>CM044958.1:4792249-5003411 GCA_024516035.1 Bactericera cockerelli | reverse complement strand
AAGTAAGAATTATCCTTGCTGCCTCTGGACCATTTCTTGGAATTAGAACAGCTCATCATGAATTCCTCATCGTAGTGCTCCATTCCTTCACGCACCGGAGAGACAACATAGAGGTCACGACAGTTTGCAGAGTGGGTTGACTTTGTAAAGAATATGGAAGAAATGTCAAGAAGTTGCAGAGACCTGAAGGAATCTGAAAATAAATAATGATGAACAACCAATTTTTTATTAACATGAAATTAAAAAAAAAATGTAGCCAGCGTCGATGGCATGTTGAATACACCGGTTCCCTTCAGAACACCGAAGTTAAGCGACATCCAGCGAGGTTAAGACTTGGATGGGTGACCATTCAAAAAAAAAATGTACATGGCACATTGCATAATTATTATGTATTCAAATATATGTTCAAAAGCTTGCAGCTTCCGTTTTCATACTAAAAGAAACATTGAGTGAACATGGTTACTAACAAATTTTTGAAACTACTATCAAAAGCACATGCAAGGGATATTGGTTATTTTCTACATAAAAAAAACGTGTGTACCTACCAATTTTTGTGTGATTTCCTCAATTAGAAAAAATATGAAAAATATTTTTGTCCAACAATAAATCAGTGTAGATATTGTTACATCACCTACCTTTGTACTTTGTCTCAAGCTCCTTGAGAGTCTCATTGTACTCCACAAACAGCATCCAGTGCTCCACAGTATGCCAGGTCTTTGGTACAGGTGGTACCGTCAACATCAGCACATTGTCCACTCTGTACTGTTGGAACATTGCAATGATTTTCACCAGAGTTGCTTTCCATTCAGATGGATCCGTGTTGTGATTGATATCATTAGTTCCTATTAGAAGAATAACATTTCTACACACAGGCCAGGCTTTCTGCTCTAGATTCCTTGCAAGCTGCTGGGCTGTCTGGCCACCAATACAGTACCCCACACGGCCGCTGCTGTTTTGATGGTACTGCCGCTTGGAGTTGAGAAAAAGCTCAGCAAAGCGTACAAGCTGACTGTCACCTACAAGCTGGTAGTTTTGAAAGAGTGGGTACTCGTTTGAAGAAATCTGGAATTGAAAATCCAATGTTAGTTAACACACACATGAGGATGAGTGGGTGGAACACTGGGCTGGCAAGGGTGACCTGGGTTTTGAATCCTAGCAGAGTCCAAATTTTCCAGCTCTGTACTTAGGATTTTATAGGGTCCACTCATACCTCATACCTCAAGAGGAAAAAAGAGTAGCTGCTTTAAAGTGAGCAGTGACCTGTAGTAGAATTATGGGCAAAAATGAGATTAGGGTCAAATAGTCTTAGGCTATTCAAAGAAAAGAACAAAGTCCCATGATTCTGCACAAACAACTTAAACTGTGATAAGTATAATAACACAAATAAACACATCATTGTCTCTCACCAAAAATTTTACAGCTTTAAAAATTGCACAGAACACAGTGGTCTACAAGAGTGAACAATTTTTACCATTAGGACATAACAATTTTACTATGCACTAGGAATATTTTTTTGTTTTGAATTATCATGTTTGTGTTAATGACATGAGTACATAGTGATGTGACAATTACTCAAACTTGCTTTCCTAAACCAGAGCCATACTTAGGACTTGAAGCTCCAAGTTACTCAAACTTATAAACTAGTACTCAAGTGGTTAAAGTGCTAGTCTGGTAATCCAGGTAGCGTAGGGATCTGTTGGTTTGAATCCCACCCAGTGCATGAATTTTTCCTCATTAATTTGAGTTTGTGACCACATAGTAATAAGACTCTGAGGGTTAGGTGGTAGAAAATGCTTTGCGCATTAACCTCACCTGGTGGTTACCTCACACTAAAGAGTGTTATTATTATTATTATTATTATTATTATTAATACTTTGGAGCTTTCAAAACTGTGATCAAGCTAGGCTGGTCTACTTATGGTTTAGATACCTCTAATCAGATTAAAGGAACTTACAGAGTGATACTTCCTGTAAACAGATTCATCCATGTTGTTAGTAGATGAAGAAATCCTTTGTTGAAAATGAAATGCTCAGTTGCTTAACACATTTCAATATCACAAATGGCTTGTTCCAGATATTATACAGGTATATTATTCACTTGGCAGTTGTTTATCTAGTATCTAGTGAACTTTACGGTTTCAAATCACATAAAACTATCTTGAACAATGCCAGCAAAAATCCAGGGTGTCTTAAACTGTCCAGGTTTTTATTGTTTGTATAAAACAGATAAAGGTAGGTACCTAGCTAAAGAGAAAATTACAACTATAGAAACTGAAATAAATAAAAACTTCTCAAACTGTTTATAACTGATAAGGACTGTAAAATAGAGTGTTATCTTCTTATCACTGAAATCATTTCAGAACCAGAAGCATTTCTGTAGCTGTCATGTTTGAGTTAAACCAGCCAGTTACTTAATTAATTTGGAAAATAAGGATCATGGCCTGGGTCTGTTAGAAATGGTTTTAAAAACCATTTTTGAAACAATTCTCAAGAATAACGTAGGTTCATAATCAAACCTAAATCATTTGACAAGTTTCAGGAATGACTATAATGGCTTATCTCTGATAAACCCAAATGATTTTTTCTTTGAATTTTTTTTTTTTTTGGTATGTTAATTTCTAAATATTGTCCCATGTAACTCCTTTCAGTCTATTTAAAAGTTGAAGTTTTTTTTCAGGGGGGTGGGGGGTTGATGCTGTTTTATACTTTAAGGTGATATCATGACTAGGGTTCAATACTACATCTAATCACACAAACCAACTACTCAAAATTAACTCTTTGCGGCACAGCTCGGATTTTTTTAAATAACCTTTTCGGCACGGTGGTCCCCAGAAAGACCACTTGGAAAATGTACCTTACTGCACGGTGGTCCATATGAGAACTGTCTTTAGTATCGTCTCAGCACGCTTCACTCAGCCAGGGACCACTCAAGCTTCTTCCTATTGGATAAAAGTTTTCGGCTGTAGTCGGACATTGTCGTAGCATTCACAAGGCACAACAAGTTAGGAGGGCCCGTGCAGTAAGGGTCCCATTTTATGTGGTCCTCCTTGGGACCACCGTGCCGCAAAGAGTTAACCTAACCTACCCTGAGTGAGTGCAAGAATATAGCCAGCATCACAAGGGTTTGAATTTGAATGGTCCCCCCATCTAAGTCCTAAACTTGCTGGATGTTGCTGAACTTCAGAGACAACATTAATTAATTATTGGTATTCAGGTACCATTCAGTTGTTAATTGAGTTCCTTTGTCAATCAAGTCACTTTCACATCTCGGTCATTTGAGACAGGGGTGTTACCATACATATGATAGGTGGTATCTACATTAACCCCACCCAGCTGGGGTTGGACTGGGAATAGCCAGCATCACAAGGGTTCAAAACAACTTCCAACTAATGGTGTATCCTCCTAAGAACAAGGTGCTGAATTCTAGTAGGTAATTCTGCTCACTGTAGTCAGTACTCAACAAATATCAGTAGCTGGTTGAGATGGTTTAAAAGCAAAATCTAAATCTAAAGATTGGAGATTTGAGAGAGTTAATCAGGGAATGTGAATTTAGGAGAATGGAAATTTCGAAATCAGAAATCAGAAATGTCAATTTAAATGAAATACCAACTGAATAAAAAATGAAATAATGTAACCTCAAACAAAACCACATGGGTGACATTCCCTCTTGTTTTTAACCAATCAGAACGTGCTGCTTGACGAGTTTCAATATTCCTATCCGGTATCTCAGGTGGATTATTTTCAAGTTTGTCCACTCACCACAATTCATGCGCACATAAAAGAATTCCGTGCAAATCAACAGCTGAACATATTTTGGTTTTCATAAATCTCATCAACCAGAAATCCAACATAATGAAGATTTGTGTGGAAACTTGACGGCTCTAATCACAAATGTTGTAAACATTCGTAAATTTGATAAAAGAAAATCTTGCAACTTGGAAAGAAAAAAAACGCTTGCATACGAGTCTGCAACCATTGGGACATTTTCATCTTTACTATTCAATGTCTAAAACTTAACTGACCAAATTTCGTATTGTGCGCATGACACATACTTTTTCTCTTCTCTCTTTTTATAATTTAATATTTCGTTATTGTGCGCATGACACATACTTTTTCTCTTCTCTCTTTTTATAATTTAATATTTCGTTACATAATTTCGTCTCTTAATTTCGTTACATAATTTCGTCACTTAATTTCGTTACATAATTTCGTCACTTAATTTCGTCACTTAATTTCGTTACATAATTTCGTTACATAATTTTGGTTATGTGCCAGAGCAAAGACATGAAAATGTCAAAAGTAGTATGTAATTTTGATCAGTGATTACTTGATAACACGTTTATATTTTCTGTATTCCAATTCCAACTCAATACTTGTTTAATCTTATGTCTCTCTAATCTGGTGGACTTAACTTCCTTAAACTTAGACCTCTGAGCATGACTGAAAGCAGTCAGATTGAAGAGAAGATGTCTGATGTACAGTTAAATGGGAGTGAAGTGACAGATGGTGATGAAGATATTGTAGACCCATGGAATGTAACCAGCAAGTCTCTAACCGGAGTAGATTATGATAAATTAATTAGTAAGTTCATTAACAAATAATTAGCTCTTACATAGCACTTTAGGCAATGTAGACAGTAACTTTTAGAGGCATTGTCCCATGACCCGATCAAAACATGTAATTATGAGCTGAATTATGAAACAGGATTAGATAATCCTAGTGGACACTATCTCTAAACTCTAAACATTCACCTAGACAACAACTTTTGAGGTCATATCCAAGCCAAACTTTGTAGCTGTGTATTCTCTCTTTGGCGTAACATAGCTATAGCCAGCCTTTGTGGTATAAAATCCTGTTTTAACACAGAGTCACAGACTACGTGGTGTAACAGTTGTGACTACTGCCCATAGTCCAGAAATCCTGAGTTTGATCCCCAGTTGGTAAAACTTTTCACACAGAAAATTCTGTTCCCTCCATACATGTGGGGCTGCCATTTCTGGTCCTACCCAGGCTGGGCAAGCTCAATGTGGGTAGCTAATACATTTCTCAGCAAAGAGAGGGTGAAACCCCCATTTTAATCCAGGACATTAAATCAAATAAAATTGTTGGCATTAGGAGGGTCATCCAGCCATATTTTTTTTTTTTTTTTTTTGCAAGTGTTACTATTTGAAATTATTAATCCTGGAACTAAGGGATGCCTGTATGATTTATGACCAAATAAAAACACAAAACTTTCTGTACCTCGATATTGTATTGTATCCCATTAAAAATTAAAGAATATTCCAGCATTAGGGCCATGGTTTTTAGTGCATCTTGATCTTCAAAATGTCCAGAGTCTTTGGGTTAAGTACACCATTTTTGAACTTCATTTTCTTCACTCTACGTGTCTAGGAGTTTCTAGTGTATCTTCCTGTCCTTCACTTTTCTCATAAAGAAGAGAGGGGAGGGAACACTAGAAGGCATGTCCTGGAGTTTCTAGTGTATCTTCCCATCCTTCACTTTTCTCATAAAGAAGAGAGGGGAGGGAACACTAGAAGGCATGTCCCAGAGTTTCTAGTGTATCTTCCCATCCTTCACTTTTCTCATAAAGAAGAGAGGAGAGGGAGCACTAGAAGGCTTGTTGATGGGGTTGAACCTTGTAAGTTGTCTTTCAAATTGCCATTGTCTAATTGCCAAGATGCCATCTGGAATGTTGGTTCGGGTGTTATGAGCAGTTCAGGCTTCTCTTCAAAATATATTTTCCAATTAGTTATTTTCTGGGAATTTAGGTGTTATTTTGTAGAAATTTGTTTCATGTTCCTCTTTTTGTTTTTCTGTTGGATTTTTATTTCTTTAGAGTCTTTTAAAATAAATTTTCAAATTGCCATTTTGAATCTTGTTTTTGAGGTATAGTAGATAATTATGATCAGTTCTTATAGAGACATCTCTTTTGAATTTTAATGATTACTCTTCTTTGCTAGGAATTTTGATAAAGTTGTGTTTTTTGTGTTGTTTTCTTTTTTGGTTTTTTTTTTTTTTTTTGTAGAGAATCAGCAGCATTTCGTTGAATTTTGTTGAGTATCAGCAGCATTATATTGAATTTAGTAGAGAATCAGCAGCATTACAATGAATTTTGTAAAGAATCAGCAGCATTACATTGAATTTTGTAGAGAATCAGCAGCATTTGGTCGAATTTTGTAGAGAATCAGCAGCATTACATTGAATTTTGTAGAGAATCAGCAGCATTACGTCGAATTTAGTAGAGAATCAGCAGCATTACGTCAAATTTGGTAGAGTATCAGCAGCATTACATTGAATTTTGTAGAGTATCAATACCATTACATTAAATTTTGTTGAGAGTAGCATTATGTTGAATTTGGTACTTTGAATTTTACTTTGTTGAACACTATTATACATACATGATTTATCTCTTCTTTATTATTGGAATTTTGATGTGTAGTGTTTTTTATTCAATTTTTGTCTTTGTATGTAGAAGAGTACTATTTAAGTTAAATATAGATGTATGAGTGTCTTTAAAAACTGTTAATAAAATTTGGCTAGCATTCAAACTATGACATTAATCTTTTCTTCAAATTCATTTAAGGTATTACCTAGCTAGCTGTTAATACTATATTTTAAATATCCTAGATAAGTATTTCTTTTCCATACTGCTATCTGTTGTGAATAATGTTTTGTACATTTGTAGAGCTAAGAGAAAAATCAGTATATCAGTATAAACAGAATCAGTATAAACAAAAACACTATAATGACTATGAAATTTTATTTACACCTTCTAATAATAATTTCTAACAACTTATTTGATCTTAAGAGCTAATCAAATCAAAGTTTTTATTAATGTTCATCAATTTACATAAATTGTTAACACAAGTCAAAATACATTAAAATAAGTATGAAAAAAAAGAAACAAAGAGATGAGAAATAAATATAGAAATAAATTATTATGTAGAACCTACCTAAAATAAATGTTGATTATGAAAGGTCCCAAAAAAATATGAAATTAAACAAAGATAAATGAAATCAATAGACCCAACTCAACATAATCAGCAAAAAGAAAAGGGAGATAATACCAATTGACATGTCATTGGGAGATAAAAAAAAATAATAATAAAAAAAAATACAAGTCTAAACCTAAATCAGAGGACAAAATACCAACACTCTGAGGGTTAGGTGGTAGAAAATGCTTTAAGTATTACCCTCGCTTGGTGGTTACCTTTTACCAAACAGTGTTACTATTATTTTAAGCACCGTAGAGAGAAGGCCAGATTATTTGAAACCCAGAAAATGTACAAGTAAACTGTTGATTTTTTTAATAAATAAAATCGTAAAAATTACTAATACCTACACATATAAAATTATTCATCTTTGTAAGTTCTTGTAAAAAAGATTGTCATTCTAGTCATTTTATAAAATATAAGTTGACCCAGCACCTAAATGGGAATTACTGTGTCACTTCTCGCCCATCAGAGGGGAGGCATACTACGGGATGGGCAGGCTACAACACAGACCACAAGCGTCTACAGTAGCTCCTGTTTCATGGCTACGAAATAAAAAAAAGGCTGTGAAACACTCATCTTTAAAATAAAAATAAAAAAGTCCCCTAGAATTGGAATTGTGGAAGTCCAACAGGAGATTTTAATCGTTTGGGCAGTGCCTGCAAGGAAGTACAAAAATAATTCCAAATTTGCCTCATGAGGAAAAGCAGTGTTGTACCTATTATATTGAGAAAAAAAAGTGTCCCTCAGAAATATTTAATATACCTTATTTACCTTATTGTAATGTTTACTCTCAATTAACAGAGAAGTTTGGGTGTTCAAAAATAGATGAAGAACTCAAAGCAAGGTTTGAAAAAGTCACGGGTAAAAAAGTGCATCACTTGTTACGGAGAGGAGTCTTCTTCTCTCACAGAGATCTGCATACAATCCTGAACCTATACGAACAAGGCAAACCTTTCTACCTGTACACTGGTAGAGGCCCATCTTCTGATTCCATGCATTTGGGTCACTTGATACCATTTTTGTTTACAAAGTAAGTAGATTATGATTTGAATTCACCTTGTAACTTGATTTTTTTGTAAATTGTATTTTGTATTACTTCTGAGAATATCTATTATTAAATATCACTGGTATGACCTTTTTTAAGGTTTAAAAAAATAGAAAGCAAACGCCTATTTTACACCAAAAATAGAACCCCAATCATGGACACATTACTTCTTCGTAAATGGTTCACACTGAATGAATACATTTGTCAAAAAATAAAATAAATATAAAAATATATATGATTAATAAAACACCTTGGCCGAAGTGTGAAGAACGCCCTACACAAATAAATAGCTCAGGAGGTTATAACCTCCTGAGCAACTTTATTAACCTCCTGAGCAACTTTAGTTTTGTGTCTCTCTGTTATTTGCATTCCTTGCACCGTGCAAATCTCAGGAACTATTTAACAGATTTCAAAGAAATTTTGTACACATCAGACGCGGCCGGTGTGAAAATTGTTTGGGGGTGCTGCCACATAAACCGGACTAAAATGGGATTTATAGAGTCGCTCTTTCAGTTACTAAAGGGTTTAAGATTGTTTACCATGCCAATCATAATAATTATGCATTAATTATTCTAGAAATATGTGATGATTTTCGTTGTGTACGAGCTATGACTTGAGATAATCGTCTCTTTTTATTTTCGTCTGGGGGTGCTGCAGCTCCTTAGCACCAGCCGCCCCTGGTACACATATGAGACGTGTTGTAGATGGTCTCATTTTAAATTCTGCAACTTTGCACTAGTGGTTCTTGGAGACCGTTCACTTGTCCATTAACTTTTTTTTTAATGGTTATTTCTCGTGAAGCATAAAACCATTTTGAATGATATTTTGTAGAGTATTTTACATAGAAATTTTATAGAAAAAAATATTAATAAGCTTCAACTTGGAACTATGGCTGCATGCCCAATACAATACATGTACACTCAGCATGAATATCCGACAAAATAATAATAATATATTCAGGAGAAAACCGTTGACTTCTTATTTGGATTAGTTTCCGTACTTTGATAAAAGTAAGTCTTATCAACCAATTTCTTTTAAACTTTAAAAAAGGAACCAACTGATATTTTATTTCACATGGATAGAGTGATAACTGTTATCTGCCCCATTTATACAAGAAAAGGCACTCCTATGGATGAAATTTATTTTCCCCATGTTCTTTTTTTTATGAATTATTTGACTATTTTATTTATCTAATTTACGGGATTTACCCAATTAAACAGTGTCCCCAACAAAAATAAAATTAAGATTAATATTAAATTAAATTTAAAGGATAGTGGACTTGCATTGTTTAGAAAAATGTCAGAACTTATTAACTAAGAAATATTAAAGTCTAAGACCTAAGCCAAGTCTCTCCCAATCATGGTTAAAGCATTAATAAAATCTATTAATAAATTTCAGATGGCTGCAAGATGTATTTGATGTTCCTTTAGTTATTCAGTTAACAGATGATGAGAAATCTCTTTGGAAAAATATCAAACCTGAAGATGCTAAAAAGTTAGCCTATGAAAACGCCAAAGCAATTATTGCTTGTGGGTTCAAACAGGACTCAACTTTCATCTTCTCGGATATAGATTTTATGAAGTAAGTTTCCATGCCATTTGGTATTGGTTTTTTTACAACATCAACACTTGTCTGCTTTTTAGGGCTAGACAAGCATTAACAGATGCGATTATTTATCTAGATTTCCTAGATGTTTTATTGGTATAAGTGAGACTGTCGGCTACGAAAGCTCTTACAAAGCTTCATTCTCTTTTTTGATTTTGTTTCTTTGTTCAATCTATATATTTATTCTTTTTAATTTCATTGTATTTTACTGATATACATATTTTTTTGTACAAAAACGAACACAATACTCCCAATTTCTAATATTAAAAAAATTATCGGAAGTAGTGATTATTTTATAGTCCTTCTTATCAATCCACAGCCCATTACATATATACAAAAGTTAAACATTAATGTATCATTCTTCTACTCGTCCCATTCCTGCACCATCTTCACATTCAATCCCTCTGATCCTCCGTCTCGCTCCTCTCACTCTCATGGATACTGCTCTCTATCGAAATTTGTATTTTAACTTTGAAATCCACAGCCCATCTTTCTATCTCAACATTTTGAAAATTCAGAAGCTCGTCAACGCCACCACGGTGAAGGCCATCTTCGGTCTGAAAGACTTCGACTCGGTGGGGAAATTCTCCTTCCCGGCCATTCAGGCTGCACCCTCTTTCAGCTCCACCTTCCCACTCATCTTCAACTGCCAAACCAAAGTCCCCTGCCTCATCCCGTGCGCCATCGATCAGGACCCCTACTTCAGGCTCACCCGCGACGTGGCCCCCAAACTCGGCTTCCTGAAGCCGGCCCTGATTCATTCGACGTTTTTCCCGGCCCTCCAAGGGGCGAACACGAAAATGTCGGCCAGCGACTTGAACTCGGCCATCTTTCTCACCGACACGCCCAAGCAAGTCAAGAACAAGGTTAGATTTGTAATAATAATAATAAAATAATACCACTTTTCAGTGGAAGGTAACCACTAGGCGAGGTTAATGCTTAAAGCATTGTTTATATATTATTAATACTGTCAATTTATATTTAATTTTACCATTGTTTGTCTGTATATATGTTCTGCTAATAAAGAGTTTCTAAATAAATAAATAAATAAAGCATTTTCTACCACTAACCCTCAGAGTCTTATTATAATGTGGTCACAAACTCAAATGAATGAAGAAAAATTCATGCACTGGGTGGAATTCGAACCAACGGGTCCCTGCGCTACCTGGATTACCAGACTAGCACTTTAACCACTTGACTAGTAGTTAATAAGTTTAAGGGCGAAATTAATTGACGTTTTTATAATACCTCTGTGGCGCTAAATCACCGATTGCGTACTGTGTAAGATAGGGAAAACCGACGCTTAGAAATGACTTAAGTTATCGATGTTGTCTAATAATTCCGCCCTAAGTCTTGGAATTTCAAGTCCTAAGTAAGGCTCTGGTTTCGGAAAGCAAGTTTGACTAATTGTCACATCACGATGTACTTCCGTGCTTATTGTTATTCATTAGCGATATTATTATTATTATTTATTATGGAGAGGAGGTAAATTTTATAACCAATTCAAAACGATGTGCGGGGCTAATGAGCAGAAATCTGTGCCCAGTACCCACTAAAATCCTCCTCTCCCCCTCCTATAACTAACGTACCCGGAACCGTATAAAATACATTACTTCAGGTAATAACACATAGTACTTAGAGGGAAATTTATAAATATTGAAACGTTGTAGATAAATAATAAAATTAATTATTATTATTATTATTATCTATGTCTCAGGTGAACAAGCACGCGTACTCCGGAGGTCAGGCCACAGTGGAGGAGCACAGGGAGAGGGGGGGGAACTGTGAGGTGGACATTGCCTACCAGTACCTGACTTTCTTCCTGGAGGATGATGAGAGGCTGGAGGAGATCCGAAAGGTGAGGATTTCTTCCTTTCTATCACCTATAAGTCTGTCTTGGTAGCTCAGTGGTAAAGGCGGCACTCTGTGAATCCACAGGTTCCAGAGGTCGTGGGTTCGAAACCCAGCAGGGACATGACAAGTTATCCTCCCATTTGGGATTTTTACCACATAATAATATGTCTTGGGCTCACTGCTGGAATAATGGGACTTAATAGTCCTTATCGGGCAGTATAAATAAGGCGATATTATTATTATTATTATTATAAACCTATAGTGTTTAGATCTTATTGTTGTTTTTTTTGTCACTCACCGACTTAAGTTTTGCCTTCTTCTTCTTCTTCTTCTTCTTCTTCTTCTTCTTCTTCTTTCACTTTGCCTTTTCCCAAACCTACTCGGGGTCGGCATTTGTTCCATGAATCTTTTCCTTCCATATCGGTCTATCCCGGTAGCTCAGTGGTAAAGGCGGCACTCTGTGAATCCACAGGTTCCAGAGGTCGTGGGTTCGAAACCCAGCAGGGACATGACAAGTTATCCTCCCATTTGGGATTTTTACCACATAATAATATGTCTTGGGCTTACTGCTGGAATAATGGGACTTAATAGTCCTTATCGGGTAGTATAAATAAGGCGATATTATTATTATTATTATTATTATAAACCTATTGTGTTTAGATCTTATTGTTGTTTTTTTTGTCACTCACCGACTTAAGTTTTGCCTTCTTCTTCTTCTTCTTTCACTTTGCCTTTTCCCAAACCTACTCGGGGTCGGCATTTGTTCCATGAATCTTTTCCTTCCATGTCTTTCTATTTAGTGCGTCCTCTTTTCTCCAGTTTTTCTCTCTTAGGTCTTCTTCAATTTTGTCTCTCCATCTCAACTTTGGTCTTCCTCTCTTTCTTTTACCGCCTATTTGAAGTTCCTGTATTCTCTACTCACATAGTTTTCGTCTCTTCGTTCTATATGTCCGCACCATCTCAGCCTACTCTCTTGTATTCTTTTTTTTTTTTCTTTTTCCTTAATATTGATTATTATTTTTTTACCACCTATTTTGGCACCTAGGCTGAAAAGAGATAACTACAGTATATTTTTTAAACCCTTATGTTTGTAAAAAAAAAAAAAAAAATTGAATGACTAACTCTTCAATAAAGGCTATTTTATTGTTTCTCCTCTTGCCCACAGGACTACACCAGCGGGTCTCTTCTCACCGGAGAACTGAAGAAGATTCTAGTAGACACGATAACGCCCATCATACAGCAGCACCAGGAAGCTATGAAGTCGGTGACTGATGAGGTGCTTGCTGCTTATATGACACCCAGGAAGCTTAAGTTTACGTTCTGAAGCAATGAAAAGGTGCTTCTGTTAAAGTTATCAGATTTGTCCCGGTAGCTTAGTGGTAAAGGCGCACTCTGTGAATCCAGAGGTTCCAGAGGTCGCGGGTTCGAAACCCAGCCGGGACAAGACAAGTTATCCTCCCATTTGGGATTTTTACCTCATAATAATACGTCTTGGGCTCACTGCTGAAATAATGGGACTTAATAGTCCTAATTGGGCAGTATAAATAAGGTGATATTATTATTATTTGTGATATCACAGCTACTCAAACTTTCACCGAACGTGAGACTCGAACCACCGACCTCAAGGTTACAAGTCCGCTGCCTTAGCTACTGAGGTTGGCTTTTGTTAAACTCGTGGCATTATGGCCTTTACCTGTCTTGCGCTGACAGTCTAAATAAAGCACTTCTTAGGCCGGCATTATGAACCAGGATTAGATTTAATCTATGTGGATACCATAGCGTGTAGGAATAAGAAGTGTCGAAACCACCCCCCGCCGGCCTACATCGTGGCGTCCTCAGCGCTAGTATCGCAAAGGAGTCTCCTCTCCTCGTCCCTCAAAAATTTCTTCCCCCATATCAAATGTAAACATAAACAGTTCAATTAGTTCATTTTTTTTTTTTTTTTTCAAGATCGAAAGAGTTTCTACTCCTTTGCGATGGTGTCACGCTATGTGGCGTTTCCATGCAACTGGGGTTCGTTTCCTCACTTCTTATTTCTACGTGCTATGTGGATACTATCAGCTGACTATAGTGTGCTATGATTGGTTTTTTTTTAATTTGGGTGCTTTAACATCAGTGGTCAATGGTCATTCGCACCGTTTCCAAGTTTAGATGTTTCTAAATAAACGGGTTCTCTTAAGGTATAGCATCAGAGAATCTATCCCGTTATTATCATCCTCTAGAGAGGCAGGGGTAGATAGGGATGTTCGAATAGGAGTGAGTACAGGACATACCAAGATGTGTACAACTGTCAGTTGGACTCCACATTCACAATCAGGGGGATTTTCTCTTCGGAATAAATGGCCATGAGTTTATATGTATGTCCAATACGCATTCTAGTCTAATTATGATTGGTTGAAATTCTCACCAGAGACGATATTGCGAGGGTAGGAACTTAGGACGTTAAGTTCTCGTCTCACAGCCAGCTGTAGAACACTTCTTCGATGTATTTTTGATGAGGTGACTTTGCCCAATGCGATTACCACATTAACATTAGGCTCAATTTAGATAGGAATATTCTATTTGCGTAATTGCAACATTAATTGTTGCGTAACAAACGGAATGAAAAAAAAAAAACCTCGTAGGAGTTTAATGTGGTACTTCCTACGAGGTTAATATAATAACCTCCTATGAGGTTAATATGTTAACCTCCTATGAGGTTAATATGTTAACCTCCTATGAGGTTAATATGTTAACCTCCTGCGAGGTTAATATGGTAACCTTTTTTTGTCGATCGGTGGGGACTTCCCTCCGAAAGATCACTCGTGATGGTGTTTGAGCCATCGCTGAGCTTGGATGAAAGGAGAAAAACACCCCGGAACTACCAAGGGCGTGACTTCATGGTAACTTCCTGCGAGGTTAATATGGTAACCTCCTATGAGGTTAATATTTTAACCTCCTATTGGGTTAAAATGGTAACCTCCTATGAGGTTAATGTGGTGAATCCTACGAGAACCGGCGCTATCGACGCTGGCTGTTGTTGTTGTTGTTGTTGTTGTAACCTTCTTGGCTACAGCTGGAGTTGTGATGGTCTCCAGTTACCTTAAGTGGAAAATATGGCTCGTTCTGAAGCACATATTTCTATGTGCGATCAACTATCATGACAACTCGGGCCTTTTCTTCAAAAGCCAATAAACTTTAGGGGAACTGCAAGCTAGCCTTGCTTCTTAGGGTAGGCTTGTCTGTAATCTCTCTGTGTGTAATGCTGTGTATAGTCCTCCAGCGAGACAATGTTATGTGAACAGCATTTGTTTTGATATTTTTATATGTACCTATGTATTAGATAAATTTATTTATTCAATAAAACAGTATTCCAAGAAACCTTCACAATTTTATTTATTTTCAATTGTCTCTCTTATTCTTTGCATTATGCCCGCCTAAATTTTATTTATACATTAGCTTTCCAAGATTCTTTTGTGGTTACACTCCTAAACGATGGTTGTTGCCTGAGGCAAACTCTACCATTGAACCTTGATATTTTCTTATCGTTGAAATAAGTAGGATTAGTTTGTAATAATAATACAAACTCTCTTTAGTGGAAGGTAACCACCAGGCGAGGCTAGTGCTCAAAGCATTTCTACCACCTAACCCTCGAGTCATATTGTTATGTGGTCATAAACTCAATTTAATGAGGAAAAATTCATTCACTGGGTGGTCCTTTTTTATATCACGAAGTGACATTTTCTAGGGTACATTATAATATCTTGGTATTACGCTCTTCTTACTTTTTGACTTGGTAGGGCTGAGCTCTCAAATCTGTTTCCCTAGTGACTACAATTCACGCTTCAACGAACCTATACCAGAGAGTGCCATACTTTCATCTTAAGGAAAGGCGCTCGTCTTTCCTTTTTCATAAATCCTCCATCTCAAGATTCTCGGGAAATATTTCTCCTTCGTACAAATCCTCGAGTCACGAACGCGAGACGAGAAATGATGAGCTCCCTCCCGGTAGCGCAGAGGAATTCATCGGAGAATCATAAACAATTCCGAGAAACAAGAGGAAAAGGAATATTATTTCTTGGAAAGAAGAAAATAAAAACAATATTATTTGATTTATTTACTGTGCAAGATTCGATCAATTAAGAAATTATTAACTCAGGTACAAAGAGTTATTAAATATTATAGGAAAAGGAATATTATTTCTTGGAAAAATAAAAGAAAAACAAAAGGAAAAGGAATATTATATTTTGGAAAAAAAAAAGAAAAGAAAAAAATAGGAAAAGGAATATTATTTCTTGGAAAAAGAAAAGAAAAACAATAGGAAAAGGAATATTATTTCTTGAAAAAGAAAAGAAAAACAAAGGGAAAAGGAATATTCTATTTTAAAAAAAGAAAAGAAAAACAATCGGAAAAGAAATATTATTTCTTGGAAAAAAAGAAAATAAAACAATAGAAAAAGGAAATATACGTAAAAATGAGATATCGGAAAATGAACAAGAGAGTAGGACTCGACATCAATAATTCACTATTATTAACTCATGGAGTGGAGATGCATAAATTCGACAGGGTGTAACTGAAAAAAACTGACGGCGTAATCATGCTTTACAGTGTTAGCCGAAAGTATGAGGTAGGTATAAAGTAGGTAATAAAAAAACGAGGTAATTCTTTTAATAACCGGTCTCAGTAGATTGATCAATAACGCAGCGGACTTGTAACCTGGAGGTCGGTTGTTCAAGTCCCAAGTTTAGCAAAGATTTAGTAAAGCGAGTTTGACTTTTTTCCATTTTCACATTACCAGAAAGTACTGAAACACAGCCGCCTTGGACTTGGTATCTCTATTAAAAATATTTTCTCTATTAAACTGTGTGTCAATTAAAAATATTTTCTCTATTAAACTGTGTAAATTAAAAATATTTTCTCTATTAAACTGTGCGTAAATGATGAAGATTTTCTCGGTTAAACGGTGCGTATTTCTGTTGCAGAGATTTTATCTATTAAAGTGTACTTTGATATCTATTAAAACTTAAGCACAATTTTTGTCTCAATAATAATAATTCCGTGTCCGTGAGATAGGTATTGATACCTAAATCACGGTGGTGCGAGGATTATATGGACGCCAAGATCCAATGTCTAGGCTCCTATCACGTCCATTGATTTTATCTGATTTTAATGTCCTGACTTGAGGTAGACAGGACGGGGGTTTCACCCTCCATTCACTGGAAATCGTACCAGGTACCCACATTAACCTCTCCCAACCCGGGTAGGGCCGAAATTGCCAGCCTCACATGTTCGGATGTAACAGAATTTTCTGTGCGAAAAATCTGCTCCAACGGGGAATCGAACTCAGGATCTCCGGACTACGGGCAGTAGTCACAACCGAAAGCTGGCTTTGTCTCAATGAAAACCTGTTCCCCCTTGCTGTTGTTTTCCCCCCTGAATTGTTTGACAGAACGGACACTCTATCCCCAACCTCTATCTCAAAACACCCTGTCCCTATCTACCACCGCATAGCCCCCCACTACTGTGCTTTATGAAAAATGAATGAAGACGGCCTTTCGACGGCACACCACAAACTACATTCCTACGTGAGGGGAAAGGCTGGATAGAGAAAGCTCTAAAAATTCGTTACGTCAATATTTCAATGGAATGATCTGTTTCAACTTTCGAGTCATACCTAGCGGGGGGGTACGAACAGGTGAGAACGCAGTGCTTTCCATTTCCTCTTCAGGGCTGCTGTTTCCGAGCTATCGATGGCGAATTTGCTGAAACTTGTCACACACTATTAGATTCATCATAAGCGAATCGGCATTTTACTTTTTTCCGTGTATTACTGCCGAGAAATTTCTAATATTAGAAATCGGAAGTATTTTTTATATTCTTTATACTATTTTTTTTTTTCATTTTAGGCGCTTTACTCTGCTGGGGTAGGTCGTTCGCGTCAAAAAGACAATAAGGGTATACCCAGTTTTCAAAATACAAATATGTACTTATGTAAGTATACCTAATAGGTATATTATGTAAATGTTAGGTATGTAAGCTGGCTAGGTAACGGAGGGCCGAATTATGAAACAGGATTAGATTTAATCTGGGTGGACACTATCAGCTGACAATATTTTTTTTTTTTCGTAGCCATGAAACAGGAACTACTGTATACCTACGCTTGTGGTCTGTGTTGTAGCCTACCCATCCCGTTGTATACCTCCCCTCTGATGGGCGAGGAGTGACACAGTACAACTTCCAATTCAGGAGCTGGGTCAACACGAACGTACCGGAAGGTATCCCTTACAAACAACTGTAACCAAATATGGAATACAATTTTTTTTTTGGCTCTGAGGATCGAACCCGGGACTTTCCACATGGCAAGCGAGTGCTTAACAACTGAGCTAATGGCGCGCCTTTTAGATTAAATTTAATCCTGTTCATAATAGACTTAAAAATACACGAAAATCTTTTGCGCTGAAGGAATATTTAATCCTAGTAAAAAAAAAGAATTTCCATGAGATTCGAACCCGCACCCTCGGGACTTCAGGTCATCTGAACAGCTCGGAGAGGTACTGAAGAGAGGCTGAAACCAGGCTGGAAAAGTATACCACAGGGACGCCTGAATTATGAAACATGCCCTGTTGTTGGGAGAAGACAGTGGTTCCGAAACTATTTCCAGAGCATCGGGGGGCTGGACCTCAAAAGTGTCGTGGAATAATTGTGCTGTGTACTCGTACATGAAAAAGTAGCAATTGCTCGTGAGCAAAAGCAACATGTAAAAGCAAAAGGAAAAGGTATAAGAAAGAGCAATTTTCTAGCTCTTTTTCGCGTTCATAACCTATTCCTTTTGCTCACAAGCAATTGCTCCATGTTTAAGTTAGAGGAGCTATTAATCAAGAAAAGGTCAGATTTATGAGAATCATGAATTATTTACTTTCAAAGAAGGAAAAGCTTTAGCTCTCAAAACTTTATGATTACCGACTGAAGCTTTTCCTTCAAATTTCATTAGGAAAAGATTTTGCTACTTTTGATGAATACGACCTTATGATACGACATCACAAGTGTTCTAGTTTGAGTAATCCTACCCACCAAGTTCGAGGTATCTTTTTGTTACCCTCCATTCTCTGGATGAAACTCACAAACCCGCTACTCATATTAACCTCGCCATTAACCTTAGGCCGGAATGCCAGCATCACGAAGTCTTCTCATCGCTGGACGTTGCTTAACTTCGGTGACCCTACGAGAACCGTTAGCATTCAACGCTAGCTATTCGAGGTATCTTTAGTTGTACGAGACCTAGAGGATGGAAATTTTAGTTGGCCAGTACTAGCCAGCATCCATGAATCTTTGAATATACATATAGCTTATTCCAGAAACACTCTCCAATGTCATAATCTCCAAATCTCCGTTTTAACTGTCACACAACGCACTCTGGTTAATATGAACGCACTAACAAATCAGATTGCGTTTTGAGACGGTTTAACACGTAGACGACCGGGTGTACCACCGGTGGTACACGCATGTACTACGCCTGTGAATAGCCTAAACATCGCCGGTCCCACGGGAGAACTTACGAAAAACCATGCCGGTCGTCTAAGTGTTAAACGGAGATTTTGAGAATGTTGAGTGTTTCTGGAATGAGCTATTGGTATATTCAAAGAGTCATGGATGCTGGCTAAGTACTGGCCACCTACAATTTCCATTCCCAAAGTCCAAGAAAATGTTGAGAACCGCTGGCCCATATTTAGAATGCCTAGATATTCCACGGGAAACTTTCATGTACCATAAGAGAGTCAGCTTAGGGCTTAATGAGTCCAGTGGGGCATTGCTTCGGGGAAACGTCTTGAATGAGAGGGAATCGAAGAGAATTGAAACAAAGTTGTGAAGGTGGATTTTTCTTTTTTAAAATGATGAGTAGGTATTTCACAGCCTTTTTTATTTCGTAGCTATGAAACAGGAGCTACTGTAGACGCTTGTGGTCTGTGTTGTAGCCTGCCCATCCCGTAGTATGCCTCCCCTCTGATGGGCGAGAAGTGACACAATACTTCCCATTTAGGTCCTTAGTCAACAAGAGCCCACCGGAAGGTATCTTTTACAAACAAATAGAACCAAATTTTGAATACAATTTTTTGTCGGCGCGGGGGCTTGAACCCGGGACCTTCCGGATGGCAAGCGAGTGCATAACCACTGATGTAATCGCGCACTCTTAAATATTATGACAACGGAGTGGTCCATGCAGAGTATTACAGAGGGTTAAGTAAAATTCGGGGAAAGACAAGTCTTGAATTGAAATGGACAAAGGTTCAAGCCAACGTCGATGGCGCGTTGAATGCACCGGTTGAAAGGATCACCGAAGTTAAGCAACGTCCAGCGTGTCGACGACTTCGTGATTCTGTCATTATTATTATTATTATTATTATACAACGCTTTATTAGGTATAAATGGACATTATGTACATACAAATAATTAATTTAACAATGAAAAAAATGGAAACAATATATACAATGAAAACGAAAAAGAATAGAAAATATATAAAAACATAAGTCCTAACTAAAGGGCGGGGTTATTGCCTATGGCAATCTCTTCCACCCAACCCTTGGAGTTCCCTATCTAAATATTTCAATAATAATATATAAAAAAAGAAGCTAAATAAATAATAATAAATAAAAAATATATACAAACATGTTAAAAAAAAAGGATTAAAATTAATTTATATTTTCCAAGAAATTTTTCTTCGTCAAAACCTTGAATGCCAAGCGATTCCCCAAAGTTCTAAGTTCATCAGGCAATTGATTCCATGATCTAATAGCATTAACTGTAAAACTATTACCCATATGGTTAGTATTGTGAGGTGGAATAGAGAGATGAGTGGAGCGAGTATTGTGACTATGAAATGAAGAGAGTGTATGAAATGATGAGTGAAGATATGGAGGTGAAGCCTCATTCAAAATTCTCCACAGTAAGCCCAATCTCTGATGTTCTAATCTCTTATCAATTGGTAGCCATTGAAGATTTTTTCGATTAGCTGAAACATGATCGAATTTCTTCAACCCAAAAAAGTATCGAACACAAGCATTCTGAAACGTTTGAAGTTTGTTAAGTAAATTCCCATTGATGTTTGACATAGCAGCTCCAGCATATTCAATTAATGGAAATATGAGAGAAGTGCATAGGAGCTGTTTTGTCATTCAGGCCCAACCCAGGCTGGTTGATGTTGATGTGGTTAGCAGGTTTGTGAGTTTTCTGCGAATGGACGGTAACACCCCCGTCGTGATATGACCATGCAGTTGAAAGCGGCGTTCAACCCAAATTAAAAGAAAAACAAAGGTTTAAGTAAGAAGTGATTAACTTTAGCATGACACGTGTCACAAGATTCAGCTCAGGATATTGGGATTATTTAAACTCCTGTAGACCTGTATACGAAATTTCGCACGTTGGCGGTGGCCAATTTAATTATTTCTGAAAAGATTGATAGGTAGTTGACTTGGTTAACTTGCGTTTAGCCCCAGGATATTGAGATTATTTATTAAATTTATTGAACTTTTTTCACTTGGGAACTACAGGTCTTTTAACCGTTGCTAAAATAGAGAGTAACATGCTTCGTAGAATTAATTTTCGTAATGTGTTTTGCTACTTCATCAGAAGGGTGCATCCCAAATAAATGTTTCCCCTAGAAATAGGGAAAACATTTATTTGGAAAGAAACGAAGATTTTATTTTTCCAATTCGACATATTATTTCCCCGGGATACTGAGATTATTAATTTGCTCCCTCGTTTCCTGACCGCGCCTTACTGAAACTGTCATACCACGTAGTAGGTACATTTAAAATATTATGTGTCCGAAAGTATTTAAAGTACGAAAGCCAACCATTGTAAAGTACCCCTAAAAGTACAAAAATATTGTACTTCAAGCGGATTGTAATGAAAAAACTGTAGAATGAAATTAAATACATTCCTAAAAAAAAAAAAAAAAAAAAACAAAAAAAACCTATGTTGCACCACTGGTGCCTATTAGTTATGAGTGTTATGACTACTGAGCTTCATTCCAGCGAGCTTTCTCACTCTCAGAATTCTCAAATCTCACTTTTAACTTCACTCTGATTGAGTTAATTAGGTAAACAACACACTCTGGTTATGATATTTGAACGAAATTTAACTGTTGAAAGAGAGGTTTGGCGAATTTTAGATTGAGAGCGCTTTCTGGAATGAGGTCCTGCCCGTGGTAAAGGTGTCCTGTGACTTCGATCCTGGGTAAAGGCGTAATTTTCTGACAAAATAGTCTGCCACCTATCAAATAAAGAACTCGTGGTATTTCCTGAGATCCGAAGTATACAGAGTAGAAACTGTTCTGCCCTGTTGGGATTTGAACCCAGGTCTCCTTGTGTGTGAGCCTAGTGCGCTATATTACTCGACCACGGTGATTTTTTAAAACCTCATGTTTATGGATGAAACAATAAATACATTTCTATATTCATAGTAATCGTAATGTACCAAATTTGGTGGAGGTGCATTTCGTACAAAACGAAAAAAAAAAGTAGTCCCTGTGGCCGAGAGTGAGTTCGCTCGCTAGGCATTGCACGCATGGTAGCCTAGGTTTGATCTCTAGCGGGTGAGGTGCTCTGTACATGGGTGTTCGAGGTCCACTCATACCTCGTGAGGAAAAATGAGTAGGTGCTTTGATGTGAGCAGCGACCAGTGGCGGAATTATTTATTTATTTACACTTTATTAATTGGACATATGTGGCGGATTTATGGACAAAACAAGATCCTCAGATCCAAGTCCTGAATAAATCAAATCAGGATGTTAAAACCAAAATCGAGTCATCGGACATGACAGGAACCTAGACATTGGATATAGGCGTCCATATAATCCTCTCACCACCTTGACATGGGTATCTGTGCATGGGCCCATCCAGGATTTTGGCTAGGGGGTGGGGGGCAGCTAATGAGGAAAATCAATAATACCTAGTGAACAATCAATAAAACCTAGGGCGGCATTAATAGACATTTTTGTAATACGGATACGGATTGCTAAGTCACGGATTGCGTACTATGTAAGATAGGGAAAACAGACGCTTAGCAATGACATGACTTATATAATTTGTCTATCAATTTCGCCCCTAGTGTTGCATACTATACTTGGAATTTTTTAGGGGGTTCAGCTGCCCCCCCCCCTTGCACCCCCCCAGGCTACGCCCATGTATCCCGTGCAAGTGTGCATTTCACCGACCTCAGTAGCTTGAACAATAAGGCAGTGGACTTGTAACCTGGAGGTCGGTGGTTCAAGTCCCGCGGTTTCAGCGTAGATTTAGAGTAAAGCGAGTTTGAGTAGTTGTGATATCACGAAAGTGATTAACACAAATATGATAATTTTTTAAAAGTGTGCATTTCTCAGTATCTCACGGACAGTACGGATATGGAATCATTATAACTGGGCCTAATTGTCAGCATCACGAAGTCTTCACCTTGCTGTACGTTGCTTAACTCCGGTAATCCTACGAGAACCGGAGCATTCCACGCGCCATCAACCCTGGCTTAAACCTTTGTTTATTTATTTCATCATTAGAATGTAAGTCATCATCAGAAATTTAGATCATAATTTGTAAGAGCTTTTTTTATACATATAGCTAGATCTTTTTACCCTCTAAGAACTAAAATAAGCTAAAATAAATATTGTAACCAATAGACATGTTAAAGAATAAAAATATTTTGTTATGCTTGGTAAAATACTTAGTTATAAGGAACAAGCTTGTGAAATTGTTATTATATAAATGAATGAAAAAAAACTTGTTTGAAAAAAAAAACCTTTGTGCATTTCAATTTAAGACTTATCTTTGAATATATTATTTGCTCCGGTCGTGTTTACACCTTCTTAGCAGCGTTTAGTTAGGAGCGACATGATCTTAGCGAACTTAAAACTAATCATGAACGTTAAAAACGTACAAAGGGCTTTGTTTCAGCCCTATAGTTACAACCGTTTAAGAGTTATGACTTGTGACGGACGGCACGGAGTACGGAAAAGGGCTGGTTAATAGGGTTTTTTATATGCACAATACCTTGAAAAGGAGGAAGACAATTGAAATTCGTGATATACACAAATGTCAGTCACAATGGTCGTTCCGTGCTTAATCTTCTTCTTCTTTTACTTTGCCTTTTCCCAAACCTATTTGAGGTCGGCATTAACTGCTTAACAGACTATGCTAAATGCTTTGACTAAAGAAATGTTTAATGTTGGGATAGTCTTTCGAACTGTCTTCAAAGAAAGTCTCTCGTCTTTTGTTTCCACAAGCTCAGAGCGCACTTTCCTGACGTCAAAGTTGAGCTTTCATGCTCACTTGAAAGCGTGAAAAGCATTCATGTGTGAAAGCTACATGCATACAGGTTACCGGTATAGCTTTCTTTGCTTTCCAATTATTATCAGTATCTCGTATTGCGAGTGAATTTACGTGAACTTATTTTACGCGACTGGAACGGATAGTCTCGCGAAATCCAATTAAATGTTTGTTCGAATTTCAATCCAATTAAATAAAAGTTGTATTTTGTTTTCTGTAATTTCGTTCGAGTGCATTCAGTTTTTTTGCTGTGAAAAATAATTTTGTAATTTGTCTAATAATGAAATAATGGTAATTAAATTATTTATTTAAAACAATATTCTTGAACAAAGAGTTACCTTCCTACAACTGAAAGAAGAGAAAATATACAAGTAGGTATTCTTTAATTTTGAAATATAAAATCCATTTAGGTACATACACAATCAACAGAACGCCTAAATGGCTGGGACAAATGCCTTCCAATTCGGCACAGAGTCTCCTCTTAGTATTCAGGTGAGTAGTCTAGTAAAGGGTTATTTCAAAATAAAATTCCAAAATTTCCCCATTTTTGTTCATCTTTTGCCTGCATTTTGAGGATGCCCTCAAAACTTTGTTCGCACATTTTACTTCCGAGAAATTTCTAATATTAGAAATCGGAAGTATTGTGTTCGTTTTTGTAAAAAAAAATATTTTTTTGCTCCGATTTCAATTTTTTTCATATTTCTGGACGTTTCATAACCTACTGAGTAAATTTGGTTTTGTGTCTGTCTGTCGGTCTGTCGGTCTGTCGGTCTGTCGCTCTGTCGGTCTGTCGGTCTGTTAAAATGATTCCTTGTAACGCGCAAATCTCGGAAACTACTCGACCGATTTTGATGAAATTTTGCTAACATCTAGAAGACATTCTGTAGATGGTCCCATTTTAAATTCATCGAATTCATACAAGCGGTTCTGGGTGAAAGAGACCATGCGCCTGACCACTAACTTTTTACTTAAACGCTTATATCTCGTGAACGGTACACCCGATTTCGATGAAATTTTGTAAGAATATGCATATTATTATTTTACATAGGTTATTTATATTTATTTTTAAATTAATTATAATATGACTCTGATATTTAAGAAAATCTGAAATTTTGGACAAAAAAGTAAAAAAATAAGGACCACGACTTGCCGATACAGAATTTTTTGTGGAATTTAGAATGTAGAAAAAACGATATTCTACCATATAAAACAAATTTGAAGAAAATCGGTTGAGCCATTTTGGAGATACAAGTAATTTTCTATAAAATCTCAAAATTGGCACGTGCTTACAATGTGAAGCAATCACGAGGAAGAATTGTGTCCATAATTGGCAGTGTTTTTTTTTTGTTTATTATAAAATGTAGGGAATTCAGATGTGAACAACTTTGCATAGAACTAGAGTAGGTGTTAAATGCATAGGTTCGGAGATATTGTAGAAATTCTAAAAATAGTCCAATAATTTGGTTGGTTTTGGCCTGTATTTTTTTTTATATTCAAAAGTGTCAAGTTTACCTAGTTTTAGCATATTTATTTATTTTTCAAAGGATACAGAATATGTACCTACATATGTAGAACATGTTTTACGAAAATAAGAGAAAAAATACAAGGAATTAAGAAAGTAGGAATAAAAAGAGAGAGAGAGAGAGAGAGAGAGAGAAAAAAAAAAAAAAAAACAGAAGAAGTTAGGATAACATAGTGGATGATCTAAATTCATTTAGGTATAGTGTATGGTTCCATGTCCAGTAATTTATCTTTGAGCAGAGGTTTGAATGTGTCCCGGCGCGACGATTTCCACTCATCTGGTAGGTTTTTGTAGAGTGTCACTCCCAAATAGTAGTAAGAGGAGTGATCCAATCTTGGAAAAAAAAGGCTGCCATCTCTCCTCGTAATAACTTTTACACAAATATGATTACTTTTTATCTTTAATTTCTGTACCACCTAACTTAGGGTACCTAGTTTTAAATAATGCGACCTCAGAATCTCAATCGATAAGGCGGGGGACTTGAGGTTTTACCCTCCATTCGCTGGAAACTCACAAACCAGCTACCCACATGAACCTCACCCAGCTTGGGTTGTACCTGAAATAGCTAGCACGACAAGGGTTCGATTTTTATCGGACACCCATCCAAGTTTTAACCTCTCTGGACGTTGATTAAGTCCGAAGACTATTCAACGTACAATCAACGACGGCTTATATCTGTCCTATTTTTCAACGTCGTTTTCAACTGCATGCTTATATTTCGACGGCGGTTTTACTCGCCCTGCTGGACGTTGCTTAACTTCAGCGACTGAATGAGAACTGGTGTATTAAACGAGTAATCGACGCTACGTTGACTTTAGATTTTTAATATCTTGCTTTCCAACAGGATATTTAAGTAAGTAATTCCTAAATCCTACATGTAATTCCTCAGAATCTTTATGTGTTACCTTAGAGTTCTTCTATTTAATTCCTGAAATTTCCTCTATGTACTCGTAATTCCTTAAATTTTCTCTGTTTAAATCCTTAAATTTCCTTCATGTTCACTCGTAATTCCTTGAATTTCCTCTATTTCATTCCATAAATTTCCTTCGTCTCCAGGTTCAACGGACGACGCTTTTGTCGCCAGCGAAATCCTTTGCTTCATTATCCATTGTTTTTCCTAATTGCATCGTTCCTCCTCTTCCCTCCCAGAGTCACCTTGCAGGATTTTTGTCTCCTTAAGGGCGACGGGATCTCCCACCCTCTTCTGTCCAAAGTTATTCTTCCTCATGCCAACAGTCATCCTTCCTACTCGTCCTTTCTTTCTCCTCCTCTTTCTTTCTTCCTCTGTCGCTCCCCAAATCTCTCTCTCTTATCCTCTCTTTCTGTCTGTCTGTCTCACTCTCTTTGTTACTTTCTCTCTCTCTTTATTTCTCTCCCTTTCTCTCATTCTCTCTCTTTTTTCTTTATCTCTCTTTTTTCTTTCTCTCTCTATTTCTCTCCCTTTCTTTCACTCTTTTTCTCTGTCCCTCTCTTCCTCTCCTCCTCTTTTCTTCTTCCTCTGTTTCTCATCTTTTTTCTTCTATATTTATCTCCCATTCACTTTTTCTCTTGGTCTATTTTGTCTCTCTTTCTCTATCTCTTTCTCTCTAACTCTGTCTCTCTCTCTCTCTCTCTTTCTCTTTGAAGTTTAAACCTCTTTTCTTTTCTCACCCTTTCTGTCTTGTCTCTCTGTGTTAATTTTCTCTCCCTCATGAGCTACTTTATCTTTTAACCCTCTATTTCTTTACTTCTTGACTCTGCACATTTTGATATCTCTCTCTATTCCTTTTCTTTTCTGGCTTTTTCTTCCTTATTTTATCTCGCATCCTCTCTTTCTCTTTTACTTTCTTTTTCTCTATTCTTTCTCTTTCTCTTACCCTCTCTCTTTCTCTCTCTATCAACTCCTACCTTCTCTCTCTCCCCCCTCTCTCTCTCTCACCCTTCTTCTCTCTCTCTCTCTCTCTCTCTCTACCTTTTTCTCCCTCTCCTTCCTCTCTCTCCCCCTCTCTCTCTCTCTACCTCTTTCTTCCTCTCCTTAATCTCTCTCTCTCTTTCTTTCTACCTCTCTCTCTCCCTCTCTATCTTTCTCCCTCTCCTTCCCTCCTCTCTCTTCTCCCCTAGCGTATTGACATGCAAATTTTATGACCGTGCACGTTTCATGATTTTTATTTTGTTTCTAAACTCAAAGGAAAGCTTTTTTCTACTCCGGACTTTACGATCATTGTCAACTTCTAGCCTCCCTGGTGACGGTCCAGTGGTAGTCAGACAATCAGGAGCCCCAGGTTCGAGCCCTTTTTCAAACAGATTGTGGCAACCATGACTTTTTAATCTCTATACATAAAACTCAAATCTGTTCGTGTCTTACAATACTACAGCCCAAACGGTAGCAGGTATTGAATTTCTTATGAAAGTTGACCCCCCTAAACCACCGTCAAACTCCCTAGTTTCTATACCATTTTTATTTTACTTTTTTTGTATATGTATTTTATTTTTTTATCCACTAGTCTTGAAAATATATCAGTTACCTTTATCTACCACCTGATTTTATCAATGTAATTTTTATATATTTTAACTCTCTCTTGATATATCATGTACCTGTACATAGCAGACATACAAAAATGTACATTAAATGCTATAATATTTATATATAAAAAAAATACCTATCTGGTTAAAAGACCAAACAGGAAAAAAGTTAAATAATGGATTTTTTTATTTAATTATACTGGCGGTCGACTGGTTAAGGAACTAGTCTGGTAATCCTGACAGCCTGGGAATCCGTTGGTAGGCAATAACCCCGCCCTTTAGTTAGGACATATGTATATAGTTTGTTTTTTTTTTTTTCTTGTTTATATTATTATATTGTCAATTTTATATTTATTTATACCATTTTTTGTCTGTATATGTATAGTTCTACTATTAAAAACTTTATAAATACATAAATATTTGTGTCATGGTGGTGGGAAGATTCATGGGGTTGTTAACTCCTGTGGACGCTCAGAAGCAATGTTCTGGTGCATTAAATAAAGCTTAAAAGTTATCATTTTTGTGTTAATGACTTTCGTGATGTCACAACTACTCTAACACAACTTGGGACTTGAACCACCGACCTCCGATTACAAGTCCGCCGCCTTATCGATCAAGTTACTGAGGTCGGTTATGTGGTATATGATGTTGTTTATGTATTCACTGTCTAGTAGGTATGCATGAACCATATACCTAATTGTGGCATAGGAATTACTGCTAGAATAAAAATAATAATAATATCGCCTTATTTATATTTCCTGACTAGGACAATTAAGCCCCATTATTCCAGCAATAACCCCAAGACTTATTATATTGTGGTAAAAATCCAAAATGGGAGGATAGTTTGTCATGTCCCGGCTGGATTTCGAACCCGCGACCTCTGGAATCTCTGGATTCACAGAGTGCTCTGGATTTACCATTGAGCTACCGGGAAAGACACTCTTTAGTCCTACTGGGGTAGTAATAAGACCTGTGTACCTGTAATCATAATAGGTATATAATAATATTATACAGGGTGGGGCAAAAGTCTGGAAACCCCTGAATAACTTTCAAATGGCTTCTTCGGTAAAATTGAAATTTTGTACGGTAAACCGGGCTAATAAGACCTTCTTTTAGAGCGGGGTCAATTTTTGTTACCGGCCCCCATGTCGGGGCCAGGGGGGCCAACTTCATTTTTTTAAATACGAACCTACACTTTGCGATACATTTTTGAAAAGGTCTTTAAATTAGAAATACATTGGTGCAATTTTTTTTTTTTTTTAATATTAACTGTTTGCAAATGGCGTCCAACTTTGTGTATGCAGTAAAGTCTGGAAATCCCTGAATATCTTTCGAAAGGGCTTTCTCAGTAAATTTAAAATCGTGTACGGTAATCCGTGGTAATTAGATCTTATATTAGAATGGCACCGATTTTTATTTACCGGCCCCCATGTCGGGTATAGGGAGGCCAACTTCATTTTTTTAGATACGAAACCCCACTTTGCGATACATTTTTGGAAAGGTCTAATTACCCCGACTTACCGTGCACAATTTTAAATTTACTGAGAAAGCCCCTTCGAAAAATATTCAGGGGTTTCCAGACTTTACTGCATACACAAAGTTGGACGCCATTTGCAAACAGGTAATAACAAAAAAACAAAATTTGCACCAATGTATTTTTTATTTAAAGACCTTTCCAAAGATGTATCGCAAGGTGGGGGTTCGCATTTAAAAAATGAAGTTGGCCCCCCTGGCCCCGACATGGGGGCCGGTAACAAAAATCGACCTCACTCGGGGTAATTAGACCTTTCCAAAAATGTATCGCAAAGTGGGGTTTCGTATCTAAAAAAATGAAGTTGGCCTCCCTGGACCCGACATGGGGGCCGGTAAATAAAAATCGGTGCCATTCTAATATAAGATCTAATTACCACGGATTACCGTACACGATTTTAAATTTACTGAGAAAGCCCTTTCGAAAGATATTCAGGGATTTCCAGACTTTACTGCATACACAAAGTTGGACGCCATTTGCAAACAGTTAATATTAAAAAAAAAAAAAAATTGCACCAATGTATTTCTAATTTAAAGACCTTTTCAAAAATGTATCGCAAAGTGTAGGTTCGTATTTAAAAAAATGAAGTTGGCCCCCCTGGCCCCGACATGGGGGCCGGTAACAAAAATTGACCCCGCTCTAAAAGAAGGTCTTATTAGCCCGGTTTACCGTACAAAATTTCAATTTTACCAAAGAAGCCATTCGAAAGTTATTCAGGGGTTTCCAGACTTTTGCCCCACCCTGTATACATATACAGAGTTTTTATAAAGGAGTATCTATTTTTACGTGTCCAAAGTCTTTTTTGTGACCTCACATTACCTACCTGTTTCAAAAGCCACGCCCCTAGATAGTCCACGGGTTTCTTGAGTGACAATCAGGGTTCTAATTTATTCATCAGCTATCGTTGTGTTTCCGGAAACTATGGCTTTTTTTGTTCGTTTTTTTTTCATTTTTTTTATAAAAAAATTTGCTTCCAACTTACGCTTTACAGAGTTTTACTTTAAGCTTTGTTTTTTTTTTAAGTCACTTTCAACTGGATCGTCATATTACGACGGAGGCTTTACGCTGGAAACTTACAAACCAGCTATTTAAATTAACCTCACCCAGCATCGGGAGGTATCGCATTTGAACGGTCACCTATCCCAGTTCTAACCTCGGTGGACATGGCTTACCTTCAGTGATAGAACGAGAACTGGTGTACTCAACGTGCCTCGACAATGGCTATTGGCTACCACGGTTTAAGAAAGGATTAGTGCTTTTCACAGCCTTTTTTTCTCGTAGCCATGAAAGAATAGCTATTGATGTAGGCGCTTGTGGTCTGTGTTGTAGCTTGCCCAATGCCCATCCAAGATTATGGTTTGAGGGGACTTCGGGGGGGTTTTGAGGGGGGTTCGGAAATCTCACCTAACGTATATTCCATCTTTGCTGGGGTTTCCCCCCCCCTGGCTACGCCACTGTACATACGTCGGCGTATGTATTTCATCCCACCCAGTGCAGGAATTTTTCCTCATTAATTTGAGTTTTTGACCACATAATAATAAGACTCTGAGAGTTATGTGGTAGAAAATACTTTGAGCATTAACCTCGCCTGGTGGTTACCTTCCACTAAAGAGTATTATTATTACGTCGCTCTTGACAAGAACACATCCATTTTTCGCTGAATTGAAACATATTTCGATTCATAAGCCAAAAATAATGAAATGCACAACACAGCACTCAAAATACGAGTGTATTGTACGTAGTCAAGTGTAATGTAAACATTAAACAACGAGAGAGATTTCAGAGTCTCTTAAAGATTAAGAACATTTTTTTCACTTGCATAAATTATAAGGGATTATAATTTTTGTTCATGTTGCACAAATGTTAATAAGTTAGTTCAGTGACTTAAGCATTTCATAAACTCTAATAGTAAATAAATCAATGTGTTTCTGTGTTTTATTAGTTATTGGGTTTTTTAGGTATAGGTATCTGTTTTTTTTTATATATATTTATTTATTATAAATTGGTGTTTTATTTAGGTATATTTATCATTATAAATCAAAAACTTATCCGAGGGAACTAGACGGAGGAAGTTCCCTCTATAATTGCACTGTTCCCTCTCTGTATTTAGGTACATTAGGTATCTACAAATCTTGTGACTACTGCCTGTAGTCCAGAGATCCCGAGATAGACTCCCGGTTGGAGCAGACTTTTCGACGAAAATTCTGTTCCATCCGAACACGTGAGGCTGGCATTTCCGGGCCTACCCAGGCTGGGTGAGGTTAATGTGGATAGCTGGTACGATTCCCAGCGAATGGAGGGTGAAACACCCGTCCTGACTTCTTCAAATAAGAACGTACATACATCAGAATTAGGTGTGATAATTGGTGCGTCTCTTGTGGAACTCCAACTAGTGTATACTCGTAATAATATCATAACAAGGTACTTTTCTATTTCAGCCTGACTTCGGGAATTGAATATCCTCGAGAATTTCCTCGAGTTACCAGTCAACAAAATTTCTTTCCTGAAGCTATCGGTGGTCAATTGGTGACATGCTGAACTCTTTCTGTCACCAATAAAGGCGTGTTACAGAAAGCCTCTGACCGCTAATCTCGATAGTGGACACTGAACAATCTTACCATTTCAAGATTCGCTACAACAATAACAACAGCAACAACAACTATTTCAAACACAACAACCAATTTCAACACACCAAGGAGCAGGATGAAAGAAATGTTGCTTGAGGTGTCCAAGTGCAAACTTCAGGAGTCCGCAGTGAAATATCTCAACTCACATGGCGGCATGAGAAAGAAAGGTATTTTCTTTTATTTAAAATTATCATACTTGTGGTAATCACAATCGTGATACTTCGATTAGCCAAAGTAGCTTTTTTCAAAGGTCATTGTGCCCCCGAGCCGCATTCCCATTACTTCAGGGCACTTTACCTTTACAGCTTAAATACGCTCAACACTTTACCTTTATTTAACTTTAATTTTTATACTAAAATGAGTTTTAGAGGTGCTATATTAAACTGTGAGCGCAATGGGATTCCCTGCGCCGAGCCGACAGTCTAAATCTAAATAAACCACTACTATACTATACATATAACACACTCATGACAGAAAAACTTGGTCAGAAATTTTTCGCTCAGGCTGGTCATTCTAGTTCAATGTCATTATGGGTCAAGCTTGATGCATTTCAAGGTCATTCTAGTTTAATGTAGCTCTATTTCAATGTCATTCCATTTTGAAACATCTTCTCCTTCTCTCACCCTCTCTGATCATCTTCTTCCAACTCTGGAACATCTTCTCTCAACCAGTGCCGGATTAAGGCTGCGCGGGGCCCTTGGCATTTTCAAGGCGCGGGGCCCCAAAGTTGTACTGAATTTTTTCTAAAAACAATATTTAGAATCTTGAAACCGAAGCCAAGTGTCCTGGGCACTAATCCATAATAGTATCCAAAACGACGTTTTCGAAATGCATTTTGAAAATGCCCAAAGACTTTTTTCTTTTAATGGTACATACTAGAATTGCACGTCTTGAAAAACAATCCAAAACATCATGATAAGTAAATTTGACGGCGCCGCAGGCGAAATTTTTGCAAAGTTATGGGGTAAAGTACTCGGAAAATAGATACAAAAAAATATCTTGAAAAAAAACATTTAAAGCGTCGCAGGCGACTATAATGAAGATCATTTAAGATGTCGATAAAGCCGATCACTCAGCACTCAGAAGACACTTTATGGGTTTGATGGCAGAGATTACCGAAGGCGATAATCACGTCCGTCAATATTATCTTTTTCAAATACGAGTAATTATATAATATTTATATATTGTATAAAGAGCCGCAGGCAATTGGTATATAGATCTACCTATTTTCATATACGTGGTCAATTTTAAGGGGGATTTTTCTTTTAATAGTTTGCTCAACTGGTTATGATTTTAAACCGACTTGAAGGCCATTCAAAAACACTTAAAATTTGTCACAGCAAAGTACATAAATTGAAAGAAAAACGCGGGGTCCCCAAAACTGCAGGGAACTTGGCATCTACGAGTAGGTAATCCACTAGTGTCCATGTGGTTGATTCGAGGAGTAGATAGTAATAGGGGGCCCCGCGCTTTTCTTTCAATTTATGTACTTCGCTGTGAGTGTGTGTTTTTTCCCCTTTCATTTCTTCTTCTTACTCATTATCCAAAAATACCTAGTGTAAGCTTTTAAAAAACTCATAATACCTAGTGCAAGCTAATTTAAAAAACTCATAATATCTAGTGTAAGCTGCTCAAGCGCGGGGCCCCTTAAAGCGCGGGGCCCTTGGCATCTGCCAAATCCGCCATATGGGTAATCCGGCACTGCTCTCAACTCTGAAACATCTTCTCTCAACTCTGAAACATCTTCTCTCAACTCTGAAACATCTTCTCTCAACTCTGAAACATCTTCTCTCAACTCTAACACATCTTCTCTCAACTGTGAAACATCTTCTCTCAACTGTGAAACATCTTCTCTCAACTCTGAAACATCTTCTCTCAACTCTAAAACATCTTCTCTCAACTGAGAAACATCTTCTCTCAACTCTGAAACATCTTCTCTCAACTCTGAAACATCTTGTCCCCTCTCTCTTCCTTGACTCATCCCTCTTTCAGCCTTTGCAGCACTTGCCCCTCCCCCCCCCTCTCACCCTGCCTCACCCCTCCCTTTTCCCACATCTGAAAAAATCCCCTCTCTCTTGACTCATCCCTCCAATGGCCTTTGAAGCACCCCTTCCTCCCCAGCCTGACCCCCCCCCCCCCCCTCATTCTCATCTCTCTATAGAGCATGTCTCTATCGCGTCTGTTGTGAAGGAGGGTTGCGTTTTCCCGACTCATGCCGCCGAGGGGTGCATTTTCCCGAGGAAAGTCGATAAGCATTTTATGGGTTTGTTCTCGAAAAAAGCTCTCTCGTTTTCGCGTTAGTTTAGTGTCTGAAATTTGTACGGTAATATTTTTTTTTTCAAATCGTGTTCGTGTGAAACTTGTAGCAATAAAATAATTTTGATAACCCTCTGACATGAAATCTAATACCTGTGCAGTTTTTGTCGTGTGTGGGTTTCGCTAGCATTTGCATGGGGGCTGTGTGTTTCTGTTTCAAGGTGACAGGCGGCCAGATATGCCGACAATTGCCGACATTATGCTTTCTCTAGTCATGTATGCATGTGCTTGTGTGAATGTGATGGTAATTTTCTCGGGGTCGTTTGTTTTGATTTCGAATCTCCTGTGGAGATTTAAACTGGAACAACGAACTTTATAAAATAATAATCTATATCCTCTGTACTATACTAAAAAAACGAACACAATACTTTCGATTTCTAATATTAGAAATTTCTCGGCCATAATAATAATGTATATTAAGAGATTATTTTCAAGTTTTTGAAATTGATTTGGGCCTAATGGTGTTTTGAACATGCAACTTTGACCTTCTCATAAGACTAATAGGTAGATACCATCAAAGCTTCTCGCTGTGATGAATCCAAGATTTTTTTTTTGTTGTTATCTTAAATCTAGAGTCAGAATATATGAGATCACACCCACAAATGAGACTTTGTTTAGCTTTAGACTGTGAGAGGGAAAGGAATCTCTCATTCTTGCAGGATATAAACAGAGCATTGTATCGCTTTTCCTAATTTTCCTTTCCGTTAGCGTAGTGTAGAAACACTGCTCTTCCCAATAGCATAGTCCTTTGAAAAAGAAAACACTTTGACTCCCATTGGTTGTGCGGGTTGACGCGTCGCCCAGTTGGGAGGATTGTGCGTCCTGGGACGACGCGAGTCACTTGCTGTGGCGTATGAGACTCGCGAGCCTCTGATCAAGGTCGCGGTAGTGGGAAGCGCCAAGGACATAAACTCGGTCCTGTGGAGGAATAAGAACAACAACAGGATGAATGAACACGATGTGGATGATGTGGCCTTCCTTACCGGGGTCAATCACTACCGTAAGTATCTGACCGGGGTCAATCACTACCGTAAGTATCTTACCGGGGTCAATCAGTATAATCAGTATAAAAAGAAAAATGAGAAGTTGTATTAGATGTACATAAATATCAGAACATACCTGGACAACTGTTTCGAGCTTATTTGCTCTCATCAGCAGGTAATAGTTCTGAATATCCATGCCATCAACTAACCTCTCTATTTTAATCAGTATAAACAGAAAAGTGAGAAGTTGTATTAGATGTACAATGTACAATTGTACATAAATATCAGAACATACCTGGGCAGCTGTTTCGAGCTTATTTGCTCTCATCAGCAGGTAATAGTAAGTTCTGAATATCCATGCCATCAACTAACCTCTCTATTTTAATCAGTATAAAAAGAAAAGTGAGAAGTTGTATTAGATGTACAATGTACATAAATATCAGAACATACCTGGACAGCTGTTTCGAGCTTATTTGCTCTCATCAGCCGTAAATATCTGACTAGGATCAATCACTACCGTAAGTATCTGACCGGGGTCAATCACTACCGTAAGTATCTGACCGGGGTCAATCACTACCGTAAGTATCTGAGCGGGGTCAATCACTACCGTAAGTATCTGAGGGAGGTCAATCACTACCGTAAGTATCTTACCGGGGTCAATCACTACTGTAAGTATCTGACCGGGGTCAATCACTACCGTAAGTATCTGAGGGAGGTCAATCACTACCGTAAGTATCTGACCGGGGTCAATCACTACCGTAAGTATCTGACCGGGGTCAATCACTACCGTAAGTATCTCACCTAGGTCAATCACTACCGTAAGTATCTGACCGGGGTCAATCACTACCGTAAGTATCTGACCGGGGTCAATCACTGCTGTGAGTATCTGACCTGAGAATAAGTATTATATGTAATTGTGAATTCCGCTGTGATTGATTAAAATTTTACTACCACTAGAGTACGTGAGGGATAGTGTTCACTTACATCAAATCGAATCCTGTTTCAATTCAGACTTTAATTACTATCTAAAATTCAGAGAATTTTTTGTGTTCGTTTTTGTAAGATTTTTTTTTGGGCTTCATTTTTTTTTCGTTTTGTTCCCCAGACAGCCAGAACGGGATCCACAAGAGATCCCTCTACGAGCACAATGGGGTCGCGGTCTGTTCCCAGAACCGAGCCCTGATCATTGCCTCTGTGGTGTTGGCCATTCTGTTTCTGAGCTCCCTGATTGTCGCCTATGTTGGACCCCAGAATGGTAAGAGATTGTTCTGAAACTGTCAAAACACGTCACATATCCAGTGTTAGTTTGAACGCAACCAGTCAACCAATGAAGAAGGAGAAAGAAAGTTATCCTATTTGTGTAAATCACTTTCGTGATATCACATCTAGGTACTCAAACTTGACTAAATCTACGTTGAAACCGGGACTTGAACCACTGACCTCCAAGTTACAAGTCCGCTTTCTTATCAATTAAGCTACTGAGGTCGGTTTCAAGTAAGAATGAATTATTATAATACTAGTGCACTCGAACACAGTATCCCTAAATTTCCGTTTCAAACCGTTCAACCGTCATACAACGCACTCTGATTGGTTAATTTGAACGCAATAACCAATCAGAGTGCGTTGTGTGACTGTTGAAAGTTGAAACGGAGATTCGGGGATTTTAAGAGTGAGAGTGCTATCTGAAAAGAGGCATAGGTACAAAAATGCTCACAAAATAACTGAGGTTAAGTAATGCCCTTAACTAGTAGTAGGGATGGAATATTCGGATTTCATCATCATAGGGTGGCGTCATCGTGAACAATGGTAGCCAAGTGGAGGAATGACTCAGCACTTCTACCACTGTCTTTACAAGGAGGCTAATAATTGACAAGGGCCTCCAGATTCGGATTTAGTGTGTGATAATTCAAATTCAAACACTCCTGATTCTCGACATGTTCGGCTAAACCCAAACTGGGCGAAGTTATCGTGGGTTGTTACCCTGGTTTGTGAGGTTACAGCAAATGAGGGATGGAACTTCCGTCGTGTATCAAATATGAGACTTTTGGGTTTAACTTTGCTTTCAACTGCATGCTCATACAAGGACGGGAGTGTTACCTGTGTTACCCTGCATTCGCAGGAAACTCACAAACCTGCTACCCACATTAACCTCACCCAGTCTGGGTTGGGCGGAAATTCCAGCTTCACAAGGGTTCGAATTTGAATGGTCGCCCATCTTAAGTCCTAACCTTGCTGGCTCACGAGAACCGGTGCATTGAACGCGCCATCTAGCCAGCGTCGATGGCATGTTGAATACACCGGTTCCCTTCAGAACACCGAAGTTAAGCGACATCCAGCGAGGTTAAGACTTGGATGGGTGACCATTCAAATTCTAATTCTCGTGACGCTGGCTTTTCCCGGCCCCACTCAGGCTGGGTGAGGTCAATGTGAGTAGCAGGTTTGTGAGTTTCCTGCGAATGGAGGGTAAAACACCCGTCGTGATATGACCATGGCAGTTGAAAGCGACGTTAAACCCCACTTGAAAAAAAAAAAAAAAAAAAAGAACGCGCCATCGCGGCATCGACGCGGGCTGATAACATTTTTCAAATCATTATTTGACTGGGTGAGTAGAAGAACCAGAAATGTCAAAAATCGACTTTTCAGGAAATCAAAAATAAGACAAAATAATATTATCATGCTAATGAGTATGCTTCCCCTACTTTAAAATCGAAAAAAGTATACTTAAAATTTCACAGAGATGATAGAAAAGTGTACATTCCTTTTTATTCTACGAAAAAAAAAAAAAAAAAAAATCGATTTTTGACATTCCTGGTTCTTCTACTCACCCATTCATTTGTACTTTTGTATGCTGTGAACAATAACCTCGCCTGGTGGACGGTGGTTACTATCAACTAAAGATCGTTGTTATTATTATTATTATTACTTTCAGACTGTCCCTGTATCGGAGAGAAACCCGTCTTCCTCCAGGATGAGGATCTCAACGGTGCCAAACGTCCGGTGATTCCCATCGCCACCACTGGGGAAGTGTTCCCGTGGAACAATGTCCGCCTGCCGACCTTTGCACATCCTACCCGCTACGTCATCAACATCCATCCGAACCTGACCACCCTGGATGTGAAAGGTAATAGGGCCTTTCACACGTACCGATAAATGGATGTGAAAGGTAATAGGGCGTTTCACACGTACGGATAAATGAACGGATTTGGCTCGTACAGTTCAAGATCTTTAAATTTGATTTCCTTGCTGACACAAATAGTTTCAGCACTAGGTCAGCCACAAGTAGGTTACTCACGGTTCCACTACACCGAACCTCTGCATTATGAGAAATCTTTCCACATCATAGCAGTCCGGTTGTGGAATACAATACCGATCGAGGCAAGAAATGCACAAACAATAGAAATGTTTAAATCCTGTGTAGTCAATTTCTTAAAACTTTTAGAATAAGTCTACACAAATTTTGTGGTTGGATGGAAGAGCTCAAAAATTGAGAATCCTGCCACATTAAATAAAATAAAAAAAAAAAAATTCAAACTTATCCATCGTCTCCTGGACTGTGAGATATCTATTTGGATCGTGGATCTGAAGAAGGTCTAGCAGTCTAGATCAGTCGGTCCAAATCTGTACATGTAGGTAAATACAAATTTCAAATCTATATGGACTGTTCATATTTGAAATAAATATGTTTTTTGAGTTGAAAGTGACAAGGAAGAGTGAAACGCAAAAGTGCTTGAACGCCTTCGTTCAAGAAACGCAGCTTTGCTGGTTTGGACATTTGATAAGAACGATACCCCGCTTGACCTATGAATTTAGACATTGAAGTACTAAGGGCTGTCTTATAAAATAGGATTAAGGTTAACAGACCCTTAATGAGGAGTTTCACCCAATCATAGCGGAGTTTCAGCCAATATACTCGTATGTATAGCCTGACATGAAAAACGGTCTAGCTTAAATTTAATGCTGTTTCATAGGAAAGGTCTAGACATGAGTGAAAAGTAGCTTTCCGTAGAGAACCTCCCCTTGATCGTCAGTGTGGAGTTACACATCTTGGATTGCCCTATTCTCGCCCCTATTTGCTCATCCTTACCCAATCCTCCTTCTCTTGAGGATAGCAAAGACAAGATTGACTCTCTGATGTTATACCTTAAGAGATCTCATTTATTTAGAAAGATCTAAACTTGGAAACGGTGCGAAGGACCATCGATGTGAAAGCACCATAATAATGATAATAGAAATAAATAAAAAAGGTAGGAGGAGTGGAAATCACTCCTCCCAGCTGTAGCCGAGCTGGTTACAAGAACAACAACAATTAAATATTCAATTTATTTGGTTTTCCAGGTCAAGTCTCCATCGATTTCCAGGTGGAAAAGGATTTCAACTACGTCGTGTTTCACTCAAAGAATTTGACCATCACAGAGAAGACCCTGATAGATCGGAAGAACCACAACACCAAGATACAGGTGGTCAAGATGCTAGAGTACTCGGCAGGTAATTGAGGGCAATCTCACGTGACAACCACTTGACTACCGTGCACTGGGAGTCAAGTGGTTAGCGCGCTTGTCTACATGGTAATCCAGGTAGTGTAGGAATACGTTGGTTCGAGTGACCACATAAGAATAATAATAAGACTGAGGGGGTTAGGTGGTAGAAAATGATTTGAACACTCGCCTGGTGGTTAGCTTTCATTAGAGAGAATTATTATTAATGTTGTTGCTGTAGCGACAGTACTAGGATAGAAAAGTCTGGCTTTCATTAGAGAGAATTATTATTAATGTTGTTGCTGTAGCGACAGTACTAGGATAGAAAAGTCTGGCTTTCATTAGAGAGAATTATTATTAATGTTGTTGCTGTAGCGACAGTACTAGGATAGAAAAGTCTGGCTTTCATTAGAGAGAATTATTATTAATGTTGTTGTTGTAGCGACAGTACTAGGATAGAAAAGTCTGGTCTCATTGCAAACGTTTCACTTTTGAGCAAGTAATGTGCTGTTTCCCCATCAACGTCGGGTTGAGTAAGTAGTAAAGTTAGCATTGCGAAATTGAGTGAGCATACTCGTATGTATATCCGAAGTTACTTCTTGTGACATTTTCATATTAAGAAAAAAAACTGACAACATAATCCGCGAACTATTATTATTTCATCTTAACAGATTGCTCTGGACGAAAATTCAACCTATTATTATTATAGAATGCTTTATTAAGTAAGACAAAAATATATACAGTAAAATACAATGAAATTATAAAGAAAAACTAATTGATTGAGCAAAGAAACAAGAAAAAAAAAGAGAATGAAGCTAATTGTCCTACCTAAAGGGCGGGGTTATTGCCTGTGGCAATCTCTTCCACCCGACCTAGTGCTCCAGACATGATTATCTAAGAGGAATTTCCTTTAGTGATCTAAGGATTCTAAGAACCGAATTATGAAAGTAGTCTCAACCGTCACTGCACGGAGATTTTGTAGGCTCAGAACGGTCATGCCCAACGAAAAAGGTTCATTTTTTAAAAGTTTAGCTTTACTTTTAAATGAGCTTTTTCAAATAGGTACTATAGTTGTCAATAAAGGTTCCTCTATGATGTTTTCCAGGTCAACAGGTGTATATTGAGTTCAAGGAGAACCTCAGGAAGAAGACAAACTACACCCTGATCCTGAGATATCACACCCGCCTTAACCAGGACATGGAAGGATTCTATCTGAGCAGCTACACGACAAGGGATGGGAAGAAAAAGTGAGACCTTGTTTTTGGTTCTATTTTTTCGTCACTTAGCTGACTTAGCTGACTTAGCAACACATATTTAAAAACAATAAGAGTGAAATTAATAGACAAAATCGATAACTTAAGTCATTGCTGAGCATCTGTTTTCCCTATTTTAGACAGTACGCAACCGATACTTAGCGCCATACAGGTATTACAAGAACATATTCTGTTCATTCCGCCCTAATCAGATAAAGAATTCCCAATGCCCTCTGCGCATCTCATATGATTCATGTGAAGCAGAAGCACTACCTCATCAATAGAAAATTGCTAAAAACATAGTGCCAATTAACTAAGTTGGAAACATTGGCTCGTTCTCAATCATATATTTCTATGTGCGATCAACCAGCGTGAGGCTTTTTCTTTATATGCTATTCAACAAACCCTTGGTAAACTACAAACTAGAATAGCTCGTTAGGGTTGTCTAGTCCGTTAACCAACGTAAGGCTTTTTCTTTATATGCTATCGAACAAACCTTTGGGAACCTACAAGCTAGCATCGCTTGTTAGGGTTGGCTAGTCCGTTCTCTGTTTATAATCCCCGAATGAGACAATGGTCTTCTCTTGTTTAACTTCCCCCAGCCAGACAAGTTCTTTGCATGTGTTCAACAATAAGGGCGGAATTAATAGACAGCATCAATAACATAAGTCGTTGGTAAGTGTCGGTTTTCCCTATCTTACACAGTACGCAATCCGTGGCTTAGCGCCACAGAGGTATTACAAAAACGTCTATTAATTCCGCCTTTAACACTTTGAGCCCCAGAGCTGGGATCGGCGAGTGAGCACGAGGGACCACAAATTTCAGAACCCAACACTCATACATTGCTCCCAAGGACCACTAGAACCTGTTCCCTATGAGATACACATAGAAACGAATACCATAGGGAGTAGGTACTCATGTCTTCCAAGAAAAGGAAGGTCGTGAATACCATATAGAGTACACAAGTCTACAGTGAAATTTTGGGTGAGTACCATATATATTATGGTACTCATGTCCTTTGTGAAATGTCAGCTGAGGGTCATATATGGTATTCATGGGCTCAAATTACAATTTCAGATATTTGGCCACCACCCATTTCGAACCAACGTACGCCCGTTCGGCCTTCCCCTGCTTCGATGAGCCGCAGTTCAAGGCCCGCTTCAAAATGTCCATACTGAGGGACCGGTTCCACATTTCCCTTTTCAACATGCCCATCACGAGCACAGACGACGTGGGGTTCTACATGGGCACAGGACTGGTGAGTGGCGCTGGGTGAAGGGTTGGGTGGAAGAGATTGCCATGGGCAATAACCCCGCCCCTTAGTAATTCTACATGGGCACAGGACTGGTGAGTGGCGCTGGGTGAAGGGTTGGGTGGAAGAGATTGCCATGGGCAATAACCCCGCCCCTTAGTAATTCTACATGGGCACAGGACTGGTGAGTGGCGCAGGGGGAAGGGTTGGGTGGAAGAGATTGCCAATGGGAATAACCCCGCCCCTTAGTAATTCTACATGGGCACAGGACTGGTGAGTGGCGCAGGGGGAAGGGTTGGGTGGAAGAGATTGCCAATGGGAATAACCCCGCCCCTTAATAATTCTACATGGGCACAGGACTGGTGAGTGGCGCAGGGGGAAGGGTTGGGTGGAAGAGATTGCCAATGGGAATAACCCCGCCCCTTAGTAATTCTACATGGGCACAGGACTGGTGAGTGGCGCAGGGTCAAGGGTTGGGTGGAAGAGATTGCCATAGGCAATGACCCCGCCCCTTAATAATTCTACATGGGCACAGGGCTGGTGAGTGGCGCCGGGTGAAGGGTTGGGTGGAAGAGATTGCCATGGGCAATAACCCCGCCCCTTAGTAATTCTACATGGGCACAGGACTGGTGAGTGGCGCAGGGTCAAGGGTTGGGTGGAAGAGATTGCCAATGGCAATAACCCCGCCCCTTAGTAATTCTACATGGGCACAGGACTGGTGAGTGGCGCCGGGTGAAGGGTTGGGTGGAAGAGATTGCCATAGGCAATGACCCCGCCCCTTAATAATTCTACATGGGCACAGGGCTGGTGAGTGGCGCCGGGTGAAGGGTTGGGTGGAAGAGATTGCCATTGGCAATAACCCCGCCCCTTAGTAATTCTACATGGGCACAGGACTGGTGAGTGGCGCAGGGGGAAGGGTTGGGTGGAAGAGATTGCCAATGGGAATAACCCCGCCCCTTAATAATTCTACATGGGCACAGGATTGGTGAGTGGCGCAGGTGAAGGGTTTTTTTTTTTTTTAAAGATGAGTGTTTCACAGCCGTTTTTATTTCGTAGCCATGAAACAGCAGCTACTGTAGACGCTTGTGGTCTGTGTTGTAGCCTACCCATCCCGTAGTATGTCTCCCCTCTGATGGGCGAGAAATGACGTTGGGTGGAAGAGATAGCCATGGGCAATAACCCCGCCCCTTAGTAATTACTTTTCTATGTTGTTTATCTTTTTTATCTTGTTTATATTGCTCTCTGGCGAGACACGGGTATTTTAATTTTTTTCACTACTTCTTGTACAGATGTCCTATTAATAAAGAATTCAATAATAATAATAGTTAAAAGACTTTTGAACTTTCCTGCCTAGGTCTCATCCGCTGGAAACTCACAAACCAGCTAGTCAAATTAACCTCCTCCAGCTTGAGTAGGGCTGGGAATACCCAGCATTACCAAGGTTTGAGTTTGAATGATCACCCATCCAAGCAAGCTAGCCTCGCCTGTAAGGGTTGCCTAGTCTGTTTTTAGTCCTCTAGCGAGACACTGGTGTTCTCCCTGTTTAATGTTCCCCTGCCAGAGAGACCGAAAGAGAACTGTTGTAGGTATTCCCCGACCTCAGTAGCTTAATCGGTAAGGCGGCGGACTTGTAACCTGGAGATCGGTGGTTCGAGTCCCGGTTTTATATGATATGGGTTGGGTGAAGTGACTGTCGTAGACAATAACCCCGCCTTCAGTTAGGACATCTGTATATATCTCTGTTGTTTATCTTTTCTTTTCTTGTTTACATTGTTCTGAATTTTTATAATTACTTTTTTGTACGTACATATATTATGTCCTATACAGTGCCGGATTACCCATATGGCGGATTTGGCAGATGCCAAGGGCCCCGCGCTTTAGGGGGCCCCGCGCTTGAGCAGCTTACACTAGATATTATGAGTTATTAAAAAAGCTTGCACTAGGTATTTTTGGATAATGAGTAAGAAGAAGAAATAAAAGGGGGAAAATCACACACTCACAGCAAAGTACATAAATTAAAAGAAAAGCGCGGGGCCCCCTATTACTATCTACTCCTCGAATCAACCACATGGACACTAGCGGATTACCTACTTGCGGATTTGGTAGATGCCAAGTTCCCCGCAGTTTTGGGGACCCCGCGTTTCGGGCAGCTTACCCCAATTATAAGTGTTTTTCAATGGCCTTCAAGTCGGTTTTTTCTGGATTTTAATCTATATCTATAAAAGAAAGCTGTCTGTATGTATGTATGTGTGTATGTATGTATGTGTGTATGTATGTTCTTTATACAAATCCACACCGTTTGACCGAGAAACCTGAAATTTTGCACATAGGTCCGCTTGGATCAGGAAATTCTTCTAGGCTAGATTATATCTCCCTGAGGTTAAGCTACAATGAGTAAGGATAAAAATGGATGGGTGACGCAAAAAAAATGCACGTTTTTTGACATAAATGACATTTTTTCTCGAAATTTGTCGCGACGACCTATCAACTCAAAGCGAGAAAGTTTTAGGCAAGGGCTTGAGCTTTCAATTGACATATCGATCGCGAATTTCTGATGAGCCGTTCTTGAGCTACGCCGGGTAAGGTAAAAACATGGATGGGTAACATGTAAAATATTCACGTTTTTTGACCTAAATGACATTTTTACTCGAAATTTGAAGTGACGACCTATCAACTCAGAGCGAGAAAGTTTTAGGCAAGGGTTTGAGCTTTCAATTGACATATCGATCGCGAAATTCTGATGAGCCATTCTTGAGCTACGCCGGGGAAGACCAGAAAATAGATGGGCGACAAAAAATATTCAGGTTTTTTTCAAACATAAATGACATTTTGTGTGTGTGGGGTGTGTGTGGTGTGGTGTGGTGTGTGTGGTGTGCGTGTGTGTGGTGTGTGTGTGGTGTGGTGTGTGTGGTGTGTGTGTGTGTGGTGTGTGTGTGTGTGTGTGTGTGTGTGGTGTGGTGTGGTGTGGTGTGGTGTGTGTGGTGTACGTGTGTGTGGGGTGTGTGTGTGTGTGTGTGTGTGTGTGGTGTGGTGTGTGTGTGGGGTGTGTGTGTGTGTGTGTGGTGTGTGTGTTGTGGGTGTGTGTGTGTGTGTGTGTGTGGTGTGTGTGTGTGTGTGTGTGTGTGGTGTGTGGGTGTGTGTGGGTGGTGTGTGTGTGTGTGTGCGTTGTGTGTGTGTGCGTTGTGTGTGTTTGATGGGCTGGCGAAGCGGCGGGTGTAACCCGCTAGTATTAAATAAAATCATAGCCAGTTGAGCAAAATATTAAAAGAAAAACCACGGGGCCCCCCTTAAAATTGACCACGTATATGAAAATAGGTAGATCTCTATACCTATTGCCTGCGGCTCTTTATATAATATATAAATATTATATAATTACTCGTATTTGAAAAGAATAATATTGACGGACGTGATTATCGACTTCGGTAATCTCTGCCATCAAACCCATAAAGTGTCTTCTGAGTACTCAGTGATCGGCTTTATCAACTTCTTAACCAATTATCTTCATTATAGTCACCTGTGACGCTTTTAATGTTTTTTTCAAGATATTTTATTGTAACTATTTTCCGAGTAGGTACTTTACCCCTAACTTTGCAAAAATTTCGCCTGCGGCGCCGTCAAATTTACTTATCATGATGTTTTGGATTGTTTTTCAAGACGTGCAATTCTAGTATGTACTATTAAAAGAAAAAAAGTCTTTGGGCATTTTCGAAATGCATTTCGAAAACGTCGTATTGGGTACTATTATGGATTAGTACCCAAAACACTTGGCTTCGGTTTCAAGGTTCTAAAAATGGTATTTAAGAAAAAAACTCAGTCCAATTTTGGGGCCCCGCGCATTAAAATTGCCAAGGACCCCGCGCAGCCTTAATCCGGCACTGGTCCTATAGATAAAGAGTTACATAGTAATAATGATAACTATAACTTGTATTCAACGCGGTATCATTCCATCAACACTGACTGCTTCACTATTTTACTTCCGATGATTCTAATATTAGAAATCGGGTTTTTCTATAAAGAAAAATAAATAATATTTTTTTTGCACGATTTTATTTTTACTTTCCTTATCCTATAACTAGCGGGCTGTCGCCCGCTTTGCGGGCCGAGGCATGGCCGTGAAAGCAAAAAATCCTTTTTCGTCAATGGCAGGTGTTGTAGTGGGAGTTTCGAAAAATCTTATTGCACATCTAGACTATAAGACAAAGCTACCTACCAAATTTCAGCTTCCTAGGACTTACGGTTTGGGCTGTAGAGCGATGATCAGTCAGTGGTCAGTGGTCAGTGGTCAGTGAGTGTCTTTGACATTTATATATAGAGATAAGGAAAGTATTGTATTCGTCGAAAATTTGACCTACCCAGTTTTTCACATTTCTGGACGAATCATAGCCTCAGGATACCAAAAAAGTTGTTTTCAGCCATTGGTCCGTGCGTCTGTCTGTCTGTCTGTGAACAGGATATCTCAAGAACGGTAAGAGCTAGAGACTTGAAATTTGGTATGCAAATCAATTTTATACACCAGACGAACCACGAAACTTTTGGTTGAAATCGGCCGCAAGCGCCACTTCTATGAATTGGTTAAAGATACAAAAAAAGTTAGAGGACAACATTTTCTTAGATTAAAAAAATAATAGGGGTCTTCTCTGATCATTTTTTTGATATCTTGAACTTTTTGGACCTCGGCCCCAATTTACCGGTATTTTGGGGGGGACCCGCTTTGACTAACTTTTTTATTATTCATGCTAGATTGTGACATTTCAAACCCAATGATTTTGAGGTGCTGATTACGAATTTGGCTTTGATTTTTAGCTAACTGTTACCTTTGAGTCACCAGTGGCTTTTGGTCTTGTTGCCTATCCTAATATGATAAGGAAAGTCGTGTGATGTTTACACCAGATTTTTTTTACTTAAGTAGGTAGTAATAATAAGATTCTTTATTTGACATCAAAGTAAGAAATTGCAATACAAGTAAAAAGGGCGCGATTATTGCCTATGGCAATCTCTGCCATCCAACCCTTATCTCTGCCATCCAACCCTTATCTCTGCCGTCCAACCCTTATCTCTGTCATCCAACCCTTATCTCTGTCATCCAACCCTTATCTCTGCCATCCAACCCTTATCTCTGTCGTCCAATCCTTATCTCTGCTATCCAACCCTTATCTCTGCCATCCAACCCTTATCTCTGCCATCCAACCCTTATCTCTGCCATCTAACCCTTGTAACTGTCATCCAACCCTTATCTCTGCTATCCAACACTTATCTCCGCCATCCAACCCTTATCTCTGTCGTCCAATCCTTATCTCTGCCGTCCAATACTTATCGCTGCCATCCAATGTCTTGTTTGTAGCCGAGTAGTTTGTTACTTTGTTGCACGCTTTTGATGGGGGTCCATAAGGAATGAGGTTTAAGAGAAAAAGACGGAACAACGTACTTTCTTGTACCACGACCAGATGCAGAGTGGCGTGTGTTTATATTTTATTCAGACACAGATTTTACAAGGAGGTATGATCTTAAGGCTACTAAGCTTAACTCTAGGAAGTGAAGCACCAATTATACAACATCCTTCCCTTTAAGTTTTCCTTTCAGTGGAAGCTATCACCATCCACCTGGGATTAAGATTTAATAATATAAAACAATATGCAGCTTACATTAATTAGCATTTTGCAAGTTAACAGTTTTCTAAATACACATTATCTGCCTCCTCAGACTTGGTATGGTACAGTATACATTATACATATAAACAAATAATACTTAAACTAGTAATAGTATTGTACATAAAAAACATAACCAAACAATAGTAAAATAGTTTTAAAAAAATTAAAGCCAAAAATATATATAGGTACTATTTATGTAACAATTAAATAAAATTTTAAAATTCTTCGTTACACACATTTACTTTTCTTTGTTAGGTATGTGATACGGTACATAAATTATTATCAATTTTTCAGCTTATATTAACATAAATTTTGTTCTCTGTATTCTAATTTGTCAGTTACATGAAACACTATTAACACATAGAACATTAATTTTATCTATTGACACATATAACATATGACTCTACATCTGGCTTATTTATTTCTTATTACATTAGAGGTGTAGTTCATTCACTAGCACTTATTTTATTTAATTAATCCAACTCAAATTCTTTAAACTTTGCTGGTTTTTTAACTTCCCTTTTTGGTCTATTCTCTTTCTTTGCAGAAGGAGTTTTGCAATAAGTGTGGTCCTCTACCTGGGACCCTTTCAATGGGGTTGCAAACTCTTCTTCTTCTTCACTTGATATGCCTACCCTATGTGTGGGGTTCTGAACAATGGTTTTATCAACTATTGATGTGGATGCAAGTTCACTTTCCTCTCTTTCAGGGGAATTATTTAACTCTGTGGGGTTCTGAACAATGGTTTTATCAATTATTGATGTGGATGCAAGTTCACTTTCCTCTCTTTCAGGGAAATTATTTAACTCACTTTGCATTTTTAACGGCTGAGCAAATTGAGGATTATTTTTATTAACTAGTCTCGATTCCCACAAGTCATCAAAATTGTCTCCAGAGGACACCCCCACAGCTCCAGGAATCATACAATGTCCCTGCTTGCCAGTTTTAAACTCTATGGACGTGTGTTTTAATACGCTAGTATTCCTTCGCAAGATTTGTCCATTTTCAGTTTGAACATTGTATGACCTAGGATACTGGGTTTTACTAACAATTTTACCTCTGACCCATTTCTTTTTGTCATGAAGCAATATGTTTTCATTAGGAGTAAATTCAGATTCTATTCTGCTACTTTTATCATAGTGTTCTTTTACTTTGTTCTGTTTTACTTTGATTTTCTCTTTTGCCTGTTCTGTGAGTTGTTTGAAGTTTTCAACAGGACTTAATTTTTTGGGATTAATTAAGACTTTAGTTTTAATGAGTCTTCCCATTAGTAATTCACTGGGGGAGACACCAATAGAAGCAATAGGTGTAGCACGATATTCCATGAGGAGGTCTTGAAAATCTAACTTAAAGCTGTCAGCTTTTCTAAGTAGATCTTTACAGATACCTACAGCTCTCTCACTTTGCCCATTAGAAGTGGGGTAGTGTGGACTGCTTGTCCGCCACTGTATGTTAAAACTAGTTGCAAAACATTTAATTTCATATGAATTGAATGGTGAATTATCACTTACTATGATATCAGGTATACCAAAAGTAGCAAAAAGAGTTTTAAGTTTTATAATCACTTCATGACAGGATTTACTTTTAAGCTTGAGGCACTCAATCCATTTGCTAAAGCTGTCTACAATTACAAGGTAATCAATATTTTTATAATTCATGATATCTAAACAAATTCTTTGGAATGGCCGATCAGGTATCTCATAAGGTAATAATGGCTCTTTAATTTTAGACGGTCTGTTTTCTTGACACGTCAAACAATTTTTTATATAGGCTTCAATATCATTGTTCATGTTCACCCAGTAATACACTAGCCAAAACAAAATAGGGCCCACCCAACTTTTTCTAAATAACAAAGCATAAGTATTATTTTTTTATACAGAAAGTTAAGGAATGTATTTACTTAGGGCATACTTATTTTATTTAAGTAAAGGTGACAGTATTTTAAGGGAAAAAAGGTTATTTCAACCATTTAAAAGAATTTTGACAAAACTGTCATGTTTACCTTAATTATTCAGGTTGTGTTTAAAGTCTTCTGAGTCGATGTAAAGTGGTGATGATCAATTCTCAGTAATGAGTGTGTGTCCCTCTTTTCCTTGCACACTCTTCTATTCTGTTTGGCGTGCTTTGAATGAGATTGACAAGGTTTTCTTGAGGAATTTTGTACCAACACACTTTCAAGGCCCGTATCAGTTCTTCTTGAGATCCTATGGCCAATCTCTGTAATTTAAGTCTCCTTTTGAGTTGATCCCATACGTGTTCGATCGGATTTAGGTCGGGGCTTATTGCAGGCCAGTTCATTACTTCGATATTCGCCTCCTGAAGAGCTAGCCTGGTAGCGCGCGCGACATGAAGGCGAGCATTGTCATGCATCAGAACAAAATTCGGGCCCAAACGATGTGCAAATGGTTTCACCTGAGGTTCAATGACTTGCTCAATGTAACTGTCCGAGGTTACTCTGCTGTCAAAGAAAATTACAAGCTCTGTTCTACCGGTTAAATTTATCCCTCCCCATACCATGACACTTGGGCCACCATACCGATCAGTTTCGTGAATGCAGGACTCAGAAAATCTTTCTCCTGTACGTCTCCATACTCTAATCTGTCGATCATCACTATGAAACTTAATCTTGCACTCATCCGGAAAGAGCACCCACTGCCAGTTGTCCATACCCCATTGGATGTGCTCTCGCGCGAATCTTAATCTTGCCGCGCGGTGAGCTGTTGTCATTTTTGGCTTCACCAAACGTCTTCTTGACCTCACCTGAGATTCTCTGAGCCTGTTCCTAATGGTTTAGTCGCTTAATTGAACGTTTTCAGTATGCTTCCAATTGATTTTGTATCGCAGGAGCTGAGACAAATCTCTGTTATAGGGCAATTCTTCGAATAAAACGGTCCTCCCGCTCCGAAGTAATGCGATGTCGTCCAGAGCCAGGTTTTCTGTCACCACTACCCGTCTCTTGAAAACGGTTCCATAAGTTTCTAATGGCTTTTCGGGACACACGAAGTCGATTCGCGACCAATCTGTGGGAGGCTCCATTTTCCAGCAAGGTAATGGCACGAGAACGAGATTCTGCATTTAAATGTCGACGAATACCCGGCATAGTGTCACAGAAAAGATACAAAACGCCCGAAAAGACTTTTTTTATTGAAAATTATTGGTCTAAGAATAAATTAAAAACAACCATTAAAAATAAACTTTACTGTCACAAAAGAGCACTATCTCTAGAAAAGGTAAATAAAGAGTAATTACCCAGTGATATCCATAAATAAAACCATACCAACTGTCTCAGAGTATCAATAAACAAGATTAGGACATATTAATACCCTAAAGTTTAACTTTAAGGTGTCCTGTACACGATGTCGTGAAAATTTTCAGGTGGGCCCTATTTTGTTTTGGCTAGTGTATGTTTGTTGTGCTCTCAGTATTGTTTTAGAAATACCCAAATGACCAGAGTGCAACATGAACAATGCTAGCTGTTTTAGCTTACTAGGAATCACAATTCTGTCCTGATAATAGATTATGCCATCATTACATATGAGTTCTTCTCTGAGTTTGAAAAAATGCCTGATCAATTCATTATCTTCTAGATAACATTTACTCTGAGGCCAACCTTCAACTAAGTATTTCATAACTTTGGCTAGACTTAGATTGTCTTCAGTCTCTTTCTTTATTAACTCATAGTTTAGAAGGTTGTCCACTTTGTAAATGTTATGTACAAAGTCAGTTATTTCTATTTCATTATCATAAGACTCTTCAGGAAAATTTCGAGACAAATGATCTGCTATCAGCATGTCCTTACCAGGTAAGTATTTAACATCTAAGTCATATTTTAGAAGACTAAGTCTCATTCGGACTATTCTATCTGATACTATTTGACAAATATTTTTCTTGAATATTGACACTAATGGTAAATGGTCACTCTGCACAGTGATCCGTCTACCCCATATGTATTTATGGAATTTTCTTACAGCAAATTTGATCGCTAAGGTTTCCTTTTCTATTTGAGCATACTTTTTCTCTGTCTCTGTTAAACTCCGAGATGCAAAAGCAATAGGTTTACCGTCTTGAAGGAGACAACAACCCAATCCATTCTGACTGCTGTCTGTTTGAATGACAACATCTTTATTTAAATCAAAATTTTTCAGAACTGTGGAGCCAGCAATAGCTTCTTTGAGCTTGTCAAAAGCCAATTGCTGGTCAGCATTCCAGTGCCAAGCAACATCTTTTTTTAGTAACACCCGCAGGGGGGCTGTTATCTCAGACATGTTGGGAACAAATTCTCTTAGGTAGTTATACATCCCCAACATAGACTGCAATTCTTTTACTGACTTTGGTTCTTTTAGGTTTTCAATAGCCTTAACTCTATCCTTATCAATCTTACAGCCATCTTTATTGAAAATATGACCCAAGTATGCTATCTCACTTTGCATTAATTGCAATTTATTCTTGTTGAATTTGATATTAAGTTCTTTTGCACGTTTAAAAACCTTGGACAATGTTTCAACATGACTCTTTTGGTCATGACTAGCTATTAATATATCATCAAAATAAATGACTAAATCATCAATGCCACTGAAGCATTCTATGTTATACTTCATAAAAATTTCCGGGCTGCTGACAAGTCCAAAAGGAACACGGAGATATCTAAAATATCCCAATGGAGAGTTGAAAGTGCAAATGTCTTTAGACTCTTCGTGTAGGCTTATTTGATTGAACCCATCTTTCAAGTCTACTACTGAAAATATTGTTTTTCCTATCAGCTTTGTCTTTATTTCTTCCAATGTTGGAATTAAATAGTACTCCCTTTTTATTGCCTTATTTAAATCTATGGGATCCAAGCACAACCTTAGATCACCATTTGGTTTTTGTCTAACAACCAGATTACTACACCAGTTTTTAGGCTGTGTGACTGGTTCTATTATTTTATTTTTTACTAAATCATCTAATTTTACTTTCAATTTATCCATTAGAGTGTATGCCACTCTTCGTGGGGCTTGACACGTAGGGGTTTGTGTCTTATCTAATATTATCTTATATTTTTGAGGAAATTCCCCAGTGCCTTCAAAAACCTCGGAATATTCATTCAAGAATTTATCCAAATTAAAAACATGGTCCAAGTTTTCCACCTTCTTTATTAAACCCAGATCAACACAGGCCTCACGCCCTAATATAGGTATTATACCCTTACCATCTTTGACTATAGAGAATGTCAAGGTGTGACTCAATTCACTTTTCCTCATCTTGATCTGTACGTTACCCAGGATTTGGATTTTGTGACCTCCATATGCTTCTACAGTGTTGACCTCCTTTGACGCTTTGGATCTCCAATCAGGGTGAATTCTCTCAGCAACAGATTCTGGTATTACGTTGATGTCCGCTCCTGTGTCAAGCTTGAACTCCACATCCACTCCTCCTATCTTGAAGCGTTGGACCCAAGCCCGAATTGAATCCACTGAGAGTGTGTTGACGTCTCCTGTCCATTCATCTGCTGCTGACGCCCTTGAACTTGATAACTCACACTGCTCGAGGCCATGTACTCGAGTCTGCTGACGCTTTTGAGGCTGCTGTTGACCATTGGACGTGTACCTTGGATACCTGCAGGAGATTGCAAAATGGTTTGGCTTAGAACAATTCAAACAAAGTTTATTGAATGCGGGACATTGTCTAGGCAAGTGGTTGGTTCCACACTTACTACAGTTGAACTTTTGTGGTTGCACTGTCTGCACTGAACTCTTTGTGGTTCTTGTTTGTGCATGCCCATGTGCACCTTGCCAGGTTTGTCTCGTTCTCTTATTGGATTCATGAGCATTTACCTTGGCTTGCCAGGTATGTCTTGATCTCTTATTGGACTCAAGAACATGTACCTCGGCTGTTGAATGGTTCTGTTCATTTCCTATAGACACCATTTGTTCAACTTTTAGTTTGGCATCCTCAGTAACCCTGCAATAGTTTCTCATTTCTTTTAAAGTCATCTCAGGTGACCTCATTAGTCTTTCTTTAAGACTTTGATCCCACAACCCACATACTAGCCTTGCTTTCAAAACTTCTTCATATTTTTCACCTAGTTCACATTTCCTTCCCAACTGATCTAGTTCAAAATAGTACTCATTGAATGTCTGTCCCTCTTTTTGAACATGATTGAAAAAACAGTATTGATTAAAACATTTATTGTCTTTGGGGATTACTTCAGCTTGAATGTGATCATATATTTTATCCACTGTTAATGTTCCTGTCAGTTTATCCACCAGATCATTTAAGGGTTCAGGAAGTGAGCACCTAAGGTGTGCTACTTTGATCTCCTGGCTTTTGTCACCAAGCTCATTTGCAGTAAGATACCACTGAAACTGTTTCTTATGGTTGTTCAGCTCTTTTAATGTTTCAAACACTTTAGAGGTTTTAGGTAGTGATACTAGGGACATTTTGACTCAGTAATATTATAAGTGGTTACTTGATTAGATTGGGTTTTAGACTATTTTATTTCATTCTATTGCTAGGGTACTTATCTGAGGGCGTTTTTATCCATGATTATCTCGTCGATCCTGCATTCCTTCACGAATCCCGTTCTCGTCCAGCCATGTCTTGTTTGTAGCCGAGTAGTTTGTTACTTTGTTGCACGCTTTTGATGGGGGTCCATAAGGAATGAGGTTTAAGAGAAAAAGACGGAACAACGTACTTTCTTGTACCACGACCAGATGCAGAGTGGCGTGTGTTTATATTTTATTCAGACACAGATTTTACAAGGAGGTATGATCTTAAGGCTACTAAGCTTAACTCTAGGAAGTGAAGCACCAATTATACAACATCCAACCCTTATTTCTGACATCTAACCCTTGTTTTTTTTTTCAACAAATACCTACTTGAAATATATTTATTTACATATAGTCATCTTCTTCTCTTTTAATCACAAAGTTTCAGTAGGGTCCTGAGTGCATTAGCATGTGTTGGACCCTACAAAAAAGTCATCAGTCAGTCAGTCAGTATAAACAGAAAAGTGAGATGTTGTACTAGATGTACATGAATATCAGAACATACCTGGACAGCTGTTTCGAGCTTATTTGCTCTCATCAGCAGGTAATAGTTCTGAATATCCATGTCACCAACTAACCTCTCTATTTTAATTAGTATAAACAGAAAAGTGAGAAGTTGTACTAGATGTACATGAATATCAGAACATACCTGGACAGCTGTTTCGAGCTTATTTACTCTCATCAGCAGGTAATAGTTCTGAATAGTCATATTTGTATATATTGTAACTGTGTCTTTCCTATTTCAGCTACGCGATGACTTCCTCGAGTCGGTGGAGATGAGCACCTACCTGGTCGCCTTCGTGGTGTGCGACTACCAGGCCATCACCGACGTGACCGCCAAGGGCGTCTCCGTGTCGGTCTACGCCCCGCCCGATCTCCTGCCCCAGGCCAAGTTCGCCCTCAACACCTCCACGCATATGATGGACTTCTACGAGGAGTTCTTCGGCGTCCCCTACCCCCTGCCCAAACAAGGTGAGATGAACAAGGGTTGGGTGGAAGAGATTGCCACAGGCAATAACCCCGCCCTTTAGGTAGGACATTATTGTTATTTTCTTTTTTTTACTTATTTATTTTGTCATTTGTTTGTTCTTTTTTCTTCTTTTTTTTCTTAATTTTATACTGTTGCCTGTTTGTCCTCCTAATAAAGCTTAAAAAAAAAAAAAAAAAAAAAACAGCTCCCTACCCCCTGCCCAAACAAGGTGAGAGTAACTGTCCCGCTAGCTCCCTACCCCCTGCCTACCCCCTGCCCAAACAAGGTGAGATTCACTGTGTCGATAGCTCAGCGGCGGTCGGGTAATCTAGAGGTCCTGGGTACCCCCTGCCCAAACAAGATGAGGTTAACTGTCCCGCTAGCTCCCTACCCCCTGCCTACCCCCTGCCCAAACAAGGTGAGAGTAACTGTCTCGCTAGCTCCCTACACCCTGCCCAAACAAGGTGAGATTCACTGTGTCGGTAGCTCCCTACCCCCTGCCCAAACAAGGTGAGATTAACTGTCCCGCTAGTCCCCTACCCCCTGCCCAAACAAGGTGAGATGAACTGTCCCGCTAGTCCCCTACCCCCTGCCCAAACAAGGTGAGATGAACTGTCCCGCTAGTCCCCTACCCCCTGCCCAAACAAGGTGAGATGAACTGTCCCGGTAGCTCCCTACCCCCTGCCCAAACAAGGTGAGATTCACTGTCCCGGTAGCTCCCTACCCCCTGCCCAAACAAGGTGAGATGAACTGTCCCGGTAGCTCCCTACCCCCTGCCCAAACAAGGTGAGATTCACTGTCCCGGTAGCTCCCTACCCCCTGCCCAAACAAGGTGAGATTAACTGTCCCGGTAGCTCGGCGGCGGTCTGGTACTCCAGAAGTCGTGGGTTTGAAACCCAGCCGAGACATGACATGTTATCCTCCCATTTGGTATTTTTATCACATAATAATACGCCTTCGGCTTACTGCTAAAATAATGGGACTTTAATAGTCCAAATCTCACTTTTCTGTTTATGCTGATACTGATTTGGGATTTTTAACCTATCATAACATTGTCTTTGGGCTTACTGCTGGAATAATGGGACTTAATAGTCTTAATCGGACAACATAAACAAGGCGATTGACTAGAGACTATTATTTTTACTTTCCTATAGCTATCCCATAGGATTTTAAATGTAAATTTTGAGGTATGCCTACCTGGCAATTTTCCTCTGTACGTTAAAAAGCAAAATGAAAGTAAATTTCTGTGTGTGAATATTTATTCACCAATATTTATTTTTAGGTTGCGTTCAACAGCATGGTCACATCACGACGGCTAAGATAACGTTAGGGAAAACTTTATTTATTCACTGTCTCAATTTTGCTTTCCTTCAGATCTGATCGCGATTCCAGACTTCGGCACCGGTGCCATGGAGAACTGGGGCCTCATAACCTACAGGGAGACCTCCATCCTGTACGATGAACAGGAGACCTCAGCCAGCGGACACAACTGGGTGGCGGTGGTGGTGGCCCATGAGCTAGCACATCAGGTGGGTGTTATTTTTATTATTATTATTTAATACTTCATTAATTAGACATAATACAATACAGATAATTACAAATTAATCTTAATATATAAATGTCAAAGTCACTGACTGACCACTGACTGATCATCGTTCTACAGCCCAAACCGTAAGTCCTAGGAAGCTGAAATTTGGTAGGTAGCTTTGTCTTATAGTCTAGATGTGCAATAAGACGGGATTTTTCGAAATTCCCACTACAACACCTGCCATTGGCGAAAAAGGACTTTTTGCTTTCACGGCCATGCCTCGGCCCGAAAAGCGGGCGACAGCCCGCTAGTATACAATATAAGAGAAGTGAAAAGAGAAAAAATAATAATAATAAATTAATAAATGTATACGTAATATATGCCCTAACTGAAGGACGCGGTTATTGGCAATCTCTTCCACCCAACCCTTAATTTGGTTTTCTGAGGTTAGGGAACAACCAGGAAACACCACCGCACTTTGAATTCACCAATTTTCCTTCCTCAATAGCTTAATCGTTAAGGCGTCGGACTTCTAACCTGGAGGTCGGTGAACCACCGATTTAGTAAAGCGAGTTTGAGTTGTTGTGATATCAGCGTGGTTAATATAAAATAATATGATAACTTTTTTAGCTCGCCAGTTTTCAACAGAACACTTAAGGGTGTTCTCACGCTAAGAAACAAGGAGCAAACACCGCACTTTCAATTCACTTATAACCCATTTCAAAAACACTTTCCACTCTCATAATCTCCAAATCTTCTTTTCAACTGTCACACAACATACTTTCTGTTTGGTTATTGCGTTCAAATTGACCGATCAGAGTGCGTTGTCTGACAGTTGTAAGAGATAACTTCTACTAAACAGTTCAGGGTTCTTTGTCCGACAGATTATGAGAGTGGAGAGTGTTTCTGGAATGGGCTACTGGTGGTTAACTTCCACTAAAGAGTTCTATTCTTATTTTTCTTCTTCTTCTTTTACTCTGTCTTATCCCGCTCAAGCAAGGTCGACGCCGTTCAACCCCATGGCCGAGGTTGATTGGTTTTGGCACACTTTTTACGGCTGGATGTCCTTCCTAACGCCAACGATTCTATTTGATTTAATTGTCCTGGATTAGGACGGGGGTTTCACCCTCCATTCGCTGGGAATCGTACCAGCTACCCACATTAACCTCACCCAGCCTGGGTAGGGCCGGAAAGTTCTATTCTTATTAATAATTGGATGGGTGAGTAGAAGAGCATGCTATGTCAAAAATTGACTTTTCAGGAGAGCAATAATACTACAATACTATGCTGTAGATGCTATAAGTTTCCTCCACTCTAAATTTTCTTTTTCATAGTTATATGGGGTATTTCTCCTTCATATTCATGACGAGATGATAGCAAAGAGCACATTACATGTTATTGCTATTTTCAACATAGCATGTTCTTCTACTCACCCATTCAATTATTTTCTCCTCTCGGCAGTGGTTCGGCAATCTGGTCACGATGCGGTGGTGGAACGACCTGTGGCTGAGCGAGGGGTTCGCCAGTTTCCTGGAGTACTATGGGGTGGACCACGTGATGCCCGGCTGGAACATGATGGACCAGTTCATCCTGGACAAGACGCAGCAGGCGCTCAGTTTGGACGCCCTGTCCACCAGTCATCCCATCTCCGTCACCGTGCACGATCCGGTGGAGATTGAGGCCATCTTTGATACGATCTCTTACAGCAAGGTGAGTGGCGGGGATTTTACTAAGCATCTTGATGGTGGACTCTTTGAGGCCATATTATTTTGATACGATCTCTTACAGCAAGGTAAGTGGAGGGGACAGTCATCCCATCTCCGTGATCGTGCATGATCCGGTGGAGATAGAGGCCATCTTTGACACGATCTCTTACAGCAAGGTAGGTGGAGGGGATTATACAAAGCATGTTGATGGTGGACTCTATTTGATACGATCTCTTACAGCAAGGTAAGTGGAGGGGACAGTCATCCCATCTCCGTGACCGATCATGATCCGGTGGAGATTGAGGCCATCTTTGATACGATCTCTTACAGCAAGGTAAGTGGAGGGGATTTAGTGGTAAGTGGAGGTAAGAGGGGGCATGTTGATGGTGGACTCTTTGAGGCCATATTTGATACGATCTCTTACAGCAAGGTAAGTGGAGGGGAATTTACAAAGCATATGAAAGTTTCATCAAGAAAACAGCAGAAAAATTAAGCCACAAGTGGAACAGAACATATGGAAAAATTCTTGAATGGCTCAGAGTGAAAATAGAAATTTCAATTATTAATGCTACGAGTATGAGGATCAGAGGAACTCGGAGAAGAATTCGTGGTGTTGGTTGTGAAGATGGGGCGGGAGTGTTTGATGTTGCCGAGATATGATTGTAAAGAGTATTTTTATGTAATAATCTCAATATATTGGTTTGAGTAGTTGTTATACCTTCAATTTACAAAGCATGTTGATGGTGGACTCTTTGAGGCCATATTTGATACGATCTCTTACAGCAAGGTACGTGGAGGGAATTTTGCAAAGCATTTCGATGGTGGACTCTGTAACTATGTGAAAGCGTATCATATTGATTGAGATAGACAAATATGAGTTTCACTGACTTCACAGAAAATAAAATGTGGGTGGGTAACACAAGTTTCATAATATAGACAAAACATGATTCGCTGGTTAGGCATCTTGTCCTAACTAAATAGTGGGGTTATCGCCTCTGTCAATCTCTTCCACCCAACCCTTGTAATGGAATGTAATCCTTATTTTCAGGGCGCTGCAATTCTGTACATGCTGGAGAAGTTCCTAGGCCAGGGGACTCTACGCGCGGGACTCAATGACTACTTGAACACCCACAAGTATGGGAACGCCGAGACCAAGGATTTCTGGAGCGTCCTCAGCAAACACTCGAACCATTCTCTCAACGTTAAGGTACACCTTATAGTTCATTTATAATTTAGGGTGAAATGTTTTCCCCGTGACATAATGGTCCGCGTGTTGTAGCATTTTTTAAATTTCGAATTACTTTATCTAGATATTTCAAGTGGTTTTTTTGGAGACCCTATAGTTACTGGGTCAAATGTGCACTAGTGCACCACCGGTAGTCAAGTGGTTGCCGCGCTAGTCTAGTAATCCAGGTAGCGTAGGGATCCGTGGGTTCGAGTCGCACCCATTGCATGAATTTTTCCTCATTAATTTGAGGTTGTTACCACATATCAATAAGACTCTGAAGGTTAAGTGGTAGAAAATACTTTGAGCATTAACCTCGCCTGGTGGTTACCTTCAACTAAAGAGTGTTATTATTATATTGTCGAATCTAAGAAATGGTTAGACCATTTGGGAAAGAAATTGATTGGAATTACGGGTGATTCCCGTTCCAATCATTTTCTTTACCAAAAAATTGGTCTGACCATTCAAAGAGGAAATGCTTCTTGCATCCTCGGTTCCCTTCCGGAAGGACGGTCCTTAGGACAAGTTTTTTTATATTTAATAAAACTATAAAACATTTCTTCAAAAAAAAAAAAAATATATATATATACTATCATTCCTAAGAAATATTTATACTCAAGTAATCAGACTTGCATCGGGTGAAATAGTCCGTCTGAGGACCTCAGTTACATGTTCGAATGTACTCTGTCGTCTCTCTCCTCCCACAGGCGATCATGGACACGTGGTCTCGGCAAATGGGATTCCCCGTGATTCACATTTCCCGCGTGGTGACTCACCCGCCTCCCCCCAACACCACCACCACCCCCCTCCCTCCCACCGCCCTGGTCGAGTACTCTGCCGTGCAGACCCGCTTCCTGCTCACCAACGAGCCGTGCGGGATCAACCAGACGGGCAGCCTGCTGCCCAAGTCGCCGTACGACTACAAGTGGTACGTCCCGCTCAGCTACTACACGGACCAGACGGGCTACACGCAGCAGCAGATCGTGTGGATGAACATGACGAACGGTGAGTGAAATGAATCATCCCCCAAAACCAACACGTCGTGGTTAGAAAAGGAAGAACGCCTACTCCAAAGAAAGAGTAATAAAGCTAAAAATAAATGATAACACATGGGATACCTAACCTATACATAGTTTTAGATTGTAAGGTAACTGTAGGGTGAGATTAAGTTGATGAGATTAAAAAGATAAGTTGAGATAAAAAAGATCAAGAACTCACGATATTGTTTCTAAAAAGAAGATCACAACCACACTCCGACTGGTACAACAACAACAACACCAACGGATCTCTGATTTCAAACACTTGATAATAGATGACCGTTGGTGTAGGTATCAGCTGATTTGATTGCATACACGTGCGCACATTACATACACGTAGATGTTATTAGGCGTATCAAACAGTAACCTTACACGCTGCCGCGTTGTCTCTTTCTCTAATTGTACAGGGCGTCCTTCACACCTCGGCCGAGTAGTTAGATTATCTTAATCAGCCAGTTTGCAATTTCCTAAGGATTTAATGGCTTATAAAGAAAAAGCCCAAGTTTTCACGACGGAATAATATATACCCAGGACCCGACCTGTAGTCTCTTCTTGCAGAGTATTCAAATTTTGTATTAAATTGTATTAACCCAAAATCGATTGCGTTTTCCAGTCTCGTTCAAGCTGCCCGCTTCCATCAATTGGATCAAGGCTAACGTGAATCAGTCAGGGTTCTACCGGGTGACCTACGATGACGACTTGTGGCAGGCCTTAATCCAAGCCCTGAAAACTAACCACGAGATATTCAGCCCTGCCGATAGGGCCAGTCTAATAGACGATGCTTTCACGCTGAGCAGGTGAGTTGGGGGAGAGCTTTGGGAGATGCTTTTTCTTGAGAGAAAAACATCTCATTTTTGAGATGTTTTTCTCTCAGAGATGAGATGTTTTTCTTGTTGAAAAACATCTCATTAATATTGAAGACCATTCACAAGGCTCGAAAATGTTTGCATATTATAGTTTACAATGATGTCACCCTATGTTTGTCATGACAAAGATTTCATTCTCTATTACATCAATCTACCCCTTTTGAAAAGGGGCGCTCGCTGGCATTAGCCTCAAACCCACCACACAAACACACACACAATGTGTAGTATTGAATTCCTTTTACTCTCAGGGCTGGTCTGGTGAATGCCACGGTGCCTCTTGATCTCTCCACGTATCTTCTCAAGGAGAAGGACTACGTTCCTTGGGCCACGGCCCTGGAACACTTCCAGCACTGGAGAACGTCCCTGGCAGAGGCCTCTCCCTATCGCCTCTTCGAGACCTACGTGAAGAAGCTCTTGACTCCCATCTCCAACTTCCTGGGCTGGGAGGACACTGGGTCCCATCTCACCAAGCTCATGAGGTGAGTCTCGCTAGAGGACTAAACAGAGAACGCACAACCCAACAAGACAGGCTAGCTTGCCCAAAGGTTTCATAAGTTATAAAGAAAAAGCCCAAGTTCACACGACGATTGATCGCACATATAAATATGTGGTTCGGAACGAGCCAACATTTCCACTTGAGTTGGCTGGAGACCAGCTGTGGTTGGCTGGTTAACAAGAACAACATAAAGTGAGTGGTTGGAGCCCTTGTCCAGAGATCCAGTTAGCTGTGGAACTGATATTGGTCTGGGTGTATAAGTAGTGATTTAAGTATTTATATTAGACGGTCAGCGCAAGACTGATAGTCCCATTATGACAAAGGGTATGGTTTGAATTAATTTATTAGTTCTTTTATTTAATTCTCAGATCAGACATCCTAGCAGCGGCAGTTCTGTGTGGAGTGGACAATGTAGTCAAGGAGTCCAAGGCGAAATTCAACGGATGGATGGAGAAAGGATTCCGTATCCCGCCGAACCTGAGAGAGGTCGTGTACTATGCAGGTATGTGATTTACCTATAGGTACTATTATGCAAAAATATCTTTTTTGAGAGGATGCCACGAAAACTTACTGTAGTTTATGAAAAGCCCACGATGGTAGTCAAATGCTCAAAGCGCTAGTCTGGTAATCCAGGTAGGGATCCTTTGCTTCAAATCCCACCCAGTGCATGAATTTTTCATCATTAATTTGAGCTTGTGATCACATTATAATAAGACTCTAAAGGTTAGGTGGTAGAAAATGCTTTGAGCATTAACCTCGCCTGGTGGTAGGTATTCTTCCACTAAGGAGTGTTATTGCTATTATTATGGTTGATCGCACAATAGAAATATGTGGTTCAGAACGAAACAACTTTTCCACTTAAGTTGGCTGGAGACCATCACTGCCACCACTTATGTTTAGCATGAATGGCAAGGTGAGTTTTCATAATTGTGACATCACCATTGTGTCCATTGTTGTTGTTTTTTTTTTTTTTTTTTTTACATAAATCTGCACTGATATATCCTTTGGGAGGATATATCATTTTTGCTTGACACAAAGATGATAACTTTTTTCCCATCCTGTGTTTCTCATCAGGTACAGTGTAGTGATTGTTTGGTAGTGCCGTCAACCAGCCTGCCTCCTGACCCTCGTTCCAGAAAGCACACTCTCATAATCTTCGAATCTTCCATTCAACCGTCACACAACGTTATTGGTTATTTCGTTGAAATTAACCAATCAGAGTGCGTTGTGTGACGGTTGAAAGGGATATTTGGGGATTATGAGAGTGAGAGTGCTTTCTGGAACGGGAAGCTGCTCTCTTTAAATAGCTTCATATCTAGACATGTTGTTTGTGTTGACTCAAGCCGTATTTTTCTTTCTAACCAAAGTGGATTCAAATGGAATAAAATGGACGAACTGGAAGAAAAGTCATTTTTCTTTTGGAAGAGGAAAAAAATTTCTTCCAGTTTGGTTAACCAAAATGGATTTATAAAATTCTTGCTTCTATTTCTTTTATAGGTTAAGTTTTCATTTTTCCATTGTTTATCTTTAAAAGTACCGAAACCCATTTTTCTTCCACGAATAGTGGGCAAGCTAACCTGGAAATTCCAAATGGAAATATTTGGAAGAAACCGAACGTCTAGATATTTGATTCATTTTGATCGGTTAAGATGTATTATCATATAATTATAATATATTATTCATAATATATGCATTAATTAAAATACAAATTCAAAAACTCATAGATAAAACACCTCCCGCATAGCCACTTTTCTCTTTATTGTACTCAACACACTCGCCGCATTTCCAACCTGGACTTATCTTTTGCATTAGGTATGCTTTCAAAGTTTGTTTTGTTTTGTTATTTTCAGATTATTTTCTTTTATTTAACTTTTTCATACCCCCATCTTTTGTTATTTTTCTGTTGTCATATTTTACATTTAATTATTTTTATTCTCCTGTATTATATCTTTGAAATATTAAAGAAAATGGCTGTAGGTTTTTTTTGCCCAATGCCAAAAAAAAAAAAAAACTCTTTCAAATTAGTTGTGATCGGTTGATTCTGATTGGTTCTTCTCTCCAGGCATCAAGTATGGCGGAGTGAAGGAGTGGCAGAACTGTTGGGCCAAGTACAACAGCACGCGTGTGCCAAGCGAGCGGAAGCTTCTACTCAAGGTGCTGGGGGCGTCCCGGGACCCGTGGATATTACAGAGGTGAGTAACTAAAATAAGAAGGAAGATGGTTGAAAAGATTAACCTTATTTAAACTTCCCAAATAGAGTCACCGTGGCGCGCTAGGCATTCCACGCACGGTGACTCGGGTTTGATCCCCAGCGGGGCAGGAATTTTTCTGCTCTGTACTTGGATGTTCGGGGTCCACTCATACCTCGTGAGGAAAAATGAGTTGTTACTTGTATGAGTAACGACCGGTGGCGGCATTACCAGAGTAAAAAGAAATGAATATGCCAGCGTCGATGGAATGTTGAATACACCGGTTCCCTTCAGAACACCAAAGTTAAGCGACATCCAGCGAGGTTAAGACTTGGATGGGTGACCATTCAAATTCTAATTCTCGTGACGCTGGCTTTTCCCGGCCCCACTCAGGCTGGGTGAAGTCAATGTGAGTAGCAGGTTTGTGAGTTTCCTGCGAATGGAGGGTAAAACCCCCGTCGTGATATGACCATGGCAGTTGAAAGCGACGTTAAACCCCACTTAAAAAAAAGAAATGAATATAATAAAATAATTAGAAAAGTAAAGGAGGCTCATAGTAATGCTGCGCTACTCACAAAAATTGTGAAGAGGCCTTGAGCTTCAAAACAAATAAAACCATACTCGTATATACATACTTCCCAAATAGAACCTTACCTAAACTTGGAACTATTATAATCCTGAAGTAATGCCACTCGATGATTCCAGGGTAGCAACTAAAGAAAATTTATGTAAAAAAAAAGGTTTCTAGACGGTAAAAAAGCTTCTCCCTGGCTTATCTGTTTTTTTTTTTTTTCACTTTTCTCTCTTTTCTGTTTATACTGATTATAGGCTCAAACCTATGCCTGTGTTTGATGCAAATTTTCCCACAAAAAAAATGTTTCTATCAGTCTTGGTTTGGTACGAATCTCGCATTGTTTCCACACTAATTCCAACAGGATTCGTCAAAGTAGAACTAGTTTGCCCATGTAAAGTGTACCTATACGAGATTAAGCCAAAACGAGGTTTCACGAAACCTCTATAATAGTCTTTTTTTTGTTGATAGAAACGGTCATGAGCTTCACGTTTAAAACTTCTTTTCCTTCCTCTCTAGATATCTGATGGCAACACTGGATCGTGACGTCATAAAGCCTCAGGACGTGAAAGATGTCCTCAGTGTGGTCGCCAACAATCCCGAGGGCCACTTCCTGGCCTGGCGACATCTCAAGGCCCACTGGAAGGGCCTCCAGAACCTCTTCGGCAACGGCACGTTCAGTATGGGGGCCCTGATTGGAGTGGTGACGTCACACTTTTCGGCCCCTTACGATCTTCATGAGGTATGCCGCTTTAAAGGATATATTTTTTTATTAAATAATAATAATGGTTTATTTATACTGCCCGATTTGGACAGTTGAAGTCCCATTATTTTAGTAGTAAGCCTAAGGCGTATTATTATGTGATAAAAATACCAAATGGGAGGATAACTTGTCATGTCCCGGCTGGGTTTCGAACCCGCGACCTCTGGAATCTCTGGATTCACAGAGTGCCGTCTTTACCACTGAACTACCGGGACAGAATTTTACAATAAATTCTCATGGAGGAGTACACTTTAATAGTCAGAGGAGCCAAAGTAAATGAGCGGTTAGAACAAGCGTGTATTCCACGAGTAACCCGGGTTCTAATCCCAGTGGAGTCGGATTTTTTCGGCCTAAGTCGGGTGTAACGGGGTTAGTTGGTCACTCAACTGAATTTTGGCTGTTAAGGGGTTACTCATACCTCGTGAGGAAAAATGAGTAGCTGCTTTAATGTGAGCAGCGACCAGTGGCCGAATTATAGACAAAAATAACACATTAGTATATTAGAGATACGGGAATGTCCTATAATTCTGCGCTACCCACTAGAATTGTGATTTAATAACACAAAGAAACACATTTATGTAATTACTACATGAGTGACGCAAAACGTGCCAGCCTTCGTGGCGTAATGGTTGTGACCACTGCCCGTGGTCCAAAGATACCTACTGAGTTCGACTCCCGGTTGGGGCAGACTTTTCGAAAAAAATTCTATTCCCTCCAAACACGTGAGGCTGGTATTTTCGGCTCTACCCAGGCTGGAGGTAAATAGTATAGTAGTGCTTTATTTAGACTGTCGGCTCGAGACAGGGAGTCCCATCATGTTAAATGTGAATCTTAATATATAAATGTCAAAGTCACTGACTGACCACTGACTGATCATCGCTCTACAGCCCAAACCGTAATACCTAGCGAACTGAAATTTGGTAGGTAGCTTTGTCTTATAGTCTAGATGTGCAATAAGACGGGATTTTTTTGCTTTCACGGCCATGCCTCGGGCCGCAAAGCGGGCGACAGCCCGCTAGTTAATAATAAAAAAAACCCCCCCTTTCAAATCAGGACGTTTAATAGATCTAAATAGAGGTCCACTCTATAATAATAAACTCACAACGCCTCCTCCTCCTCAGGTGAAAGCTTTCTTCAAAGACATGGACGTGGGGTCAGGCGCCCGCTCCCTGGAGCAAAGTTTGGAAACCATTGAGCTCAACATCCACTGGGTACGACGCAACGAGGAGCCCATATTCCAGTGGTTGTCAAACTATCTACAGTAGCACGGGCGGCTCGGTTAGATCATCTTGGAACCAAGTTTTGGGTCTTTGTATAAATCGTCGTCCCAAACACGAAGTGGCGTATCTCAAAAAATGGACATTTGAGATTTTTGGCGTATCTAGTTCTAATCATGGTTTTTTATCACCTCACGAAGTGGCGTATCTCTATCTCAAAGCGTTCCAATTTTATGAGTATATTTAATTTCGGCGTATATTGTTTCGAATATTTCTTTCAAAGAACGAGCTGACGTATCTCGATTTACGCTACTAAAGTTTGTATTTTGAAGATACGCCACTTCGTGTTTGGGACGACGAAATGAAATCGACTTTTGAACCACCGACCTCAGTAGCTTGATCTTTAAGGTGCCTGACTTGTAACCTGGAGGTCGGTATCGGAGTCCTGGTTTCGGTGAACAATGAGCAGCGTGAGTATTTGTGATATCACGAAAGTAATGAACACAAATTTGATAACTTCTTTTTTATCGATATTGTTGATTTAATTTCTGTTCGGAAATCGATTTTTTTTCTCAATCCAGACCAAATCCTAACATTTTAGTAAAGGATACTTTGCGTCCATTTTAGAATACAAACAGTCCATTTCTTTATGCTGTGATCTATAATGTTCAATTAAGGGACAAGTTAAGGTAGGTGGTGTTGATTTAATATATGATTAAATAATTTCGTTTCCATTTGAAGTCTTATTTTCAGTTCTATGTATACGGTCCAATGGATTTTTTTGTTTTTTTGTTTTGAAAAGGATGAATTATAATAAATATGTCTATCATTTCGGTTTTTTTTACTATTAATTATTAAGAACTCTTTGAATGGGCGCTCTTATTACTATTATTATTATTTTACACTATATTAATAAAGACATTTATATACAACTAGACAGTTAAAAATTAATGTATAAAATTGGAAACAATATGAGAAGAAAAAAATGGAGAAAAAATAAAAATAAAATATATACACAGTCATGTCCTAACTAAATGGCGGTGTTATTGCCTTTGGCAATCTCTTCCACCCAACCCTTACTTCCATAGATGTAAAAGTAACTTTTCTTATCTATAACAATAATGCTTTTTCTTTGTGTTATTATGTCACAATTTTAGTGGGTAGCGCAGAATCATAGGACTTTACCACTTTAATTTACAATATCTTGTATTATTTTTTTGCCTATGATTCTACCACTGGTCGCTGCTCACATCAAAGCAGCTACTCATTTTTCCTCACGAGGTATGAGTGGACCCCGAACATCCAAGTACAGAGCAGAAAAAATCCTCCCCCGCTGGAAATCGAACCCAGGTCACCGTGCGTGCAATGCCTAGCGCGCTAACTCACTCTGCCACAGTGACTACTCTTATCTATAACAATAAATAGTAGTCACCAGGGCGCATGTTCGGCTTGTACTCCAGGTGACACGGGTCCAAATCCCGGCGGGGTCGGATTTTTTTCCGGCTCTATTCTTTGGATGTCGGGATAGTCGGGCCTACCCTAGCCTCGTGAGGACATTATTGGGGTAGTTGTAAAGTGGACAATGACCAGTGGCGGCGTTAAGAAATTGACATTGGAATATGCTGGTTGATTGGAGACATATGGTGCATTGGCATTAGTTTTCGCAATGTCGATGCTACCCACCAAATAATTGTGTCGTAATTATACAAAAAATTAGCTTTTTTATCTAGGTATACCAATCTATTGATAAATTTAATAGAAATACCAAATAATAAGAGCGCACGAATAGGTCAGTGGTTAACCACTCGCTTGCCATGCAGAAGGTCCCGGGTTCGAACCCCGCGCCAACAAAAATTTGTATTCAAAATTTGGTTTCAGAATTTTGTAAGGGATACGCTCCGATGCGCTCGTGTGCTGGGTCACACCGAAATGGGAATTACTATGAAATGGGAATCACTTCTCGCCTATAAGAGGGGAGGCATACAACGGGATGGGCAGGCTACAACACAGACCACAAGCGTCTACAGTAGCTCCTGTTTCATGGTTACGAAATAAAAGAGGCTGTGAAACACTCATCTTAAAAAAATGGCTGTCGTGTCCCCAAGTATTTTTATGTTTGGTATATTTATCATGCCGACCTCCGTGGCTCAGTGGATAAGAGCATTGGTTACTGACTTGGAGGTTGCGGGATCGAATTCTGGTCGGAGCGGAAATTTCTGAATGAAATTTTCCATTTCCAGAATGGCATGGATGTAAAGTTAAAGTGCCTGAAGAAATGCGAAAGCGGTTCCGGGGCACACTTACCTTTAAAAAATATGCATCTACATTTTAAATTAACCACCTATATGGTTTTAAGGTAGGTAAAAGTTTTTTTTTTAAAGCTAATTTTAAGAAATTTTATTTTTTAATAATGAAATGTGACATAACTGTGTATTGCTTTTGACGTTTTCCCTCGATTAATGATAGAATTTCTGCCATTTGTTTTTTTTTTACGTTTTAAAATTAAGTTAACTGTCTCTTGAATTTGCCTGGCTAAGTACATAATACATTGGCATCTGTAAATAATAAGCGATAGGTATACAATTTTGATGTCACAAGGCGTGATTGGATTAAACTTTCTTGATGAGTAGTACCTATAATTTTAATTACTACAATCGTTTTCAATAAATTTATTTGTGGTGTTTTGATTTAGGTATATCTTCAAACGGAATAGGTATCCAGAGCACGTCTCATAATTTAATGACTTGTTTCAATATTCGATGTCCTCACGATGGTTATTGCACATAGAAATATGTGGTTCAGGACGAGCCAACTAATGCCCGGAGACCATCACAGCAGTTTTAGTCATGCTGTTTATAACAACATATTTTTCGTGAGGTAGTTTCTTAATCCTCGACTACCCTACCTACCTTATAATTATAGGAATTAAAGTTTCATTACCTATTTTACGTATCTAACTTTAAAGGCGGAATTGATAGACAACATCAATAACTTAAGTTGTTGGTAAGTGTTGATTTTCCCTATCTTACACAGTACGCAATACGTGACTAAGCGCCACAGAGGCATACAAAAATGTCTATTAATTCCGCCCTAAAAATATTATAGCCCAGGCAAATTAGTGCTAAAATGGGGTCTAGCGGCAAAAAATTGCTCAATAGCTGGAAATCGTTTTAAAACCCTTAAAGGGGTCCTAAATAATGGGTATATGAGTTTGCGACGGATTTTAGGTTGTGCTTCCGAGTTTAGGGCCTAAATAGTGCAAATTTTTTGCACTTTTTTTAAAATTGCGCTTATAACTCAAAATGTATTTATTCTACAGAAAATTTTACTCAGTTCTTATCTAAGGAGCATAAAATTATGCGTCTAATGACGTTTGAATCATCAAAATAAGTTAAGCCGTTCAGGCACAATCGCTCCTCAAAGATGGGTGATTTTTTCAAACATAGCTCAAAATTTGAAAATTCTCAACTTTTAACGCCTGTAAGTCAAAAAGGACTGCACCAATTGAAAAATTTAATAGAATTAAACTTGTAGAAAATGTAATTTTAAGTAAAATACTGTTGAAATTTTGAAATTTGCTCACTCCAGTGTTGAGATATGAATTTTAAACCGAAAGAGTTCCTAGCGCCAAATTTTCGCTAAGGCAGTGCAACGCAAAAAACTTCGTCTGAACTCTAAAATTATCACATTCTTACAACTTTTCAAGCAAAACTGAACGTTATCTACTGAATAGGTAGTTTAAAATTTTGAGAAACTTGCACTGAATTTTACTAAGATCTGTTTACTGAACATGTGATTTCAAGACAGCAGGCACACTATGGAGGATGTAACTTGTTTTATATGCGGGAACATTGTGCAAGAAGGAGCGGATAGAGGAATATTAAAGGAAAAGTCACTTTGAACGTTCATTGAGGCCAGCAGGAGGAGGAATGATGGGCATCACACGTGGTTACAGACTCAGAAATCTGTTATACTTCACGAGAAGTGTCGCAAAGGTGTCTACACGAAGTAGTCAAACATTGTAAAGGCCGAAAAAGAAGCAGGAAACGGAAGCCGTGTGACAAGAGGCCGTGAGGAAATACCAAAATTCAACTTTAAGGAGCTCTGCTTCTACTGTGGAAAAGATGCCTCTGAAAGCTTCAAGGCTATACAGAAAAAGCTTCCTCTTCATAGACGTGAAACAGTGCGTGAAATTCAGACACAAGAAATAATGCAAAAAATTAAAGGTTCTGCAATTGCCAGAGGAGGGGCGGTGGTATTGCGTAGGATGGCAACTGAATCAGACCTCGTAGCCGCTGAAGGCAAGTACGATTCTTGTCGTGGTATGTTCTTTAATTCACGCCCATCTATAGATCCTGATGCAGCTCAAGGTATATCTGGACGAGGGGAGTGAATTAATGTAGTAACTTGGGCTTTGAAGCCGAAAGACCTAAGTTTCCCATTTACTGGGTTTAACGAAGAAAAGGCCGCTGGTTCAATAACGAGCAGCTATTAAAGAGTATTAAATTTACACGGAAAGATAAAAGGAAGAAATAAACTACTACTATGAAATGAGATTGGATGGTCTTACCTTGAGTACTTCTACCAAGTACTTACGCCTTTAGAAGGGGATCAAAGGTGGTGGTAGATCGAGGAAGGAGAGAAGACGTACCCTGACCACTGGTTGTTACAATCTGAACGAGGCATCGTTGTTCCCAATCTATCGTATCGAATCTCTGGCTTTCTTTGTAAGATCATATGATATGCCTATCATCTGATATCTAAGTGTTATCTCTAACTAAGTGTTATCGCTAACACCAACTGTGGATTTGATTTTTAAACAACTGTGATATATATAGTAGAGCATTTTAATGTCTTTCAATTACCATTTAAAATGTATGTATGTATGTGTTGCGTTATTTTTAGTGTATCTCGATTGATTTTTGTTATAAATATTGTTATATTGTACAAAGAGCTCTGACGCTCGTTAATAAATGAACCGGTACACCCGGTATTATTATTATTATTATTAAAACAGTTAGGGGCGTAGAGATCGAGTGATATGCGCGGGGTAAGTTTGGAGGCAATTCAAACTGGAGTCACATGGCGTGAATAGGGAGAGTTCGCTCAAACTGGTCACTAGTGGGATTGATTTCACCTTCCGAATGGAGGTTCTAGGTACTAACGACTTCTTAGGAGTGAAGCACTGAATACCCCCCATAGCATGGAACGTATCATTCTTAGGAGTGAAGCACTGAATACGACTAAAAAGTGGTTCACTCCTAAGAAGTCGTTAGTACCCAGAACCTCCATATATTTTCCACAGTAGAAGCAGAGCTCCTTGAAGTTGAATTTTGGTATTTCCTCACGGCCTCTTGTCACACGGCTTCCGTTTTTTTGCTTCTTTTTCGGCCTTTACAGTGTTTGACTCCTTCGTGTAGACACCTTTGCGACACTTCTCGTGAAGTATAACAGATTTCTGAGTCTGTAACCACGTGTGATGCCCATCATTTCTCCTCCTGCTGTCCTCAATGAACATTCAAAGTGACTTTTCCTTTAATATTCCTCTATCTTTTACTTTAATATGTTGTAGTCACTGTAGCCGAGTGAGTTAGCGCGCTAGGCATTGCACGCATGGTGACCTGGGTTCAATTCCCAGCGGGATGGGATCTTTTCTGCTCTGTACTTGGATGTTCGGGGTCCACTCATACTTCGTGAGTCGTGAGGAAAAAAGAGTAGCTGAATCATAGGCACACAAATAATACAAGACATTGTAAATTAAACTCGCAAAGTTCTATGATTCTGCGCTACCCACTAAAATTGTGACATAACAACACAAAGAAAATGCATTTTTATTATTATATTATTAATATTCCTTCTTGCACAATGTTCCCGCATATAAAACAAGTTACATCCTCCATAGTGTGCCTGCTGTCTTGAAATCACATGTTCAGTAAACAGATCTTAGTAAAATTCAGTGCAAGTTTCTCAAAATTTTAAACTACCTATTCGACTGAATTCAGTAGATAACTTTCAGTTTTGCTTGAAAAGTTGTAAGAATGTGATAATTTTAGAGTTCAGACGAAGTTTTTTGCGTTGCACTGCCTTAGCGAAAATTTGGCGCTAGGAACTCTTTCGGTTTAAAATTCATATCTCAACACTGGAGTGAGCAAATTTCAAAATTTCAACAGTATTTTACTTAAAATTACATTTTCTACAAGTTTAATTCTATTAAATTTTTCAATTGGTGCAGTCCTTTTTGACTTACAGGCGTTAAAAGTTGAGAATTTTCAAATTTTGAGCTATGTTTGAAAAAACCACCCATCTTTGAGGAGCGATTGTGCCTGAACGGCTTAACTTATTTTGATGATTCAAACGTCATTAGACGCATAATTTTATGCTCCTTAGATAAGAACTGAGTAAAATTTTCTGTAGAATAAATACATTTTGAGTTATAAGCGCAATTTTAAAAAAAGTGCAAAAAATTTGCACTATTTAGGCCCTAAACTCGGAAGCACAACCTAAAATCCGTCGCAAACTCATATACCCATTATTCAGGATCCCTTTAAGGGTTTAAAACGATTTCCAGCTATTGAGCAATTTTTTTGCCGCTAGAGCACTAATTTGCCTGGGCTATTATGTGACATTCATGTTTCGTGACATTTAGGGCGGAATTAATAGACAACATCAATAACTTAAGTCATTGGTAAGTGTCGATTTTCCCTATCTTACACAGTACGCAATCCGTGACTTAGCGCCACAGAGGTATTACAAAAACGTCTATTAATTCCGCCCTTATTTTTCCCTGTTTCACTCCTATAATTCCTACGAGCCTATTACAAAAGTTGTTACCTATTTCTTTTTAATTAATTTATCTTCGCAACAACCAAATCAATTTTTTAACTTTTTCATGTGTACTAAAAATAAGTTTTATTATTGATATTAAAATAAATTGAAAATAAATCGATATTATTCTAGTCATTTTCGTGATAATTTCGAAAGATGAAATAAAATCAGAAATCGTTGTTAATTATTTATGTAAATATGTTGTTTTTAGGTACAGAATTTCAGATAAAATGTAGGTACAACTACCTATAGGTAAGTACTTATTGAATTTTTCCCCTCATCAAGGTCGGTATAAGTTTGAATCTGTGGATAGCAGCTCAAAATATAAAGCTGTGGACGAAAAAAAGTGATGTTTTAGATGATTATTCAATCTTGAGTCTTGAGTGGTCACCCACCAAGTTCTAACATTGTTAGAGAATACTATACTTTTACTTCAGAGAAATTTCTAATATTAGAAATCGGAAGTACCTATTGTGTTCGTTTTTGTAAAAATAAATATTTTTTTGCTCCGAATTCAATTTTTTTCATATTTCTGGACGTTTCATAACCTCCTGAGCAATGAGCAAATTTGGTTTTGTGTCCGTCTGTGGCGTAATGGTTGTGACTACTGCCCGTAGTCTAGAGTTCTCGAGTCCAGAGTTTTCGACGAAAATTCTGTACCATCCAAACACGTGAGGCTGGCATTTACGGCCCTACCCAGGCTGGGTGAGGTTAATGTAGGTAGCTGGTACGATTCCCAGTGAATGGAGGGTTAAACCCTCGTCCTGACTATCTATCTCAGTCAGGACGTTAAAAGCGAATAGAATCAACTGGTCACAATAGATCTAATTAGGTCGCAGTGTTAATTGTAACGATTTCACTGAAAACCATGCAACCAGGTCAGATAACAGTAATAATAGTGTATGACCATGAAGTTGAAAGCTGTGTTAAACCAGAAAAAAGTAAAAAGTAACTATTATCACATTAAACATACGTTTTTATCACAGGTCAATACCAAGGATTGAAAACTGCAAAAGGGTCAGAAGCGCACGTCTGCGGGTGTTGACATGGTTTTTTCTATGAAATCATAGGGTTTACTGAATAGGTTTACTGCTAACTATGTGAGGTTCACAGTGAAGTTCGTCCCACACAGAGAGCTCTAAAGGTTCCGACACAGAAGTGACAAATATAGAAACGAGATTAAAGAACATTCTTACGAAATAGACTTATACTCAAATAATCAATTGTCCAGACATGCACCTGGCGAAATAGTCGGCCCAAAGACCCAGGTTACACCCTGACGTACTCGACCCCAGAGGTTAGCAGTAAACTTTTGGTTATTTAAATACAATACCTAACAAAAATTGAATATTGAGAACTTTGATAACAACAAAATGAAATGCATTTTTTTTAAATCAACCCGCAGAAATTGGTTTTCAACTACAAACAGTTTGGTGGAGGAACCAGTTTTCTATTCGGTTGATCTTCGATGAAAACTCGAAATTTCGGTCCGGGAATTACTACGTAGGACCGAATCAGTCCAAACGTATTTTGACATCCGCCCGCACGTATGGATTGCTGATGCTGATAATAACTTCCAAGATCGAGTTTTTTGATACGAGAACAACGGTGGATCCGGACGATTTTCTTATAGTTTCGTATTCCCAAGTAATCAGTTTGTGCGCACACGTGCCGCTGAGTTTGAAAACTTGAAATGAATCATCTATTGGAACGGTTGAGAATTATAACTCGTTTATAAGCTTTGAAAAGAATTCTGAAACCTTCAGAAAGAAGTTACGCCGATGTTTTTATTTAGTTGTGATGTTATTCCATAGAATTCGCTGATAGTGATAGGTTGGAAACTTTGTAAATAATCAGACCAAATATAAAACCCCGTGCAGTGTAAGAAATAGGTAGATACTACCGAAAATCAGTCGTTGCTTGATCAACTATTGAGCTTAGAGATGGGAAAGCTTTAAAATCAATACAATCAAACCAGAGTAAAAGAGAACAAATTCAGGCCAAATTTAGTTCTGTTTCATCATAATACAGGGTGGGGCAGAAGTCTGGAAACCCCTGAATAACTTTCAAATGGCTTCTTTGGTAAAATTAAAATTTTGTACGGTAAACTGGGCTAATAAGACCTTCTTTTACAGTGGGGTCGATTTTTGTTACCGGTCCCCATGTCGGGGCCAGAGGGGCCAACTTCATTTTTTTAAATACGAACCCCCACCTTGCGATACATTTTTGAAAAGGTCTTTAAATAAGAAATACATTAGTGCAAATTTTATTTTTTTTTAATATTAACTGTTTGCAAATGGCGTCCAACTTTGTGTAAGCATTAAAGTCTGGAAACCCCTGAATATCTTTCGAAAATGCTTTCTCAGTAAATTTAAAATTGTGTATGGTAATACATGGTAATTAGACCTTACATTAGAATGGGACCGATTTTTTTTTACCGGCCCCCATGTCGGGGCCAGGGAGGCCAACTTCATTTTTTTTTTAATACGAAACCCCACCTTGCGATACATTTTTGGAAAGGTATAATTACCCCGACTTACCGTGCATAGTTTTAAATTTACTGAGAAAGCCTTTTCAAAAGATATTCAGGGGTTTCCAGACCTTACTGCATACACAAAGTTGGACGCCATTTGCAAACAGTTAATATTAAAAAAATAAAATTTGCACCAATGTATTTCTTATTTAAAGAGCTTTCTAAAAATGTATCGCAAGGTGGGGGTTCGTATTTAAAATAATAAAGTTGGCCCCCCTGGCCCCGACATGGGGGCCGGTAACAAAAATCGACCCCACTTTAAAAGAAGGTCTTATTAGCCCGGTTTACTTTACAAAATTTTAATTTTACCGAAGAAGCCACTCGAAAGTTATTCAGGGGTTTCCAGACTTTTGCCCCACCCTGTATATCATCATAGGATGGCGTGATCGTGAACGATGGTAGCCAGACAATGGAGGAATGACTCAGCACTTCTACCACTGTCTTTAAAAGGAGGCTAATAATTGACAAGGGCCCCCAGAACCAAGCCAATGCTGGTCTACTCTCTGTTTATAGTCCCCCAGCCAGACTGCTGGTCTCCTTACTTTTTATAGTCCCCAGGCCAGACTGCTGGTCTACTCCCTGTTTATAGTCCCCCAGCTAGACTACTGGTCTACTCACTGTTTAATAGTCCCCCAGCCAGACTTTAGTAAGAAAAGTTAAGTAAAAAAAAAACTTCTTTTTAAGAGAAATAAGTAGGTACATGTTGCTAAATGAACAGATAAAATCAATTAACTTTAAACAGAATCAAATGGCTAATGGGCGTTCTTATAATCAGGTGGTTCAGTGACTATGCACTCCACCATAAGGTTATTCTATTAAAACACAACTAGATACCTAGGTAGGTACCTACCTAATGATCTGAGGTACATACTTACTCTTCTTCTTCTTTTACTCTGTCTTATCCAGCTCAAGCAGGGTCGACGTCGTTCAACCTCATGTTTGAGGTTGGTTGGTTGGATGCCTTTCCTAACGCCAACGATTCTATTTGATTTGACGTCCTGGTTTAGGACGGGGGTTTTACCCTCCCTTCACTGGGAATCGTACCAGCTACTCACATTAAGCTCATCCATCCTGGGTAGGGCCGGACACGCCAGCCTCACGTGTACGGAGGGAACAGAATTTTCTGTGTGAAAAGTCTGCTCCGACCGGGGATCGAACTCAGGATCTCCTGACTACGGGCAGCAGTCACAACCGTTACGCCACGGAGGCTGACTTATATTTTAATACGTACTTACTATTTGTATCTTAATAGCATAATCATAATCATCATGCCCCATAATAAATACAAACGTCTAACTATTTCAGATTTTTTTTTAGCTTATCGTCTCATTAAATAATATCCAGGTCATTCGAAGAGGGGTTTTACCCTTCATGCGCAATTGTAAATACGTCTAGGCATCAGATACCGCGATTTCGTAAGATAATTACTGACACAAGGACGAAAGTCCCTCCCGATTTTGCTACAATATACCAACCTTATCATTTTGCAACCAACTGTTCCAGTTTACACCCTGAACACAGACTTACGCTAAGTGCGAGCGGGCATCGAAATATCCAAATGTTAAACGATCATACGATCAAGACCACTAGAGATTGCGTAATTCTGAACCGTGATAATGAATTATTAGCGGTGACCTTGATCTGTACTAACTATTCTGATTGATGCATACTGAGGAGTGATTACATATATACAATATACATATATGAATCAATTGTTCAAATACTCTCCGAAATCAGTTTTGATCATGATTAATTTTTTTTAACCCGTGATTGTGGTGCGAAAAAAAAGGTTAAAAGAGTGGTGTGGTGTAGAGAAAAAAATCTAACATATTTATTTCCCCGTTTTTAGGGGGATTTTTCGTAAAACCATTTCATATAACTTTAAAAATAGGCTGAATAAATATTTTAAAAAGCACTTGCCTTCGGTTGGTCACATGTTGTCATCATCTTCCGGTGCAAGGTGGGCGCATTGGTGGCAACGGAACATCCGCTCGAATGTATGTTCCCAGTGAAGGACCTTTCAACTCGGACGATTTCCGGACACTAATAATTAATTCCCCGTAATTTCTTGATCGGCACATCAAAGAAAACAATATTTCAGAGAGCTAGACGAAAATCTGACTCTATTCTAACAGTTTAAACTGGTTTCAGTTGCCAATCAATTCGAATGTTAGAAAATTTCTATAGGTACAGCACACCACTCGCGGGGACGCGGGTTAATCTCAATACAATTGATATGAAACATCATTGAATATAAAAGTTCGGCATCCCTGCTCCATCTTTGTAAGACAAGATTCATAATTCATTGACTTGAGACTTCATTAGAGATGCGAGTAATAATAATACACAGCAGACAGCTGTCATTTCAATATGAAGTTGGACCTTGTGAATCAACACGAGTCACGATCATGGTTATAATTTGTAGATTCATCACTCTGAATCTCTAGATAGCCTAGATAGATTTTAGGATAACACACATGATTTTCCTGGTCTTGAACATGTTCATTTAGCTATCTTTACTTTCCCTATAAGGGCGAGGCGACGTTAGCCAGTTTTCGGTTTTACATTTTTTGTTTTTGTAAAAAAAAAAAAAAACATATTTTGATCAGATTTAAAAAAAAAAAACATATTTCCGGACATGTTATAACCTCCTGAGTAACTTTGGTTGTGTGTCTGTCTGTCGGTCAGTCTGTTATATGCATTAAGATAAGGGGTCTAGACCCTGTTATATGCTTTAGGATAAAGGGTATAGACCTTTTATCCTGGACCTACATATAATATAGACAATTTTCGGGACTCCGTTGTTATATTTAATAACAACATGGTTTGATTATTCTGTGTGATACTGGGGCTACTATATCCAGGATGAGATGGATTGATGATGTCACTAAAGAAATGCAAATGATTGGAGTCAGAGGATGGAAAGACGTAGTAAACAACAGAGTTGAATGGCGAAGCATTGTTGAAGAGGCCAAGGCCCACCCCGGGCTGTAGTGCCAATTGGTAAGGTAAGTAACTGGGGCTACTATAGGGTCTATGGTTCCGTTGTGTAGTCTGCACGATTATGTTACTGTGAGAACCGCAGGAAACATGGAATATGGACAAATATAATAATGCTTTTTCTTTGTGTTATTATGTCACAATTTTAGTGGGTAGCGCAGAATCATAGGACTTTACCACTTGAATTTACAATATCTTGTATTATTTTTTTGCCTATTTTTTTTTTTTTTATGGACAAATATACGTATTCTGAACTCGCCACAGTCGAAATGTGGCTGTAATTCGGTAACGCTTTGACGTTGGTATATTCATAAAATCTTTTATTCGATTCTACGTAAAGTTTTAACTCTCAAACAGCCTTTACTCTGCAAAAAAATTACAACACAGGGGTCACAGGGAACTGTCGAGAACAGGGAATAGACACAAAAGTGTGATTTACGGGTTAACTTCAAATGGCCTATGGTGTGTCTAGACCTCTAGACTGTCTAGCCAGCCTCCGTGGCGTAATGGTTGTGACTACTGCCCGTAGTCCAGAGATCCCGAGTTCGATCCCCGGTTATGGCAGACTTTTCGAAGAAATTCTGACCCTTCCAAACACGTGAGGATGGCATTTCCGGCCCCACCCAGGCTGGGTGAGGTTAATGTGGGTAGCTGGAGTAAATGAACCCAGGGTAAAAACCCCGTTTTGACTATCTCTAATCAGGACGTTAAAACCGAATAGAATCAACTGGTCACAATAGATCTAATTAGGTCGCAGTGTTAATTGTAAGGGTTTCACTGAAAATCCTGCAACCAGTTCAGATAATAATAATAATAATAATGGTGTGTCTAAAGAGTGAACAGTTGAACACTCTGTATAAATGGCCCCATTTTAATTTCGTAAACTTCGAACTGGAAGATCTTGGAGATTATTAGATTAAGACCTTGTGTCTGACCTCTAACTCTGTAGTTAAGCTCATAATATCTAGTGAAATGTCAGTAGGTACACCCGATTTCGATGAAAATTTTGTGTGTTTATGCATATTAACATTTTAGGTACGTCGTAAATTTGTAGTTTTTATTGAATAATTCTTTCTTTAGCTTTGATATTTAAGAAAATTCAAAAATTTCGACCAAAATAGTTTGAAGATAATCAGTTAAGCGGTTGTGGAGATGCATACATTCATACAAGTGATTTAGTATAATCTCACAATTGCCACGTGTATACTACGTGAACCAACACAAGGAAGTATTGTGTCCATAATTGGTAGTGTATTTTTTACGCATGGTCTGACCAATTTTGTATTCGTGAAGTAATGAAGTATTTTACTAACATTAGGTAGGTATTTAATTAAGTTATTTTAAGTGCTGCATTAGATAAATTAGATATTTAACTTATTTTCAGCTTTCATCTAGATTTTATGCAAATGAAGAGGAGTTCATTATTATTATTAGTATCTGACCTGGTTGCAGGGATTTCAGTGAAACCCTGACAATTAACACTGCGACCTAATTAGATCTATTGTGACCAGATAATTCTATTTGGTTTTAACGCCTGATTGAGATAGATAGTCAGGACGGGGGTTTTACACTCCATTTGCTGGGAATCGTACCAGCTACCTACATTAAGCTCACTCAGCCTGGGTAGGGCCGGAAATGCCAGCCTCACGTGTTTGGAGGGAACAGAATTTTCTTCGAAAAATCTGCTCCGACCGGGGATCGAACTCGGGATATATAGACTACGGGCAGTAGTCACAACCATTACGCCATGGAGGCTGTCTTGTCGAAGAGGTGGTACTGTCAAAGAAAATAAAAATCATTTAAACCGAGAGGACTTAACAAAAAAACAAGGACCTGTTCAATTTTATTTTTTTAAAACATGCAAATGATTCAAACTAACAGATATTTAGTATAATAAAATCCATTATAACTATTAAAAAACCCTGACGAAGAATAAGCTGTTCGGCAGTAATAGGTACGTACTTAATAGAATGTTTGTACAGGGTGGATCAATGAAACTTTCCTTTTTGAAATTGAAAATAAACGGTGATCAGGTTAGAAATGTTTTTATATTTTTCCATAAGCATATAGAATTATAGAAAAGTGTTGGAAATTTGCATGGTTCTGAAGACAATTTTATTCAAGTAGCCACCTCCTTCACACATTCCCGAAGTTTTCGTTTACTAGCTAAAACATTTCAATGGGAATTCTGCCAATTTCTATTCGAATATTTTCTTTACGATCATCTAGGGTTTCAGAACGATCACAGAATAAAAAAAGATTTTAGATAACCCCAGAGAAAGAGGCCTTCTTTCAATACCCTTCTTTCAAAGGGTTGGGTGGAAGAGATTGCCATAGGCAATAACCCCGCCCTTTAGTTAGGACATTTATGTTTTCAAATATTTTCTATTCTTTTTCATTTTTATTGTATATATTGTTTTTTTGATTTTTCACTGTTTAAAATTATTATTTATATGTACATAATGTCCTTTTGTATCTAATAAAGAATTATATAATAATAATAATAATACCCAATGTAAGAGCATGCTTTCTTGCAGAATGTTTAGGAATGTATTTTATTGAAATGAAAATCCTACTGAACAGCAATAGTTTGTCGACGGATAATGCCTCCCCAGAAATAATAATATCTTTCCTTTCGTTAATAATAATAAAATTACTTACCTTGTGAAGGAAAAGAAGTTTTCTTCGCTATAAAGTAATTTTGAAAAGAAATTTTGCAAATTTCCAACTGGTTTGACAAAAATCTAAAACTTATCCGTTTCATCATCTCCTGGGCTTCAGGTAAATTTCAAAAAGGAAAGTTTTCCAACTTCCACCCTGTAATTATTAATCTTATAGTACAGGTTGGGCATGATTAGTAACATTTGAAAAATCGATAAAAAAAACCATTTAAACCAGTTAGAAATGGTTTATTTCAGTAAAGTAATTAGTTGATTTTTTTTTTAAATTATTTGTTAAATGACCACGTTTCGTTTGCACCACTAACGAGTCTGAATATTTTCAAATACTCTTCTGCAAAGAGACCGCGAATCGCCGACATCTCTTCGATGATTTTTTCTTTAAGTTGACGGATGTATCGTTTATCAATGTAGACACGACTCTTAAATAACCCATAAAAAAAGTCTGCTGGGGATAGATCTGGACTTTGGTGCCATGGATGTCACCACGTCTGGATATCAGCTTTTCGGAAACATGTCTTTGACCACCGCAAGGACTCGTTCGATGTGTGACACGTGCTCCATCTGTTGAAAACCATGTGTTACGATTATAGCCAGCAAATTCAGTAGCATCGTCTAAGAACTCCGTAACATTTTCACATACTCGTTTACATTTAAATGTTAACGAATTCTTGGCCAACCTGTAGTACAACATTCGTTTATCTTGTGATAACCTTGAAGACAACATGAACTTGAACTCACAATAAAGTTCCGAAAAGGTTTGAAAGAACAAATTGCCGTAGGTGATACTTGTAACGGCTGTAACGCATGTAATTTGATAAAAATATTATAAGATTAGTACAGTCTGATATAATATGTAAAATGTACATGCAAATTTTAAGTACAGTAGTAACCCGATTTTATGAACCTCAATTATCAAGCTGCCGGGAGGTGAGCGCTCGTCAAGTAGCGCCAGCCAACAGGCCTATTATAACACGAAACAGAGTTTATTTATGTATTCTGTTTTATTGTTTTCGCCCACTTCCCGCTAACTTTTATCAATTTTATTTGAAATTCGTAATTTTTTTCACAAAAATCGCAGTTTTTTTATCAATGTTTTCTCTCTCGATAACCAGATTTAGTACTGCTGTCGTTTCATGCGGCAAAATCAGAGGTTTTCGCTTTGGTCAAAAAGTTAAGGTAAACAAAGTAGACTAAAAACTTGCAACTTTTCAAACCTTATCTTAGAATAATAATATGTAAGAATAAAATCTCAAAAGTATACTTTGTTTTCATTGTTTTGTATTGTGCAACCCCAATTTTATGAACTTTTTCATGAAACCACGATTTTATGAACTACCCTTGGTCCCAATTAGTTCATAAAGTGGGGGTTCTACTGTAACTAGGTTTGTATAGTATAGTAGCCGACTTCCGTGGCTCAGTGGTTAAGAGCATTGGTTACTGACCCGGAGGTTGCGGGTTCGAATCATGGCCGGAGCGGAAATTTCTGACCGAAATTTTCCGTTTCCGGAATGGCATGGATGTAAAGATAAAGTGCCCTGAAGTAATGCGAAAGCGGTTCGGGGCACAGTTACCTTTTATTTAAAAAAAAGAAAAGAAAAAAGGTATAGTATAGTCGAGATAATTTATTTACTCATTTAAAAACTTGTACTTATAATAATCAGGAGTAAAAAAAGTTCCACATATTTTATTAATTGTAACAATGAAGCAATTTCAGACGTATTTACCGGTATCACATTGTTTGTTCAATAGAAGGAACACAAAATTATTCTACACTAAGTTGTTTCAAATTTGATCATTTTCGATTTCGTCTTTTCCCCCACTCGAGCTCCATATAAAATATATACAATTATACATTACGTATTAGAGATAGTGTATTTAAACAAAATAATTATTGCACTTCAATAGGCAAAGATTATATATTTACGAGTTATTTCAAAAATAGTTAAAATCTTCTTCTGATGCATGCCATGATAACTAAATGTTTGTAAAATATATGGATATTTTTTTCATTTTTCATTTTTTTTTTTAAAATCAAACTTATTGCTTGAGTTTGAATACAAAAAATAAACACAAAATAAGTACCTTAAATTTTCTGTCCGAAAAGTCTGTCCCAGCCACCAGGACCCAAACCAGCAAGAGCCTCATCGTTTACATCGAAATTACAGTTATACATAACAATGCTGTCATAACATAAATAATAATATTATAAACGTATAAACCAATATCCTTATCCTAAAACGTCCAAGTATACTATAGGTAATAGGTATACATATCTAGTATTAAGAGTAAAACATATTAATATATTTAATTAGAATTCCCATGGAAATAAACATCATGTATTAATATTGCTCTGTAATTCAAATAAACGTTTTTAGGAGTTCTTATTATTTTTAATTAGTATCTAACGTGTGACAAGTATTCTTAGGCCAGATTACTGACCTCAAGATAAGATAACAGACACTAGACTCTGTGTTAGGAAAAAACATATTCATATGGGATAGAGCTTAAAAATATTTTTATTCATTTAAGTTTTTAAGTGATAGCCGAAATAGTTTTGAATGTGACACATTAAACTCGAGTAGTTTCTGTTCCTGTACTTTTAACCAGGATGATATAATTATTACAATCTCAGCACAGTCAAAGTTTATTATTTTAAATTAGTATCTAACGTGTGACAAGTATTCTTAGGCCAGATTCCCGACTTCAAGATAAGATAACAGACACTAGACTCTGTGTTAGGAAAAAACATATTCATATGGGATAGAGCTTAAAAATATTTTTATTCATTTAAGTGATAGCCGAAATAGTTTTGAATGTGACACATTAAACTCGAGTAGTTTCTGTTCCTGTACTTTTAACCAGGATGATATAATTATTACAATCTCAGCACAGTCAAAGTAGTAACTACCTTTGTCAAACAAACAAAAAAATACACATACGAGTATACAACTAGGAGGAATTAAAAGTTACCTCTTTCGAGAAATTTGAGAACTGTCACAAATATTGAAGAAATAATTCCTTTTCTAACGGGACTTTTTCAAGGAATCTATATTAATTTTTTGTTAAGTAGTCTTCAAGGAGATTGAAAATTTAAGCTCTGTATGTATCAACATTTTTGAAGACGTATTACAAGAGTATTTTCGTCATATTTTAGCTTGAAAATAGTCTCTTTAGAAATATTTACACATGCTCTTTTCACTTTTCATTGAAATATCTACATACCTATCTACAGTCTACACTATAGAATTGCCAATGCTCTCAGCGAGAATGTCAAAAAACATTAGTTAGCTGTGCTGTAATATTTTCTACTTTGACTGTTCTGTATACCTATACATAATTATGTACTTCATCTGATAGATAAAACGTCAGAAATGAGAAACCATCACATAATGGATAAATTCTGAATAGGTACATAATTGACAGTTTATGAAGGACATAGAATTTTATGGTAATGACAAAAAACTAAAAAAAAAAAAAAAAAAACTAAGAGATACATTTCATGTACAAGCTAGGGTCATTGCATGACGGGTTTTTATATCATAGTAAGTAATTAGTGCACATCACAATTAAATTAACCTATTTGAGATTTTTATACAAGTATAGCTATGTTTTTGAGTACTCAAAATTCCTTACAGTTTAGAACTGCATCATGGACAGTGGGATATAGTTGAGAGGTGGGGAAGTCATTAAAGAAGTTACATCTGACAAAGACTTGCTTCACAGGCTCTAGTATTTTACAATGTGCAAATTAATTTCTTGCTCTTTCAGTTCTCTGTGCATGCTCAAGAAAGCCTTGACCGTACTTGTGTCAACATTGGACAGTGACATCATGTCAAGGATGATATGCTTTGGATATGGTTGCTTGTTCAGACCTAGTTTACTAATTTTATGGAACACTTTTTCTTTATTAATGAAGTTAACACCACCAACAATCTTTAGAATAACAATGCCTGGAACATCTGTGGCAGATTCATAAAAGATTTGCTCCAGATAAATATTGGAATCATTCAAATTTCCAAGTTTATAAACTTTCACTTTTTGTCCTGTCACTATGACAAATATGAGAGAGCAAAGGACACCCATGCCAAGACCAAAATCTACATCAAGCACAAGAACACTGACAAATGTAATGCACCATACACAAGCCTCTGCATATGACTCCTTAGAAGCTAATTTCAGATCATTTATCTGGTTGAGCATACCTTTCACAGCTACAATGACAATAGAAGTTAGAACACAGTGTGGAAGAGGCTCAAAGAATGGCCCAATAAACAATAGGATTAACACAAGCAACACACATGAAATACCACTTGCAAGCTGAGTTCTGCCTCCTACTTGAAGTTGAATCAAACTCCTTGACAAGGAAGATGCAAATGGTATACAAGAAAAAAATGAAGCAAATATATTTGACACACCAGAAGCTAAAAGTTCCTGATTAGAGTCAATTTTATATTTCTTTTTAGCCAATATGGAAGCCATAGAAATGTTTATTGAAAAGGCTACAATGGCTATGAGTAGACCATCAAGTATTAAATTTGGAATCAAGTAGAAAGGTGGAGCTCGCGGGGTAGGTAAGCCTATGGGTATTTTACCAACACTTGAGAGATTGTAATTGTGCTTCACATCCAGAGTTGAGGAAAGTAATGTTCCTGCAACTATAACAATCATTTCAGTGGGAATAGGAAATGATAATTTCTTCTGTATTTTTGCCTTAAAGTAATCATTGTAAATGATAAGTACAGTGACTAAAACTACAACCACTCCAAAAGACACATAGTTTATATTGTGAATATTATTTACTACATCTATTAGAGTATATATTACATTGAATGGCCCTATGTGTCGAGTAAGTTTTATTCCAAATACATGTTTAATTTGAGAAAGGATTACAAGAACAGCTGTACCAGTGGTGAACCCACTGATCATTATGTCTGACATGAGAACACTCAATGAGCCTAACTGGAACATGCCAAGAATCAAGTGCCATATTCCAACAGTGATACAAACTGCTGATGCAACCTGCACAGGACTCAAGCCTAGAGGTATGTGTGCAGATGTCAATGAACTATTAATTGTAGCATTAAGTTGAATAGATTCTAAATTAAAATATCTAGGGTCAGAATAAGTGTAAACAGCTTTGCTCGTCATCATACATACCACAGAAAAAGTACCCATTGATGTATGACGTGAGGTTGCCATACACATGTAAATTATCACAGGAAATACAGCCATGTAGATGCCAACAATAGGAGGGACTCCACCCAAACTAGAGTAAGCCATGCCTTGGGGGATGTGAAGAACTGCCACAGTTATTCCAGAAACTAGATCATGTGAAAAATCAGTCTTCCACTTGTAGTTTGGTAGCCATTCCAGTATAGGAAACAGAGACAGCAACAAGTTGACAATCTTGAACTTTGACTTCAGCTTATTCTTAAGATTCTCTGACAGATGTTTCTTCTTGTATTCTGTATGGTGAAACACTTCATCAAATTCACTCTGTTTGTAAGGTTTGTAGCTTGAGAATATTTTTGAATCAAGACGTTCATTTTGATTAAGTAATGGATCAGAGTTCAAATCCATGAAGTAATACTATATTGATCCCTGCAACTGATATTCCAGGGTTTGTCAGTCAATTTAGTTCTGAAATTGGTGGGATAGAGAAAAAGTTATATTAACCAAAATCAAAAAGTATTGAATTATGAAGAATTATACTATCTTGAGGGGCATAATAATTTCATTAAACAGTCTAACTAAGGAAAACCATTTTTACTGTGCTTCAGCAGTAACAATATGTTTATTATGATAAAAAAAAACCCACTTTAATTTTTAAAAAAAGAACATAAATTTCACAATAAAAAAATAAATAAATTCAATAGGTAATCATTGAACACACAGAAATTTATTGTTTAAAATAATTATAATGTACCTACCCCAACAAAAGCTGAATTGGATTAATATATGGTAGCTAGTATTTATTTTATGTACTATAAAAAATTGTTTTTGGACTCTAATATATTAATTCAATTAAAGGTTTATTTATTTATTATAATCATACTGATGAAATCTCTAAAATAATAAAAACCTTTTATTAATTACAATAATTTATTGTGTTCATTTTTGTAAAATATTTTATTTAATAGAGTTATCTAATATCTAATGATCAAATTTTATAAAACACTATTATTCTTGGTGGACTGGGTTTGGCTCTACTTACCAGGAAAATAAACAATTAATTGAATTATTGACAATAAGGATAAAAACTTCAAAAATAGGTATGATTCCTTGGTTTATTAATTTTCTAGATACCTAATGATCATAATGACCTTAGAGTAAACATTGCAGACCATCTAAACTTGGTCACAAAATGTTAAGATGAAGAAGATAGTACACTGTGAACTACAATGAATGATAGAGGAAGAACTTGAAATCATATTCAAGGGCTCACCTACCTGTTTTGTTCAGGATCAATTTCTCACATAATTACTTTACGATGTTCTCAGTTAGACTTCACAAGCTCAAGATCTCAAGATGATTTAACAATACCTCAGACATCAATTAATTAAACAAGGTAATATCTTATCTTGAAAAATTGACCTTGTAATGTAAGTGAAACACATTATCTAATTCCCAATTTTATCTAAGATCTGTGAACTGTTTATCATTCCACAAATTTAAAAAATTGCGCCATTTTCACTGATAAAAGTTCTTCACGGATTCTACGGAAACGATAAATACCTCTGTACTCTTTTGACGAGTTTCAAAAAATTGTGAATAAAACCGCGATAAATTTTGTTGAGGATTGAACTCTATCACTGCGTCTGCGCATTACCCATTAAATTTCAAGTTTTCATTATCAATGGAGCTATTATAATCTGGTAGTTCTTGTGAAAGCATTGTGAAATATGTCATGGTAATAAAACTCATTCATTTTTACCTCTGTATTTAGTAAGATTTCGCAAAGTTATCGGGACCCGATAACCTATCCCCATAACGATAAAGTCTCGAATTTGCGTCTCTGCGCATGACAAAAATTATCGGAGTTTGGTTATGGTTATCGGGATCCCCATAATTCGAGTCGATTATGGGGTTCTCTCTTCGTAAACGATAAAGAAATTTTTGACTCAAAATACCGCGTGATTTCAAAAAATATATAAATATAGGTAATACTAAACCTCCGTGCTCAGTTTTTTATATACAGTAGAATTAATTTTTACATTTTAATTCTGATAAATTTAAGATTTTTTGGCAAGTAGGTATTATTTTTTCTCTTTTATCTGCATTTTTTTTGTTTTATCTGTGTTAACAGTTTTTTATATTCTGTGTAATTATGTCAATTGAAGAAGCACTTTTTTTCTGAATAAGGTGAAATAAAGGATGATGAATTGGACTTTGCCATAATGGATCATTTGGAAGATGCACAGTTAGGGTGGTTTTAAAAAATCAATGTCAGAATGTTTTATCTACCAACCCTACAAAGTGTGCAGTCTATCCAGATATTAAAATGAATTGCCGCTAGGCGCTCAAAGTTTGGAAAAATCGCGATTTTTGGCTGGTGAGCGAGGCTTCGGAGCCGTAACTCCGGAACAGCTCAGTATTTTGTCTTTAAGTTTATCTCAAATGAAAGCTTACATTGTTTTGACTATTTTATATTCTGGACACTTTTAAACTTCTTTTCTAAAAATAATTATGGTCAAAAACTTTTACTCTTTAGAAACTTTTAGTCCGAGCGAGCAAAATTTTTATATAATGCAACCCATGGCTAATACATGCCATTCTATTCTAACTGTTATATGTTTTTGACCATAATTATTTTTAGAAAAGAAGTTTTATTTTTCTTTTAAGGCTCTGGGGGCTGAGACTCCTAATAGGTAGACATGTAATGTAAATGGACATTTTCACTTCTCAAGATAGCGAAGAACTTCCTGGACCTTCTGGTTGCAAAAAAATGCGAGGCACCAGGGAGTTTCTAACCATGAAGCTATCTCTGATTTTGGATCGGTGTGGGATGACTGACAGAAATGCCACTCGAGTACTAGAAGCAACGATGGAAGCGCTTGGGCATAATCCTGACGATTCCTAGGGTATATTGCAAAGCGTGGTTTAATGCCCCTAAGGCCCAGCTGGCACCTATGCAAGACTTTAAAATTGTTGCAGAGTCTCTTAAGGTGTAATTCCGATCCTAGCGACCGCGACCATTTTGCTGCTTAAAGTCGCTCCTACCAGTCGCGCGACCCGGTCGCGTGCTTTGGTAAGTACTAGAGTACGAGACTATTGATGAAGAAATAGCAGACAGAAGTTTGACCAAATTTTCAAAACCCCTCTGCAATTTAAATGCAGAGACGGTTGGCCTGGCCTTCTTTGACGCCACGATTCCTGACGAAGAAAAATCCAGAATGGCAGAGAAGATACGCGCAGGCTCAGAGACAGAGAGTTCAGAGAATTCTAGGATCATAAATCCTAAACTGCAAAAACGTCAGCTGAAGGAGCTGGTTCAGGAAAGGCTCTCTGTTTTAATAAGCAAGGAGATACTGCATTTCTTTGAGCGTCTTCAAATCAACCCCGCTTTCCTTAAAGAACCCTCCATCAGCTGGCTAGATAATGGTAATTACAGAGAAGGTTTGGCAATAGTAAAATAATTAAAAGACACACACAACACACAAACACACACACCACACACTTTCTAGGACTCTCTTTTTCCCCCGCGGCTGGCGCCCCAGTTAGAATATAATAAAATCCTTTCGTATTGCCCATCTACAATATAAAATCAATACAAGTGCTGAGAAATCGAGATGAATGAGTGATTGAGTGTTAACTTTGGCATTTATATATAGGTATAGATTTAAAGCAGAACATAGTTACCTACAAAAGTCGAAAAGAGAATGAATTGAAAATTTAAATTTCAAAAATATTTGTTTTGTTTGGATGAAAAGCTTTCTTAGAATATCCGGTAGAGGCGCTAGAGTTTTCGTTATCGGGTATCGTGATGATGCGAAATGTAAAAAAATCTTCTTCCTACGAGACACGAAACCGATAAACTTATCGTTATGGGGATTGATTATCGGGACCCGATAAGTAAATGCGAAATGTCTCTTTCTCATCCATGATAGTTTTCCTTAAAACCGCTAAAATTCAAAAGTGCAATTATTATCTGAAATATCTTGAACCGCCAAAAATAACAAAATAATTGGCATAATAGGTAGATAGCCTGGGTATAGCCCATAGTTTAAGGTTGAAGATAAGATCATCAAGATATAGTCCTAAGCTCTTAAGCTGAAAAAAGTAAAAAGAACTAGCTCTTCAAAATTCAGCTCTCAAAATCTTATCATTGAAAAAATCAGAACTTTTAACTTGTAAGCAGTTTCAAATATCAATCCTCCTGATTCAATTAATGCTGACATTGTTGGGAAATACTTGTTCTAAAGCTATCAGTGGACACTTAAAAGAGTCTGCTATTAACTTGATTCTATTTCTAGGAACCTATGTGTCTTGTACAGGTAAGCTCTGACATTCATGAGTGATTACCAAAGACAGGATCCCACTGAGAGCAACATTCTGTCTCACCAGGTATTGTCTCAAAATTTGAATGTGAAGTGCTAAAAATGTTGTGGAGCAATGTTTCAGTCAGTGGGATTTGATCTCATCATTCTCATTTGATTCTAAAAGAAGAGAGGGTCAGACAAATTGCACAATTAGCTCAGTCAAATGTCTATCTCATTATTCTCATTTGATTCTAAATAAAGAATGGGTCACACATATTGCACAATTAGCTCAGTTATATGGCTAGGTTAAAACTACAAAAATAAAGCATGAAAAATATTACTATACATTAAAGGAACAGACCAAAAGAGTCTACAGCAGCTGCTGTTTCATGGCTACAAAATAAAAAGTCTGTAAAACAGTTATTATTTATAAGAAAATCTTCATACTTAATGACAGCCACCCCCAAGGTAATTATTATTCGGTATTATTATCGTGCTATCTGCCTAATTATTATTTTATTTTGCAAACATTTTGCCTTTTACAACATTTTTCCTTTTTCTGGACCCATCCTTCTTGTGCTTGTCCACTTATTCATCAAACACCTTGGATGGATGTCTATTTCTTCTTACAATTTTGATGCTTAAAATTTTAAAATTCTAGTGGGACTTTGTGCAGCCATACCAGCACAAACCTGTCTAGTACATGTATAGAATTGCCATTTGCCTAGTAATGTAATATTATTTATTTACATTGAACTTTAATTTCCAGACAATCATATGATGGCTCATCAGATTCCACGAGGTGCATTCATTGTGTTTGAAGGCTGTGATAGAGCAGGAAAAACAACACAAGCCAAAAAAATAGTGGACATTTTAAAGGCAAACAACATCACTGCACAGTATGTGAACTTTCCAGACAGAACAACATCTACCGGTACAAATTCTGCTGTATTTTTTTGTTTTTGTTTTTTTTTTAAGAATTAGGTCAAATTTATTTTGTATTTCTAATAATTTGAAACATTTAGGGCTTTTTAGTTTGCCTAAAGTACCTAGATCATCAAGTGTACAGGAGTTTTCTAGTTGACAAAATATACTAAAAATATTTTACTATTATTTCATGTTTTTGTTGTTGATGTGTTGATATTATATCCTTCAAATCAAACTTCATCATACTCTTTCATGGTAGGTAGGTTCAGGCATGCAGCTACTTTTGGGAAAGACCATAGATCAATGGTGGTCAAGTGTGTTGGTTTTGTTGTGCATGTGAAAAGGTATTGTACATTGTATAGGCTCAGGCTATAACTTGGACGGATATTGTTCTCTGTTGATTTTGTTTTGGTTTACACCTGACAGATTGTAGTTGAGCTCAAGTTATTGTTTTCCTAGGAAGAGACTTTTTTTCTTCTCAGGTGGTGGATTATTGCAGCTTTCAGAACACTAGTTCTGGGTGTCCGTTCACTGGAGGCCAGAACACTATAATAACACAAGTTATTCAAGGGCCAGAGAATTCTTTCAAGTTAAAAGACTTTTTGACTCACTGGGATTTTGAGTTAGCAAAATCAAAAATTATTGCTTAGAAATACAAAAGAAAATAAGAGTCTTGATGAATTAATAATGCTTATTAAAAACTAGCATTACTGTTATGTTTTTATTGAGGTCTGTATTAATATGATCAGAATAATACATATTTATTCAAATAAATGAATTTACAAAATTAAATATTTATTAATAACTTCAAATAGGTATATTATTTGAAGTCTGTGGCGTAACAGTTGTGGCTACATCCTTCTTTTTTTTATCCTTTTTACACATATGCTCTCAAGATACTCCTTCTAATTCTAGTTGTAAGCCATCATCTTATTTTCTTCCACATTTTTAAGCAATAATTTTTTATCAAATCTTTGCTTTTTTGACCCCCTACCCGACTTTATTAATTTAAATGACTCTCTCATTCTAGGTCACATTATTAATGATTATTTGTGCAAAAAAGTGGAACTCTCAGATCAAGCAGCTCACTTGCTCTTCTGCGCCAACAGATGGGAGAGAGAACCCACACTCAGAAAGTTAATTAGTCAAGGAACAACACTCATCTGTGACAGATATTCCTTCTCTGGAGTAGCATTCTCTGCAGCCAAAAAAGTAAGATTTTTTTTTTCTTCCCAAAGTTCGTTCCATTATTACGTAAGTACATATTATCCTATTTCCTTTTAGGGTTGGGTGGAAAAGATTGCCAGAGGCAATAACCCCGCCCTTTAGGTAGGACATTAACCTCATTCTCGTTTTTCTTCTTCTTGTATATGTGCTTAATCTTTTTGTTTTTCTTTATATTTCATTGTATTCTATTGTATATATTTTTTGTTCTACCTAATAAAGCTTAATATAATAATAATAGGAACCCCACTAAATTCAACTGTTGGAAACTCAGATTCATGAAAATAATAATACTCTAAGAAGGTAACCCCAGGTGGCGGGGTTTGTGTAGTACCTACCTAATAGTAATAAAGTAATACTTGCTTGTAAAATAAAATATTTATATATTCAAATTAGATACTAGTCTTGCTATAAAAAGATGAGTTTGTCTATAAAAAGTTACTAGTTTTCTTCTTTTACTCTGTCATATCCCGCTTCAGCAGGGTTGAGGTTGGTTGGTTTTGGCACATTTTTTACAGCTAAATGCCCTTCCTAACACCAACGATTCTATTTGATTTAACGTCATGGATTAGGATGGGGGTTTTACCCTCCATTTGCTGGGAATCGTACCAGCTACCCACAATCCACATTAACCTCACCCAGCCTGGGTAGGGCCGGAAATGCCAGCCTTACATGTACAGAGGAAACAGAATTTTCTCTGTGAAAAATCTGCTCCGACCGGGGATCGAAGTTAGGATCTATGGACTACGGGCAGTAGTCACGCCACGAAGGCTGGGGATACTAGATATCCCCAGATACTAGTCTTGCTATAAAAAGATGAGTTTTAATTTGTCTTGTACTTGTACACAAAAATGTACTTGTTACCAATAAATGAGACTTTGTTTAGACTGTGATGATAAAGAGACTCTTTAGAGTCTTTAGTCTCATTCCTGCAGGATAAATAGAGTATTGTATTGTTAATTACGTGAGTTTTAATTTTGTTCTTCCTTTCCAGGGTATGGACCTATCTTGGTGTTTTGAGCCAGAAAAAGGTTTGCCCAAACCAGACTCTGTTCTTCTCTTCAAATTAAACGAAGATGCTCTGCAGCAAAGGAAGGGTTTTGGAGATGAACGCTACGAGCAGTCTGAGTTCCAGCGCAGAGTTGCGGAAAACTACGAGAAGCTGAAGGACGACTCTTGGATTGACATTGACGCTGACAAAGACATTGACAGTTTGAGTGAGGTTGTGAAAGAAATTGTTGTTGATGTCATCAAGAAAGCTCAGTTCAGTCCATTGGAACAGTTTGTTTAGACAAGGAGTCTTGAGTGCAATGAACTTACCTACCTCATATTTGACAAAACTTATATCATTTATGTTATATAGTTTTTAACTTTAGGTATATTGGGTGAAATGAATAGACGTTTTGGACTTAAGTCTATTATGTGCGTATTGTTTCAAATAAGATAATTAAAGTTCTGACTTGAAATTGTGATCTCGTTTTTTTTCCATTGATTTCGTATTTATACTCCCAAATATAGGATCTCTAGGCCTGTAATATATGTTTTAGGTGGGCACAGTAAAAATCCATGTATTAATTAAGAATCTTTTTATTATTTATTAACAGTATTAGTAATACATATCTTCCATAGTAGCACAATTTTAAATTTGTTTAAATCACCATTAATACTAACACATGTATTAATTGTGATTTTAACATACAGATACTCATACAGCAGACTTCTACATTGCCTCGTACTTATACCACTCAACCTCCTGTGCATGAACTTTACCAAGAAAGTTAAGCGATTCTTTTTGTGTGACTTATCAACCCCTTTTTATTTTAGACACTAAGGGCAAAATTAAAATACAAAATCGAGTTCTTAAGTCATGACTTAGCACTGGTTTTCCCCATCTAAGACAGTACGCAAATTGAGACTTAGCGCCGAAGAGGTATTACAAAAACGTCTATTAAAGGTTTTCTTCGAAAGCATGTCACTGATTACCACACAAACACCACTAATCAGTTGATTAGATTTATCACCCTGTTTAATGTGAATATAATTAAAAAAAGAAGACTGTTTCACAGCCTCTTCTATTTTGTAGCCATGAAACAGGAGCTACTTTAGACGCTTGTGGTCTATGCTGTAGCCTGCCCATCTCGTAGTATGCCTCCCCTCTGACTGGCGAGAAGTGACACAATACTTCCTGGGTCATTTAGGTGCTGGGTCAACACGAGCGCACCGGAAGATATCCCTTTTAAACTACTGTAACAAAATTTTGAATACAATTTTTTGACGGCGCGGGGATTCGAACCCGGGACCTTCCGCATGGCAAGCGAGTGCTTAACCACTGAGCTATTCGTATGCTTATAATAATAAACCCACCCTATAATACATATGTTAATGCTAATGTTACACAATGTAGCATTATTATTATTATAATAATTTTAACATTGTCAACCAAACTTTTTGGTTTAAAAAAAAATTGATTTTTTTATGTAATATCAATGAAAGAATTTCAGTAAAAATACAATATAATAAAACATTTATACAAGAAAAGGAATTTTGAACAAGTGTGGTGATAATGCCTACAGCATTTTTCACCAGTCATTTTACAATAGTGATAGTCATATTCAAAGTAATTTACTCAGGTCGTGTTTAACAAATTTAGAAAACTTTCTAAGATCTCTACGATACCATCTCAGGAAAATCACGATCAAACAATCACTGCCATCAGATTTCTTGATCAAGTTTATAACATTAGGGTGGCCCTTAGCTATAGAGGTGAGAAAAAAATCCGAGTATTTTTCTGAGCTCCCCCCCTCAAATGGTTCCAATTCATAAAAAAAATGATACCTATAAAGTTTTAGCTCGATCGGAAATTGTTAACACGTGCCGCCGGGAGCTTAAAGTTTAGATATGCTAATTGAAGGGGCAATATACGTTTTTCCGCACTTTTTGTTAATTTTCTCTGTAATAGATCAACTTAGAATAAAAATTCAAAAAGTGATAGAATTGTAACAAAATTATCTAACACATTTATACCTATCAAATTAACTCTCAAACGAACAGTTTCTGGGCAAATCAATAACAAAGGCAGATTTTTGCTCTACCCCTCTGTATCTCGCTAGCAAAACTGTAAAATACGTCTATATAAAAAAAAAATATCCAAGATAATTAAAGAAAGCAGGTAAGTTCAATTATTTTATACAAACAAAATACAGTTCTTTCATATTTTCAATCAATAACATGAACAAAATAATATTGAATAATATTATATTTACTAATATACCAATATCCGTTTCTTCCTGTCAGGATGCCTTGTTCTGTAGTCTTTTACTATTTGAATAATGAACTGTTTTTGATCTACATTATTAGTAATATGTTATTACGTATTAACTCAATTACTCATCCAATAATTTCATCCCCTTTATAATTTTTGTGGTTAAGCACTCGCTTGCTATGCGGAAGGTCCTGGGTTCGAACTCCCACGCCGACTAAAATTTGTAATAAAAATTTGGTTACAGTTGTTTTTAAGGGATACCTTTCGGTGCACTCGTGTGACCCAACACCTAAATGGGAAGTATTGTGTCACTTCTCGCCCATCAGAAGGGAGGCATACTACGGGATGGACAGGCTTCAACACAGACCACAAAACGACTACGGTAGCTCCTGTTTCATCGCTACCAAATAACAAGGCTGTGAAACACTTGGCTTTCTTTAAATTACCTTCTCTTATCATCAATCCAGTATCCGTTCTAGTTGATAATTCTTTCTTGAGTTCGTTTTTCAATCGCTAATAAAAGTGTTATTTTTTAAACTATAATTAATTTTTTATATTAATTTCTATATTCCTAGCATCTTTTTAAAAATTGGCACAACAGAATATGTGCTAACGTTATTTCTAACACAAAAATACCTAAATGTCTTTTTATCGTGGCAGTATATGTTGAAGCTTGGGAGCTTGGTATAAAGCTCCCAAGGTAATTAAAGCACCAAAGGCAAAGGGAGACTTAACTTGTAAAAAGAAATCATCAGCTTCCAAAACATAGATAAGGATATGATAAAGATTGTTAACCATCTGTGGTAGTTAGGCCAAGAAGCTGTAGGTCCAGCATTCTTTGATGAAGAGGTACCATCTAATACGAAACAAAGATGGTTATTGATTATGAGAAGGATACAAATATTAAATATGAATGCAAAGTAACCGAACTTGCAACTTTAGTGAAAAAAAAATCTAGATTTTTTGGTTTCACGAGAAACAAAAATTTTCTTCAAAAAAATTAGACAAAACACATCATTCTTAAAGTACCCGCCAACATCCTGGTCAACGAATGAAGATTACCTTGAAGGAAAAAACTTCTTGAAACATCTCAAAGTTGTTAATGATACAGCAGAAAGGGGAGTAAAATTAATGGATGAGTATAATAACATACTTACTAAAAATGAAGATCAAAAACAGTTCATTATTAAAGTAATAATAATTCCGTGCCCGTGCGACAGGCAAAGATACCAATATCACGGTGGTGATAGGAATATATGGACGTCCAGATCCAATGTTTAGGCTCCTTTCATGTCTATTGATTCTACTTGGTTTTAATGTCCTGATTTGAGATAGTCAGGATGGGGGTTTTACCCTTTATCACTGGGAATCGTACCAGCTACCCACATTAACCTCACTCACCCTGGGTAGGGCTGGAAATGTCAACCTCTCGTGTTCGGAGGGAACAGGATTTTCTATGCAAAAATTCTGCCCAAACCAGGGATCAAACTAGGGATCTCTGGACTACGGGAAGTAGTCATAACCGTTACGTCACAGAGACTGGCAAGTCGTAAATGACTACAGAACAAGGTATCCTGACAGCAAAAAAACGGAAATTGGTATATTGGTAAATATATCCATTATTCAATATTATTTTGTTCTTATTATCGATTAAAAAAATAAAAGAACTGTATTTTGTTTGTATAAAATAATTGAACTTACTTGCTTTCTTTAATTATCTTGGATTTTTTACATTATCCAGACGCATTTTACAGTTTTGCTAGCGAGATACAGAGGGGTAGAGCTAAAATCTGACTTTGTTATTGATTTGCCCAAAAACTGTTTTTTTGAGAGTTAATTTGATAGGAATAAATGTGTTAGATAATTTTGTTACAATTCTATCACTTTTTGAATTTTTATTCCAAGTTGATCTATTACAGAGAAAATCAACAAAAAGTGCGGGAAAACGTATATTGCCCCTTCAATTAGGACATCTAAACTTTAAGCTCCTGGCGGCACGTGTTAACGTTTTCTGATCGAGCTGAAACTTTTTAGCAATTTTTTTCTCATGAATTGGAACCACTTTGGGGGGGGAGCACCTTCGATTTCCGACCTTCGAAAATAAGGGCCACCCTATTATAACATATATGTCTTTTCACTTTGAGATGTGTAATAAAGCCATACAATAAATAAATAAAAATTCTATTGATTCATTTCATTTGTATTTAGCAACCCTAGAATATTATTCAGGGAGGAATAAGCTATAGAGAACTCCTGACATATCTTATAGATAATCAACCTGCGGCCTTAAAGCGGCCATATTGTATAGCTGAAACAATGAGAAATCACAATGATAAACAAATCAATTCTTATTCTTGTTTAGATTTACGTGCTTTTAATAAAGGTAATATTGGTTGCCATATTACATAACATAGCCGTTATCAGTTTGTTTGAGGCTTCAAGAATTCTACATGGCTTAATTGGCTTATTCTTCCAAGAAATTAGCAATGAAAATATTCAATACCTTATATTATTATATAACATTATGTACAGTATATATTTGTTTTTAATTTCACATTGAATAAAAGACATAGTAAGTACAACTTAGATCAGAACATCGACTGTAATATAAATATTATATGACAAGGCTCAAAGAAGGTTTCCTCTTGGGCACAGACATGCCAAACATTGAATAACGTGAAGTGTTAAAATAAAAATAATAATATCGTCTTATTCATACTGCCCAATTAGAACTATTTAAGTCCCATTATTCCAGCAGTAAGCCCAAGACATATTATTATGTGGTAAAAATCCCAAATGGGAGGATAACTTATCACGTCCCGGCTGGGTTTCGAGCCCAAGACCACTGGAATCTCTGGATTCACAGAGTGCCGCCTTTACTACTGAGCTACCGGGACAGAAACAGCTGCTCATGAGCAAAAGGTCTAAAAGAAAAGATACAACAAAGAGCAAATGCTCTTTTTCGTATTCATAGCCAAATATGGTCTTGCTGTAGCACAGGTTCCAGTACTGCTCTACTTCTCATCCACATTGTCCAGCACTGTAGCACAGGTTCCAGTACTGCTCTACTTCTCATCCACATTGTCCAGCACTGTAGCACAGGTTCCAGTACTGCTCTACTTCTCATCCACATTGTCCAGCACTGTAGCACAGGTTCCAGTACTGCTCTACTTCTCATCCACATTGTCCAGAACTGTAGCACAGGTTCCAGTACTGCTCTACTTCTCATCCACATTGTCCAGCACTGTAGCACAGGTTCCAGTACTGCTCTACCTCTCATCCACATTGTCCAGCACTGTAGCACAGGTTCCAGTACTGCTCTACTTCTCATCCACATTGTCCAGCACTGTAGCACAGGTTCCAGTACTGCTCTACTTCTCATCCACATTGTCCAGTACTGTCTTACTGTAGCACAGGTCCCAGTACTGCTCTACATTTCTCTTTTGAACTGCTCGCGAGCTAAAGACTCAGTCACGCACACTTTGAACTTCATCTCACCGAAACTTCTCTCCTTTTTGGTGCCCTGATGAATAAAAAAAAAGACATTGGTTAATTATTGATAGTCAGTTTTTGATAGTTTGATAGTTAGGTTTTTTGTAATAGTTATATATTTTTTTAATTTTTTTTTTTTTTAATGTAACAATTGTTTATTTTATTATATTTATGTATTCAGGCCACGCTCGTTGGTTAAAATAATAAGTTCGTTAGCAGAGTCCAAGTAATCAAAATATAAAATCAACAGTGTTAATCTTAATGATTTTTTTACAATAAGCAAAGGTAGTACGATTAAAGACACAAAATGTTTTTCTATGGAAAATTAACATATGGGTTAAATAATTTTCAAGACAATAGTATCATTATCAAGTTTCAACAAACCCCGCGTAAAAATAATAATAAAAAAAATGAGTAGTCACTGTGGCAGAGCGAGTTAGCGCGCTAGGCATTGCACACATGGTGACCTGGGTTCGATTCCCAGCGGGGGAGGATTTTTTCTGCTCTGTACTTGGATGTTCGGGGTCCACTCATACCTCGTGAGGAAAAATGAGTAGCTGCTTTAATGTGAAGCAGCGACCAGTGGCAGAATCTTAGGCAAAAAAATAATACAAGGTATTGAAAATTAAAGTGGTAAAGTCCTATGATTCTGCGCTACCCACTAAAGTTGTGACATAATAACACAAAGAAAAAATTAAAATCACTGGCAAATTTTTCTGACAAGCAAATTTTTCTGACAAGATCATTACTTTGAATTTTTCTTTTCAATATTTCAGGCTTATGTATGATGAGTATCCACAGAAACTTTATAAAAAAACGCTTGCATACGAGTCTGCAACCATTGGGACATTTTCATCTTTACTATTCAAGGTCCAAAACCCAACTGACCAAATTTCGTATTGTGCGCATGACACATACCTTCTCTCTTCTCTCCCTCTACAATTCAATACTTCGCCATTGTGCGCATGACACACACTTTCCCTCTTCTCTCCCTTTACAATTCAATATTTCGTTACATAATATCGTTACATAATATCGTTACATAATATCGTTACATAATATCGTTACATAATTTCGTTACATAATATCGTTACATAATATCGTTACATAATTTCGTTACATAATATCGTTACATAATTTCGTTACATAATTTCGTCACATAATTTTGGTTATGTGCCAGAGCAAAGACATGAAAATGTCAAAAGCATTATTATAATAAAAAAAATGTGTATTATATATCAAAAGATGGACTAATTAATTTCTAAGATTTACACACAAATGAAATAAAATTAACAGAACCCAAAATCAAAAAATCTTGATAATCAAAGGATACTGGGTAGCTCATCACTCACCTCCCAGACTAGAACACATTTGTTAGGCGCCTCCTTGCCATCCTTGGATTTGATCATGTCTTCCTCCCACTTTATCCTGTGAGTCATCAACCTGCAAGTCATAGTAATAATTAAATAATAATAACTAATGGTTCTGTGAACTGTAAACCTCACACAGATTCTACTATAGCATTATAAATGTACAATCAAACATGAGGACATCGAGACCTTTCATTCAATATCCCACTCGATAGGTTTTAATTAAAAAATATCAACCGCCCCTTTTTTTGGCACTTTTTCGATTTTATACCACAATGCGGCTTCCTTAGCTTTTACGATCACCAAATTTCACTACTGAACTCAAATATATTTTTTAACGACTCAACAAAATTTCAAGAGCCTTGCTTTATTCAATAAAAATAGAAAAATCGTTTTCAATTTTTACTAAAACGACCCACATATGGCACTAAGTGGCCTAATTCGGCCCGAAAACTGTAGGTAAAATTCTAGGACCCCAATGAACACATGCATAGAAAATTTCATCAATTTTGAAGAATTCGTTCGTGAGTTATCGCGGAACAGACAGACAAACGAAAGCCAAGTTAGAACAGAACCTCACTGTGTTCGGTTCATAATTCTTAAAAATCTTTTTAAAAAAATAATAATAAAAATCTTTAATTTTTCTTTTCCCAAACCTATTAGGGTTGGCATTGTATAACCTCTTGCTCATGGTTGAAGTTTTTTTTTTTTTTTTTTAATTTTCACAAATTAACGGGCTTGGTTCTGGTTAGGACTTGAATGGGTGTTCAATAAACTTCGAACCCTCGTGATGCTGGTTATTTCCAGTCCCACTCAGACTGGGTGAGGTTAATTTGAGTATATGGTTTGTGAGTTTCCAGCGCATGGAGGGTAAAATTTCCTCTGGGGGGTAAAATATTGACCAATTGACCATGCGGTTGAAAGCAACTTTAAACCCAAATTAAATAAATACATGTGAGTTTCTTTGCGTTATTATATCACAATTTTAGTGGGTAGCGCAGAATTATAGGCCTTTTTCTTATCCTTATTTTTGCATATAATTCCGCCACTGGTCGCTGCTCGCATTAAAGCAGCTACTCATTTTTCCTCGCGAGGTATGAGTGTAAGACCCGAAAAAATCCGACTCTAATGAGATTCACCGAGGTTACCATGCGTGCAAGCCTAGCGCACTACCCACTCGGCCACGGTGACTATGTTAAATTCTTCTTTTACTCCGTCTTATCCCGCCCAAGCGGGGTCGACGTTGTTCAACCTCATGGTTGAGGTTGATTGGTTTTGGCACATTTTTACGGCTGGATGCCCTTCCTAACGCCAACGATTCTATTTGATTTAACGTCCTGGATAAGGACGCGGGTTTTACCCTCCATTCGCTGGGAATCGTACCAGCTACCCACATTTACCTCACCCAGCCTCGGTAGGGCCGGAAATCTGTTAGACTGGAAAAAAGAAAGACTATGTTAAATCCAGATTAAAAAAATAAATAAGAGCATACAGTGTTGCCTACCTCTTGAACTTGCTCTGTTGCTTGGGCCCGCCCTCCACCACAATCACATTGCAGTCCTTATACATGACCACCGCCCCCGTCATGAACAACTGGTTGCAGTTGGTCTCCACCTTGAACTTCTTGCTGGGGTTGCAGAAGTCATCCACCCTGTAGGAATAATAATAACAATTTATTTATTTTATTTACAGTGCATTACAAAACAGTAGTTTCCCACCTATAGCATCCTTCATACACTTATAATTGACTAAAGTAAAATAATAATAGTAAAAATAACAGCATTTTTAAGAATAAAAGTCAGAATAAGCTAATAAATTTTAAATAAAGAAAATCATAATGCATAAAGGATATCTTTTAGATCTCCTTATCTTTTAGATAATATCTCCTTATTTATACTGCCTGACTAGCAATAGTAATAACAATATCTCTTTATTTATACTGCCTGACTAGGAATAATAATAACAATATCTCTTTATTTATACTGCCCAACTAGCAGTAATAATAACAATATCACATTATTGATGCTGCCCCACTAGCAATAATAACAATATCTCCTTATTTATGCTGCCCAACTAGCAATTATAATAACAATATCTCTTTATTTGTGCTGCCCAACTAGCAATAATAATAACAATATCGCCTTATTTATACTGCCCAACTAACAATGATAATAACAATATCTCCTTATTTGTGCTGCCCAACTAGCAATAATAATAACAATATCACATTATTTATGCTGCCCGACTAGGAATAAAAATAACAATATCTCCTTATTTGTGCTGCCCAACTAGCAATAATAATAACAATATCTTTATTTGTGCTGCCCAACTAGGAATAATAACAATACCACATTATTTATACTGCCCGATTAGTAATAATAATAACACTTTATTTTTCCACGTATTCTTCACAGTTTAACTATAAAGACAATTATACCATATTTATACTACTCTAGATTTGAAGTTATCATATTTGTGTTAATTACTTTAGTGATATCACAAGTTCAATCTGGCTTTACTAAATCCACGCTGAGAGCGGGACTTGAACCAGCTACCTCTAGGGTACAAGTCCGCCGCCTCATCGATCAAGCTACTGAGGTCGGTTACTATAGGTGAAAGAGAAAGGGAGTAAAAGAATCAGGTCTGAAGAATAGCTGCGGTTGCATAGCCTCATGGATATAACTAAAAACACAAACAGACACACACCCGGACGCACAGACCAATGGCTCAAAATAAGGGTTGGGTGGAAGAGATTGCCATAGGCAATAACTCCGCCCTATAGTTAGGACATGTGCATATATTTTTTTTTCTTCTTCTTGTTTATATTATTAGTATTGTCAATTTTTATTCTTAATTTTTACCATTATTTGTCTGTATATATGTTCTACTAATAAAGAGTTTCTACTCAAACTTTCGTGATATCACAACTACTCAAACTCGCTTTACTAAATCTTCGCTGAAACCGGGGGGACTTGAACCACCGACCTCCAGGTTACAAGTCCGTCGCCTTATCGATCAAGCTACTGAGGTCGGTTATAAAGATGGGAACTATGTTTTCCGTAACCTCACACTCTGCCGGGCTGTTTCTTTCTTTGAATAGGCGTTCTTCACACCTCGGCCGAGGTGTTTGATTATATCAAATAATGCACAGATTTTTTTATCAACTTAAATTTAATTTTGTTATTCAACTATTGTAACCATCTACAAACTCATTCAATGCTAAAATTAATGATTTTTTCTATTAAATAATGCATCAATTGTATAACATAACCTCATAACTTTGCCCTTATAAGATTTTCTATTATTATTATTACTATAATAAACCTATTCTGTTATGTACAAAACATTTTCGACGAAAAAGATAAGCCCCACCCACCTGTACACCGCCACATGCACCTCCAGACTGGTGTCCTCCTGTAGCTTACTCACCTGTACACCTCCAGACTGGTGTCCTCCTGTAGCTTACTCACCTGTACACCTCCAGACTGGTGTCCTCCTGTAGCTTACTCACCTGTACACCGCCACATGCACCTCCAGACTGGTGTCCTCCTGTAGCTTACTCACCTGTACACCTCCAGACTGGTGTCCTCCTGTAGCTTACTCACCTGTACACCTCCAGACTGGTGTCCTCCTGTAGCTTACTCACCTGTACACCTCCAGACTGGTGTCCTCCTGTTAGCTTACTCACCTGTACACCTCCAGACTGGTGTCCTCCTGTAGCTTACTCACCTGTACACTCCAGACTGGTGTCCTCCTGTAGCTTACTCACCTGTACACCTCCAGACTGGTGTCCTCCTGTAGCTTACTACATCAAGCCCTGTACTACTCACTGACACCTCCAGACTGGTGTCCTCCTGTAGCTACTCACCTGTACACCTCCAGACTGGTGTCCTCCTGTAGCTTACTCACCTGTACACCTCCAGACTGGTGTCCTCCTGTAGCTTACTCACCTGTACACCTCACATGCACCTCCAGACTGGTGTCCTCCAGCTGTATCTTAACTCCACCTTGTACACCTCCAGACTGGTGTCCTCCTGTAGCTTACTCACCTGTACACCTCCAGACATGGTGTCCTCCTGTAGCTTACTCACCTGTACACCTCCAGACTGGTGTCCTCCTGTAGCTTACTCACCTGTACACCTCCAGACTGGTGTCCTCCTGTAGCTTACTCACCTGTACACCTCCAGACTGGTGTCCTCCTGTAGCTTACTCCACCTGTACCCCAAGCACCTCCAGACTGGTGTCCTCCTGTAGCTTACTCACCTGTACACCCACATCACCTCCAGACTGGTGTCCTCCTGTAGCTTACTCACCTGTACACCTCCAGACTGGTGTCCTCCTGTAGCTTACTCACCTGTACACCTCCAGACTGGTGTCCTCCTGTAGCTTACTCACCTGTACACCTCCAGACTGGTGTCCTCCTGTAGCTTACTCACCTGTACACCTCCAGACTGGTGTCCTCCTGTAGCTTACTCACCTGTACACCTCCAGACTGGATGTCCTCCTGTAGCTTACTCACCTGTACACCTCCAGACTGGTGTCCTCCTGTAGCTTACTCACCTGTAACACCCAGACTGGTGTCCTCCTGTAGCTTACTCACCTGTAACTCACACCTCCAGACTGGTGTCCTCCTGTAGCTCACTCACCTGTACACCTCCAGACTGGTGTCCTCCTGTAGCTTACTCACCTGTACACCTCCAGACTGGTGTCCTCCTGTAGCTCACTCACCTGTACACCTCCAGACTGGTGTCCTCCTGTAGCTTACTCACCTGTACACCTCCAGACTGGTGTCCTCCTGTAGCTCACTCACCTGTACACCTCCAGACTGGTGTCCTCCTGTAGCTCACTCACCTGTACACCTCCAGACTGGTGTCCTCCTGTAGCTTACTCACCTGTACACCTCCAGACTGGTGTCCTCCTGTAGCTCACTCACCTGTACACCTCCAGACTGGTGTCCTCCTGTAGCTTACTCACCTGTACACCTCCAGACTGGTGTCCTCCTGTAGCTCACTCACCTGTACACCTCCAGACTGGTGTCCTCCTGTAGCTCACTCACCTGTACACCTCCAGACTGGTGTCCTCCTGTAGCTTACTCACCTGTACACCTCCAGACTGGTGTCCTCCTGTAGCTTACCCACCTGTACACCTCCAGACTGGTGTCCTCCTGTAGCTTACCCACCTGTACACCTCCACATGCACCTCCAGACTGGTGTCCTCCTGTAGCTTACCCACCTGTACACCTCCAGACTGGTGTCCTCCTGTAGCTTACCCACCTGTACACCGCCACATGCACCTCCAGACTGGTGTCCTCCTGTAGCTTACTCACCTGTACACCTCCAGACTGGTGTCCTCCTGTAGCTTACTCACCTGTACACCTCCAGACTGGTGTCCTCCTGTAGCTTACTCACCTGTACACCTCCAGACTGGTGTCCTCCTGTAGCTTACTCACCTGTACACCTCCACATACACCTCCAGACTGGTGTCCTCCTGTAGCTTACTCACCTGTACACCTCCAGACTGGTGTCCTCCTGTAGCTTACTCACCTGTACACCTCCAGACTGGTGTCCTCCTGTAGCTTACTCACCTGTACACCTCCAGACTGGTGTCCTCCTGTAGCTTACTCACCTGTACACCTCCAGACTGGTGTCCTCCTGTAGCTTACTCACCTGTACACCTCCAGACTGGTGTCCTCCTGTAGCTTACCCCACCTGTACACCGCCACATGCACCTCCAGACTGGTGTCCTCCTGTAGCTTACTCACCTGTACACCTCCAGACTGGTGTCCTCCTGTAGCTTACCCACCTGTACACCTCCACATGCACCTCCAGACTGGTGTCCTCCTGTAGCTTACTCACCTGTACACCTCCAGACTGGTGTCCTCCTGTAGCTTACCCACCTGTACACCGCCACATGCACCTCCAGACTGGTGTCCTCCTGTAGCTTACTCACCTGTACACCTCCAGACTGGTGTCCTCCTGTAGCTTACTCACCTGTACACCGCCACATGCACCTCCAGACTGGTGTCCTCCTGTAGCTTACTCACCTGTACACCTCCAGACTGGTGTCCTCCTGTAGCTTACCCACCTGTACACCTCCACATGCACCTCCAGACTGGTGTCCTCCTGTAGCTTACTCACCTGTACACCTCCAGACTGGTGTCCTCCTGTAGCTTACTCACCTGTACACCGCCACATGCACCTCCAGACTGGTGTCCTCCTGTAGCTTACTCACCTGTACACCGCCACATGCACCTCCAGACTGGTGTCCTCCTGTAGCTTACCCACCTGTACACCTCCAGACTGGTGTCCTCCTGTAGCTTACTCACCTGTACACCGCCACATGCACCTCCAGACTGGTGTCCTCCTGTAGCTTACCCACCTGTACACCTCCAGGCTGGTGTCCTCCTGTAGCTTACTCACCTGTACACCGCCACATGCACCTCCAGACTGGTGTCCTCCTGCAGCCTCCGCACCTTCTTCTCCCTCCTCTGCTCCGCTGTTAGCTGGCGGGCGGCGTTCGCCTCCTCGTGATCCTTCTGGCGCTTCGCCATCTGCGCCCTCACGTGCGCCTCCATCCTGGTGGGGTCTTGCACCGCCTCCGTGCCCAGGACCCGCATCAGATTCGAGATGCGCAGCTGAGGAGGAAAGTAATAGGGGGTTATTATTATTATAAATCATCATCATAGGGTGGCGTCATCGTGAACGATGGTAGCCAGACAGTGAAGGAATGACTCAACGCTTCTACCATTGTCTTTACAAGGAGGCTAATAATTGACAAGGGCCCCCAGAACCAAGCCAATGCTGGTCTACTCCCTGTTTATAGTCCCCCAGCCAGATTATAAATAAATAAATAAAATAAAATAGCCTTTATTGAACAAATAATTAAAAAAACATTTTAAAAAGTGTTACAATATACAAATAGAAAAATTGTTCTCAATCATGAAATTGTTTTTTAGGGACAAAAGAGTAATATTTATTTTCTTCTTTCTATTTACTGCTCCCTTTTTTTCTAATTTTAAGTTGTCACCAATTTCTTCATGCTGGCTGAAGGATGCGCAGATGTGGAGGAAAGTAATAAAGGGTTATTATTATGATACAACTCTTTATTAGATACAAAAGGACATTATATGTACATACAAAAAATAATTTTAACAGTGAAAAAAAAAAAAAACAATATATACAATTAAAATGAAAAAGAATAGAAAATATATGAAAGCATATTATGTCCTAACTAAAGGGCGGGGTTATTGGCTATGGCAATCTCTTCCACCCAACCCCTATTTTTTTTTTCATTTTTTAACACATACACGACCGGTTGTCCCACCGGTGGGACAACTGCGTGTGTACTGAACGGACCGGTTGTCCCACCGGTGGGACAAGTGAGTATGTACGCAATGGACCGGTTGTCCCACCAGTGGGACAAGTGACCTTCTTGATTTCAAACCTGTGGGACACCTATTCCTATGTTTTAGTATAGAAATATACTCTATACCCCTGTATAATTTTACTCTCCAAGCGGGTTTTTCGTCCTAGGAAGTCAGATGTGCTCAGATATAGCGGTCCCATGCGTACATACACTGAAAATGGTGCCGGTCGTGTATGTGTTAAATAATAATAAATCATCTGTTTTATTGTTCATTTTCTTGTAGACCGAGGACCCATCCTAGGCCTTTTTTAATTTGGCTTCTAAGATTCAACGTCTCTTTGAGACACTTTACTTTATTTTATTTATTTGACACTTTCTCTATAAAAAGAATATTTTCTTTGGTACTACCTACTTTATTTTATTTGTTTTTAAAACCCTTTTGTTCTTAAAGTGTTTCATATTGTTATTATCTTTTTTAGGTAAAGTTTTTAATTTCTACACAGGATTCTTTCCGTCAATACATGGCCGTTCTCATCACGTCCCGGCTGGGTTTCGAACCCGCGACCTCTGGAACCTCTGGATTCACAGAGTGCCGCCTTTACCACTGAGGTACCGGGACAGACAGTACACTACTGTCTGTCCTGCAGTAAAGAGCGCGCGATTAGCTCAGTGGTTAAGCACTCGCTTGCCATGCGGAAGGTCCCGGGTACGATACCCCGTGCCGACAAAAAATTGTATTCTTAATTTGGTTGCAACTGTTTGTAAGGGATACCTTCCGGTGCGCTTGTGTTGACCCAGCACCTAAATGGGAAGTATTGTGTCACTTCTCGCCCATCAGAGGGGAGGTATACTACGGGATGCGCAAGCTACAACACAGACCAAAAGTGTCTACAGTAAGTTGTTGTTGTTGTTGTAGCCAGCTTGGCTACAGCTGGAGGGGTGAGTGATGGTCTCCAGCCAACTTTATTTCAAAGTTGGCTCGTCCTGAACCACATTTTCTATGTGTGATCAACCATCATGAGGACTTGGACTTTTCTCTATAAGCCATTAAACCTTTAGGAAACTGCAAGCTAGCCTGGCTTGTAAAGGTTGGCCAGTCTGTTCTCTGTTTATAGTCCTCTAGCGAGACACTGGTCTTCTCCCTGTTTAACGTCCCCTAGCCAGACATCGTCTACAGTAGCTCCTGTTTCATGGCTACGAAATTAAAAAAGGCTGTAAAACACTCATCTTTTTAAAAAAAAAAAAAAAAAAAAAAAAACGCCACAGTACCTTGGGTTCTGGCGGCGGCTCAAGCCCCAGTCTAATCTTCTCCTGTTCCTCCTTCCACGCCTCCCGCCTGTTCTGCCGCCTCAGCTTCTTCCTCTCCTTGTCTGTCAGGAACACCGGCATGTACACAGGCTTGGCTAGGTCACCTGAGGAGAAAAACATGTGCACAAATCTCATTAATTGTAAAAAATGTAAAAAATTCACAGTTATTTGCAAGTGTTACGTTTGGCTGCGCTCGTTGACCCAGCACCTTAAATGGAAATATGTATGTGTCACTTCTCGCCCATCACAAGGGAAGCATACTACGGGATAGGCTAGCTATAACACAGAAAAAAATCTCATTCGCATGGAGTAATGTCCCGGTAGCTCAGTGGTAAAGGTGGCACTCTATGAATCCAAAGACTCCAGAGGTCGTAGGTTCGAAACCCAGCCGGGACATGACAAGTTATCCTCTCTTTTACCACATAATAATGTGATTTTTACCCAGGGATTTTTACCACATAATAATGTGTCTTGAGCTTACTGCTGCAATAATGGGACTATAATTGTCCTATTCGGGTAGTATAAATAAGGCGATATTATTATTAATATTAAGAATACCACTCTTTAGTAGAAGGTAACCACCAGGCGAGGTTAATGCTCAAAGCATTTTCTACCACCTACCACCTCAAATGAATGAGGAAAAATTCATGCACTGAGTGGGATTCGAACCAACGGATCCCTACGCTACCTGGATTACCGGTAAGCGCGTTAACCACTTGACTACCAGTGCACTGTTTCATTCTTTAGATTGTAGTACTTACTTTAGAACATGTAACATACTTTCTTTAGAAAACTTAAATTTGAGATGCTAGATATTCCCCACCTAGGCTGGGTGATGTTAATCTGAGTAGCTGTTTTGTGAGTTTCCATCGAGTGGAGCGTAAAACTAGATTTTTTTTACTTTCAAAAGATTTTTTCTTTATTTAATAAATAAGTTTCATCTTCTTCAATAAATTTAATTATAAGGAGATAACTTGCTAATCAAATAAAAATTAAAAAATATCGCAAGTGTAAGGGACCCACAATGCAAAGCATGTGTTGGGCCCCTTATGTTAAATGTTGTCTGTTGTTCGAGCAACGAGGACGCTACTATAACAACAACAGCAGTATGTTAGTATTGTTACTCGTCTTTAATTAAGATTTTATTTATTTTTATTATATTTTTTCGCAAACATTTTTGCCTTTTATTAAAAAAATCAGTTTTTAGAAGAAAAAATTGGTAGAAGATTAATTAAATTTTTATTATATTATTTCGCAAACATTTTTGCCTTTTATTAAAAAAAATCAGTTATTAGAAGAAAGATTTGGTAGAAGATGGTAGCTTACAGGGTGGTTTCATCTGGATAGGATGTTCCACCAGGTTAGTGATGGCAGAGCTCTTGATGTTGTTCTCCGCGTCATAACTGAAACATAGAAATGATAGACGTGAATACCTTAATGGGAAATATTTTGTCACTTCTCGCCCATCAGAGGGGAGCCATACTACGGGATGGGCAAAATACAACACAGACCACAAGTGTCTATAGTAGCTTCTGTTTCATTGCTACGAAATGAAGAACACTGTAGAGCACATATTTCATTATGTCTATATTCATTATGTATTTGAGTGATTTGAGAGGTTGAACCACGATGAATTTACTTTCGCACAGGGTATATCAAGAAGAGACCATAAATAAGAAGTATATAACATCTGGATTGAAGTAATTGTGATAAAAAAAGAAGACCAACTATCAGAAAATATATTTAAAGATAAATATTTATCTAATGATAAATAAAAGTATATAATTATATCATAACACGTAGTAGTCACTGAAAGGTGGCTTGTAAGTACGGTGACCAGGGTTCAATCCCTAGCGGAGCAGGATTTTTTCTGCTCTCTCGGATGCTCGGGATCCACTCATACCTCATGACCGAAAATGAGAGGAGCTGCTTTGATGTGAGCAGCCAGTGACGAAAACATGGATAAAATAAGATATTAGAATATTAAAGATACGGACGGAATAGTCCTGTAATTCTGTGCTACTGACTAAAATTGTAATAAAAAAAAAATTAAGGGCACAATTAATAGACATTTTTTTAATAGTTCTGTGGACAAATATTAAGTCTAGATTTTTAAATATTTTTCTCTAATATCCAGGTTTCTCTTATAAAGAGGTTACTTTTCCTTGAAGAGATGTCAATTGGACCTGGAAATCGTTCTCTTATAATGAGATTTTCTCATATCCAGGTTCAGCTGTATTTATTTATTTATTTGTCTATTCTAGTTACTCAGTTATCTCACTCAAAATCTCTCTCAAGTGTTTTTGGTACAGTTTATTTACATTTTATTTTACATGTAATAAAAAAAAAGAAGAAGAAAAAGATGGTGGAATAAGAAAGAAGAGAGAGAGAGAGAGAGAGGGGGGGGGGAGAAGAGAGAGAGAGAGAGAAAAAAAGGGAAAAACATTGAAATTTATTTGAATAATTCTGTAGGCTCATGTTCTGTAGGTTCATAATCTATTGATAAGTAATCTGTAACCTTTTGTTGTGTATTTTGTAATTTAACTGTACTTATGATTTTTCATGAGCTGACTCAATATAATATTCATACTTTTTGTAGTTTACTGCAAGGAAACGTCCTTGCCCAAATTGGGTGACATTGGGACATATTATAGTCTGGCTGGGGGACGTTAAACAGGGAGAAGACCAGTGTCTCGCTAGAGGACTATAAACAGAGAACAGACTAGCCAACCCTTACAAGCCAGGCTAGGTAGCAGTTTTCTAAAGGTTTAATGGCTTGTAAAGAAAAGTACAAGTCCTCATGATGGTTGATCGTACATAGAAATATGTGGTTCAGGACGAGCCAACTTTGAAATAAAGTTGGCTGGAGACCATCACTCACCCCTCCAGCTGTAGTCAAGCTGCTACAACAACAACAACAACTTACTGTAGACACTTTTGGTCTGTGTTGTATGAATATTACTTTTTGTAGTTTACGCCCTTGCCCAAATTGGGTGACATTGGGGCATATTTTTATTACTATTAGTTACTCACTTGTCCTCATTCATGACGACAGCATCCCACCACTCCACCTCAGGCACCTCGTCCTCATCCTCCTCTATCTTGGGAGCTATCAGAGCCAGCTTCGTGGCGGAGGAGATGCCGGTCTTCCGGGCGTTCTTGGAAATGTCTGCCTGTAGCTTGGCAAGTTGAGCCTGAGGGGAGAGAGAGTATGAGGAGTGGTGATGATTGATGATTCTTGTGAGAGGAAAAATGAAAATGAAAAAATGATTAAAGTATGAATTCTCCGGGCGTTCTTGGAAATGTCTGCCTGTAGCTTGGCAAGTTGAGCCTGGGGAGAGAGAGTATGATGAGGAGTAGTGATGATTGATGATTCTTGTGTGAGGAAAAATAATAAGGAAAAATGATTAAAGTATGAATTCTCCGGGCGTTCTTGGAAATGTCTGCCTGTAGCTTGGCAAGTTGAGCCTGGGGAGAGAGAGAGTATGAGGAGTGGTGATGATTGATGATTCTTGTGAGAGGAAAAATGAAAAGGAAAAATGATTAAAGTATGAATTCTTAAGTATGAATTCTTTGTGCTTGGAATCCTTGAGCCATGGTCTAAATTTTCTTCTGTCCGTGCTTTAAAGAAATTTTTTTTTTCCTTTTTTGAATTTCATTTATCACTAACCAAGCTTTTTTTTAAATTTTACTTGACAAATGGTTTTGACATATAATTATCAATGACCCATCAGAAGAAAAGAATAAAAGAAATAAATAGATATTAAGGGAAAAATGAGTTTAAACTTTAGGCTAAGCGCGCGATTAGCTCAGTGGTTAAGCACTCGCTTGACATGCGGAAGGTCCCGGGTTCGGGACCCTCCTGAGCTCGTGTTGACCCAGCAGTCCAGCACCTAATTGGGAAGTATTGTGTCACTTCTCGCCCATCAGAGGGGAGGCATACTACGGGATGGGCAGGCTACAACACAGACCACAAGCGTCTACAGTAGCTCCTGTTTCATGGCTACGAAATAAAAACGGCTGTGAAACACTCATCTTTAAATTTTTTTCTTAAAAATCGTTTTAAAATAATAACATAAATCTTTAGCTTTGTCCTTTCCCAAACCTATTGGTGTTAATTTTCACAAATTAACGGGGTTCGTTCTGGTTAGGACTTGAATGGATGTCCAATCAACTTCGAACTCGCTGTGAAACACTCATCTTTTTTTTTTAACGCTTTAACTTGTTGTTAAAAAAAAAAAAAAAAAAAAAAAAAAAAAAACAAAGAATAACTTGATATCCACCTACAGATCGTGCAAGCTGTTCTCACCTTGACTCTGAGCTGGTCAGCTAGCTGCTGGAACTTGCCGGGCTCGTGGAACTTGAGGGCCCGCTTGGTTCTCACATTGGGCTTGGCTGATATCCTGGGGTCGAAGAACTTGCTCTCGGACAAATCCTCCGCCGGCTTCTCTTTCAGCTTCTCATGGAACTCTTCCCGCTTCTTGGCGCGAATGTTCGCCTGAGAGGAAAGAGAAATGTATATAATTATGTATATGTATATGGGCTTCTCTTTCAGCTTCTCATGGAACTCTTCCCGCTTCTTGGCGCGAATGTTCGCCTGAGAGGAAAGAGAAATGTATATAATTATGTATATGTATATGGGCTTCTCTTTCAGCTTCTCATGGAACTCTTCCCGCTTCTTGGCGCGAATGTTCGCCTGAGAGGAAAGAGAAATGTATATAATTATGTATATGTATATGGGCTTCTCTTTCAGCTTCTCATGGAACTCTTCCCGCTTCTTGGCGCGGATGTTCGCCTGAGAGGAAAGAATTGAATTGAATATTTGTACAAGAATAATATTATAAAAAATGCATCTCCTATAAGCTAAGTCTAACTTCTGAGGAGTATAAATGTACATAAGCTCTACTTATACATATTATGCTTATTTTTACTTTCCTTATCCTATAGAAAGGAAAGTAATGGAATCACCCCAAAAAAATTTACATTCTTTTTATACTCTTGTACCTTAACGTAATGGGACTTCCTGTCTCGAGCCGACAGTCTAAATAAAGCACTAATATAAATCTGCTTCTCTTTCAAATGTGTGCATGTCTGTGGGCTGATAGACAAGACAATAAAACACAATGAATACGCAATGGCATGTGGGTATTTTTGTGTTATTATATCTGGGGACCCTAAAACGTGTTTCTGAACTGAAAACTGACCATTGAAACTGAATTTGGGTGATTTCAATATTACTATTCTGTCTAAGACAAATAATGCAATCACTTATCAACGGCCACATCTACCGGTTGTTGTTGTTGTAGCCAGCTTGGCAACAGCTGGAGGGGTGACTGATGGTCTCCAGCCAACTTTATTTCTAAGTTGGCTCGTCCTGAACCACATAATTCTAGGTGCGATCAACCGTCATGAGGACTTGGACTTTTCTTTATAAGCCATTAAACCCTTAGAAAACTGCTAGCTAGCCTGGCTTGTAAGGATTGGCTAGTCAGTTATCTATTTATAGTCCTCTAGCGAGACACTGGTCTTCTCCCTATTTAATGTCCCCCAGCTAGACTATCTACCGGTTGTAACCACAATGATTTAGGTCCCAATTGTGTGAGGCTTGGTGGACATGCCTGGACACCCATTCCCTTCCAGCCACACCTGTGCTTACCTTGAGCGTGGGCGCCACATTGCCTTCCAGCCACACCTGTGCTTACCTTGAGCGTGGGCGCCACATTGCCTTCCAGCCACACCTGTGCTTACCTTGAGAGTGGGCGCCACATTGCCTTCCAGACACACCTGTGTTTACCTTGAGCGTGGGCGCCACATTCCAGCCACACCTGTGCTTACCTTGAGCGTGGGCGCCACATTGCCTTCCAGCCACACCTGTGCTTACCTTGAGCGTGGGCGCCACATTCCAGCCACACCTGTGCTTACCTTGAGCGTGGGCGCCACATTCCAGCCACACCTGTGCTTACCTTGAGCGTGGGCGCCACATTCCAGCCACACCTGTGCTTACCTTGAGAGTGGGCGCCCCATTCCAGCCACACCTGTGCTTACCTTGAGAGTGGGCGCCACATTCCAGCCACACCTGTGCTTACCTTGAGCGTGGGCGCCACGTGGGTGAGCTGCACCTGTTTCCCGGTGATGTCGATGGTGCGCCCCTCGCTGTCCAGGATCAGGGGCGTGGGTTTGCTATCAGGGGCGGGTCCAGTGGGTTTGGCCCCGGGCGCCCCTGGAATCACAGGCTTCAGGATACCCACCGAGAGCTTGGACTGAATTTGAGCCTGGGAAAAGAGGGAGGAATGGAAAATTGTAAAGTAAATAATTTACTTCAGATATTTTTTTAGATTCTCATTTAAAATCTGACCGATTTTAAATAAATTTGATTGTTATAATATAAAATCTGACATCTATTTGACATTGATCAACATTTTCATTTATTTTAAAACACCTAATAATTTAAATTAATATGTACCTAACAACTTTTTATGTCATTTTATTTAACTTCTTTATTTGTATTTTTCCTTTAAAATTCTCTTTATATTAATATTAGTATTAAGAATAGGGGCACATTGTAAAACTGGGTATCTCCCGTTAACTTATTAATAAATAAATAAAAGATGAGTGTTTGATTTTTTTATAGCCATTAAACAACAACTACTTTAGATGCTTAAGATGTGTGTTGTAGCTCACTCATCTTATAGTATCCCTCCTCTCTGATGGGGGAGAAGAAATACAGTGTACTACCTATTTAGGTGCTAGGTCAACCCAAATACACCAAGAGGTAGTATTACTTGAAAACAACTCTACACAAATTATGACAAAAAAGAAGAAAACAAAAAACAAGATGAGGTTCTATTGAAAAATAAAAACAGACCTGTAGTTGAGCTATCTTCATGGCTTTCTCATAGGTGGCATTGTCTTTCTCAGCAGTGGTGGAGGGGGCAGAAAGCGTTTGTTTGGCAACCACTGGAGCTGCGGGTAGGGTAGCTGCTACAGCCGGATCATTTTTCTTCAGAGCCAGCAGTGCCTTCTTCCTCTCTTCTATCATCTTCTGAGCATTTGCCATCATGTCTTTAATCTGAAAGAGAAAGGAATTTCATACTGAAGTGATGTATTACAGAAATGTTTATATTTCTTTTATTTCTCTACCATCTTGGTCATTTGAGTAGGGGCTTTTACCGTCTATTTTACCCACTGGAAACTCATAATTCAGCTACCCACATAAATATGTTCATCTTACAATTTTTTGTGTTCAGTGCTTTGTGTGTGAGTTGGTCATTCAGATAGTGGAGTCTGTAGTTCAAATCTCACCTAGTACAAGATTTTTTATATAATTATTATCTAATTGAGATCATGTCCAAATAATGCTTATTGTTTATTTATTTCTGAAGTACCAAATTGAGGGACATTGCTCCAAGCATGTTGAAATTTTGCTACATCTAGAGCTACAACATATAAAATATGTATGAAGGTTGTTAACTCATGATGATAGCAATAAAAATAAGTTATCACATAATTATGTGTTAATCACTTTCGTGTTATCACAACTAGTTAAAATCACTTTACTAAATCTATGCTGAAACCGTGACTTGAACCACCGACTTTCAGGTTACAAGTCCGTTGCCTTATTGATCAAGCAACTGAGGTTGGTGTAATAATAAAAATAAATCACATATCATTAAAATGTGCAATTCATGTAAAAGAGACGGATTTTTTTTTATAAGAGCTTGATCCACTTACCTGATTCTGAGATAGATCCACAGATCCTGCCACAGGTACTCCATTTGTAGCAGGGGTAGAGGGAGTAGCTAGGGTGGCTATCTTTGGTTTCTTTGAAGCCTCCACCTCCTCATCATGGTGTCTCTTCTTTGTTACTTTCTGGGCCAGGTTGCTCTGGAAGTTGGTACTGAAGTGAATCACTTTTTCTGCAAGTTTCTCTGCTTTTCGTCCATCTAGTAATGAGCTCAGTTTTTCTGAAGAGAAAAAAATTGGATATATTTTAGAGCCTCTAGAGATCAAACATTTTGTAATATGAATGATTATGCAACATTTATTGTTCAGCTTAAAAATCGAGTTAGTCAATTTTCTTTTCTGGGAAATCAACAAAAAAAGCAATATTTTCAACAACCTCAGATAAGGTTGATGTCATGTCTCACATGACAAAAATAAGACCAGCTGTAACTCGTAAGGTTAGATAGTCCAAACCCCCATGGTTTTTAGAATGATATCTTTTGTAAAAAAAAATGAATGTTTTGTATTTCAGGGTGTAGTTGGCAATTGATTTATAGATAATGTGTCTGTGAAACAATTATTTAGAGACCTGAGACAACCAGAACAATTTAGCATAGTTCTCACATTACTACAACAATAGAGACCTCCAAGTCTCAAGAAATGCATCTTATTAATTGAGCTACTCGTGGCACGAGATGTGATATAATTATACAAATTACATGAGTGAAGCCTAGGAAGGGCTTTTTAAAAAGGTTTATTATTTTAAATAAGAACAAATATAATTATTAATATTAAATACTAGAAGTTTATTAATATAAAAAGAATAAAGCTCTAAGACTAACTTAAGAACTAGAAAAATGAGAGGATGATAGGTAATAGATTATTGAAAGTCAGCACTTTTGAGTCCTGTTACTTACATACACATTAGTATCATAAGTATACTAATGTATACTTATGATACTAATATACTTATGATACTACTATACTGATCCAAATGCTATTCTTCATACATGATTATTGTGTACTTACTGGTAGTTTCTTTCAAATCATATCCTGATAGTAAACAGTTAGTTGCCACAGTAACAATAGATGGCTCACTGAACCCGAGGAAGTGCTCTACAGTGTCATTCAGTTGAGCTTTGAACTCATCTACATCTCTCCGAGATAGAGACGCCATGGTGCTTTGAAATGTGAAACACCTAAAAATGAAAACAAGTAGTATTATTAATGTTATATGAAAATAGGAAATTTTAGAACACATTTTCAAGTCTAATTGTCATTTAACTTTCCAAGTTTATTATTATTATTAAAAAATGTATTTAACACGTATGAGACGGGTCCTATTTTCTATAGTTTGTTTAGTATGCTGGGACGGCTTCAAATTAGGGTATGTGTTCCAAATATGACAACAACAAAAAAGAAAAATTGGGACGGGCGAGTACAAAAATATATAATAGCATTATCTGTGCCCACCGGTGGGTCACGTTACAAGGGAAATTGAAAAAAAAAAAACGTGACCCACTGGTGGGCACGCCATCTCATATGTGTCGATAAAAATGACTTGATTTTACCTACTCTAAATTCTTTAACATGTTGATTGCAATGTTACTAGGGGGTTGATAATCATTAGGGGCTCCCAAAAACATGTCAATCAGAATTTGTATTTTAATTCTTTACAAAGATTAAGTTTTATTTCCAATGGTATTACACAGGATAACAAGAAAAAACTCTGTGCTTGATATTATTTTTTCACCATCAGCTCAGGTGGGCTGGGACTGTAGAGTTACCAAGCTCCAAGAATAATCTTGAAATTCCTGTTTATGTCAAGCATAAAGAGTATACCTTATTCTTAATGTAACCTTGTTTTACAAGATTAAACCCAGTGTGGGTTTTTCTAATGAAACTTTTAAAAACATCTTGGAGGGAGTTATGAATGGCATGGTCTGCATTTATAAGAATGCCTGATTAAGATATATGTCTTAATCTGGCATTCTTATAAATGCCACATTAACCCAGATGAGCCTACAATCCTTCTGGAAGGATTTGAAAACAGGCCTTTAGGAGGTCTATGAATTTCACCTGCAATCCTTCTAGAAGGATTTCAGGGAAATGGCCATATCTCGAAAACCAAAGACTTTTTTTTCATTAAACTTGAAGTGCCCTTCAACAAACATGATATACAACACTTTTAGCTAGTTTTTAAATAAAAAGTAGTCGACAAAAAAAACTCCGGTCTATCTGGGTTAAGAGCACACTATTCCCTATACCTATACATTGGTCAAAGAGAAAAAATCATCAGTACTACACATCTTGACCTGGCCATTAATGGTTTCTAAGGCAGAATAAATAAGAGTACAAACATGCAACATTCATCAGTGTGAGCTTAACACACATTATTTGTAACTTCATTATCTGCACAGTCAGATCAAGTTCTACACGGGTGTTTTTGAATAATAACGGCTTCTGATTTCTATGGAAACTAGAGGTGTTTTTGAAAACAACAATGACCCGAGAGCAAGTGGAACTATGCAACCACTGCTATTCTAGGTGACCAAGTAATCAGTAAAAACTTTACTTATACATTTAAAGATAAGGAATTCCATTAAATTTATCTAAGCTTTAGGGGCAGAATTACTTTTTGTAATGTCAAGTAGTAAAGAACCTGTCAAGTAGTCAAGAAGAAAAGTATTCATTATTATTTTTTTTAGTGTTATCAATGAATAATAGAAGAATTTCTTAGGAGTGTGTCAAAACGTTTGAAAACGTTAGTGAAGAGTTGTGTTTGAATTTTTCACAATAGAGAAGTTGAGCAATATTTACCTGCAAGTAATGAAAATCAACCACTACCTAATTGCTTCTCATAACGTTATTAACTTATAATGAAAATTTTCTTTATTAAAAAAGACGAAAGAAAACCACAAGAGACTTTTTCCTGGAAAATGAAAATTTGAAAACCAAGAAAATGCTTTATTTACTTTCAGGAATATTTAAGATCAAAAGTTTAAAAATTTCGCGGTCAATACCTACTCAGGAAAGAAATTTATTCCAAAGAGAAAAAAAAAACAAATATCGCCTTCAATTTTATGTTTATGCCATATGCAATGCATTTTAAATGTGTCAAGTGAAATAAAATTCCAAATTAAAGGAAAATTTAATACATTTTACTGTTACTTATTTTTCTATTTAATAATTTCGTCATGAGTAATAATGAAAAAAAAAGTAACCAAATCGTTCATGAATTGTAAATCAGACCTTCAAAAGGAGATGTAATAATCCTTTAGAAATCATAACGCTCATGGGCCGTTGCCACGGTTTAATTTTGTTTTAGAATAATTTTAAATAAATGGTATTTATTTAAGTTTCATATTCCTAAAACATTCAGTGAAACATTCACTTTAAAGCTACACTATGAAGCACTATAGAATTGTCCTTTGATAGAAAACATCTTTTCCTCAATGACATTCTAGCAAAGCCTATTCAAAACAACTCAGTCATTCGCCAACACAATTTACTGCGTGGGCACTATGCAAATTCTTTAGAGAGAAAAAAATCCCTTCTTCAATGAAATTGAAACAAATAATGAGCATAATAATATACCCTTCGCCCACATGAGATTTCTAATAAAAGAGTTCTAACAACACGAGTTGACAAACTCTCGAGACTTCCTCCAACCCCTTACCTTTCCTTCAGTGTCAACACTGGAGTACCCTACCCTACTACCCTCACCAAACCTCAATAGTACCCTACCCTACTATACCTACTCCCACCACCCTCCCTCACCAGTCCTCACTGTTCCTCATTCACTTTGAATTCCACGACAGCGCGCAGGTGTAGGGGGAAGTGCCACTCACGCGCATGCTACACCGTCCTATTGATTTCCCTTCAGGAAAGAAAAGTACACTTTCCATTAGGTGAAAATTTTCACATTGATTCTCACACACTAGTTCCGTGCGCTCTTCTGGTTGTGACGGTTCCCAATGGACTACTCGAGTGGCGGTGGCGTGGAGTATGGTGAGAGCATTGGGATGGCGCCCAAGGGAGCCCCCCGGCCACGGGTTGATCCGGAGGCTCTGGGGGAGGTGGACCCTTCGGCGTACCCCCAGCCTAAGGAGGCAACGCACAAGATCCGAGGCAGGTCCGACATCATAGAGCTACTGTTCGGGGCTGTGGACCAGGAGCTGCTCACGGTCAAGACCTTCTACTTCTTCTTCTACTCCGCGTTTGGCTCCCTGTTCCCCCTGATGGGGGTCTACTTCAAGCAGATGGGCATGAACCCGTCCCAGTGTGGACTGCTGATCGGGTCGCGACCCTTTGTGGAGTTCTTGGCGGCGCCCTTCTGGGGAAGCTTGGCGGATAGGTGAGTCATCCTGATCCATTTCTAAAGGCATAGTTTTGTAATTATTCGTACTCTTGTATGTTATACTACTGTTATGCTTGCTTTGTATTGATTCTTTTCTTTGAACAGCAAAAAAAAAAAAAAAAAAAATATCTGGAAATTATGAATTTTTGTACCACTGAATATCCAGGATTTGTTTGAAAACATAGTGCATTAGTTCAATGATTTAATATTTATGTACTTATTATTAAACAGATTTAATCAAGTTTTATTTACAAAATAAAGTATATACAATTTACAAGAAAAAAAGTTGATATTATTAAACAAAACTTGATCAAGGGCGGTGCTAATGCCTACGGCATTCTCTATGTACCTATGAGTTATTCAAAATAATCAAGAGATACTTTTTATAATCAAAAGTTTCCTACCTCCACTGTTGAAAGTCATCTTATTATATACCTAGGTATGTATCTACTAACGTCTATGTTACTTTGCTCAGAACAGCACTATTATAGTGTTCATTGATTGATACATGTAGAATTAAGCCCCTTTAGAGTTTTATTCTCATATTTTCCCCCAGTTCCACACACTTTATTTTACAAATAAATACCTATATTTATTAAATAAATAGACATTTATTAATATTAAATAAATCATTATTTATAACTAAAATTTAAACTCTCAAAATACTTACTTCATGACTTGACAAAATAAGACTTTGATATTAGACTCTATTTTAGAACCTTTTTACTTTCCTTATTATTTAACCTATAGAAAGGAAAGTAATGGAATCACCCAAAAAATCTCCTTCTTATATCCTTCAATTATTTCTCGTTTTTTATTGAAATGATGATTAAAACCATACGATTAAATAAAGGTATGTTCTGAAAAAAAAAATTCAAGTTAAAATACATATAAAAATATATATTTAACAACCGCACACCCAATGATGTTTTGCCTGTTGGCACGGTATACTCAACACAATCTTTTTTTTACATAGTTTGAGGACGTTGTTTTAGACTGTTGTTTTATTACAGTTTTACATCTAGTAAAACTTCTCACTTTTCTGTTTCAACTGACAACGTAGGTTGAGCCTTTTGAAGTTAAGTTTCATAGTAAATAAATTAGTCGATAGCACGTTGAATACACCAGGTTAACAAGTTTGCAACGTCAAGCAAGGTTAGGACTTGTATGTTGGATGGGTGGCCATTCCAATGCGAACCCTCGCCTCGTGATGCAGGCTATTACCAGCGCATTCAAGCTGATTTGAGTTTCCAGCGAATGGAAGGTAAAACCTCCGTCATGTTATGACGAATAATTACGACCATGCAGTTGAAAGTGACGCGAAGTTTTTTTTTTATATAAATACTGCGTTTACACTTGTTAAGCGGTTAAGCATTAAAGGGCAATAACTAACGCAGTTATTCTCTCATTCATGCGCGGATATAGGGGGGGGCACGGGGGGCACGTGCCCCCCCACATTTTTTCGGTAAGCGGTGTTTCTAAATTTTCATTATACCTAATCCCGTTTAAAAAAAGATCTCAATGAGTGGGGGGGGCACCGGCCTTAAAATAATTCAAAATTCTAAGACTAATCCCGTAAAAAAAAGATCTCAATAAGTTAGGGGGGCACGGGCCCCAAAATTATTCCCAATTCTAAGACTAATCCCGTTAAAAAAATCTCAATAAGTTAGGGGGCACGGCCCCAAAATAATTCCAAATTCTAAGACTAATCCCGTTAAAAAAGATTGCCCGAGAAACCTGAAATTTTACCTATAGGTGCATTTGGATCAGATAATATATCTCTAGGGTTCAGTTTCACAGGGTAAGGACAAAAAATGGACATTTTTTGACCAAAATGACATTTTTTTCTTAAAATTTGTCGTGACGGTGCCACGGCGGCGGCTTATCAACTCAATAAGAAAAAGTTTTAAGCAAGGGTTCAAGTTTTCATTTGAGATATCAATCACGAAATTCTGATGAGCCGTTCTTGAGCTACGTTGAGTAAGGACATAAAATTGATGGGTAAACAAAAAGTATTTACGTTTTTTCACCTGAATGACATTTTTTTCGAAATGTGTCGTGACGAACTATCAACTCAAAGCGAGAATGTTTTTGCAAGGGTTGTGGTCTTCATTTGACATATTGATCGCGAAATTCTGATGAGCCATTCCTGAGCTCCAGTAAGGACAAGAAATGGATGGGTGACACGAAAAATATTGACATTTGTGTGTGTGTGTGTGTGTGTGTGTGTGTGTGTGTGTGTGTGTGGGTGTGTGTGATAGACTTGCGAAGCGGCGGGTGCAAACCACTAGTTAGGTATATTGTGCGATTGTGCCCTCCCAGTACAAGAGGGCTATATCCGCGCATGCTCTCATTCATTCATACATTGAAGTTTTTAAAAAAATAAACACTCAGTGGTAAAGGCGGCACTCCGTGAATCCAGAGATTCCAGAGGTCGTGGGTTCGAAACCCAGCCGGGACATGACAAGTTATCCTCCCATTTGGGATTTTTACCCCATAATACGGCTTTGGTTTACTGCTGGAATAATGGGACTTTAATAGTCATAATCGGGCAGTATAAATAAGGCGATATTAGAAAATAACTTTCGAATACAACTTCTCACTTTTCTTTTCATACTGATTTTTTTTTATACTGATTATTATTATTATTCCTATTTCCGTCGTCTCCCCACCAGGTGGCAGAAAGGCAAGACCATCCTGCTGGTCTCCCTGTCCTGCTGGATAATCTTCACCCTCCCCCTGGGGTTCATCCAGCCGCCCGCCACTAGCTGCATCATCAAGAAGAACCACACGGAGTATGTCCTGGACACGCCTGGGCGGGACCTGTACAAGCGGGAGGCGGTGTTTGACGCCCCGCCGGACAGATTCGGCGGGGAAGACGGGGAGAGTTTGGACGGTGGGGAAAGTCTGGTCCGTCACACGAGGGCGGTGTTTGACGTCCCGGCGGACAGATTCGGGGAAGACGGGGAGAGTCGGGAGAGTTTGGACGGTGGGGAAAGTCTGGTCCGTCACGGGGAGAGTTTGGACGGTGGGGAAAGTCTGGTCCGTCACACGAGGGCGACGCGGCCGCAGATCTACGCAGGCAAGTCGCCGTACGATGTGAAGTTTGCGTCCAACTATGACGAGAAGGCGCAGAGTGGCTGGGTGTCGCCGCTGTTCAGCAGGATTGTGTATCGAACCCAGGTGCGTCATACTTTTTTTGTAACTTGGAAAAACAAAAAAAAACTTTGATTTATTGCATTGGTTCGGTGTGGTTACGGCGTAAGACTTGTAATGTAAACAAGTTTATCATACTTGTGTTAGTGTTGATCACAATCAGGTATGGCCGGTGCTAAGGAGCTGAGGAAGACGAAAAAGAAGAAGAGAGGATTTTCTTAGGTCCTAGCTCGTACACAATGAAAATGATCACACATTTCAAGAATAACTGATTCATAATTATTATGATCGGCATGGTGAACAAACCTAAACTCTGTAGGTATTGAAAGATCGACTGTAAAAATCCCATTTTAGTCCGGTTTATGTGGCAGCACCCCCAAAACCTTTTCCCATTGGCCGCGCCTGATCACAATTACTCTAACTAGATTTAGTTCATTTTTGATGAATTTTCGACTCGATCCAAAGACCTTATCCGTCAAGCTACTAGTACTGAGACTACTGAGAGTACTGAGGTCAGTTTTGTAATGTAAACAATTTAGCGTATGTATCTGTGGAGCGGATCCCTTCCAACCCTTGGATTTTTTTCTTCGTATATTTGAGTGACTACCTGTACAAATACACAATTAAAAGTCTCTGACGGTTAGGTGGTAGAGAACGCTCTAAGCATTGGCTATTCTCGGCCCATCCTGAGCTAGGTGAGGTAAATGGGAGTAACTAGTAACTAGTTTGTGAGTTTCCAGCAAATGGAGGGTAAAACTCGAATGACCCAGATTTTTTTGCTTTGGTCAGCATGCGTGGTGTAATGGTTGTGACTACTGCAGACTAGTCCAGAGTTCCCGAGTTCAACTCCCGGTTGGGGCAGACTTTTCGACGAAAATTCTGTTCCATCCAAAGATGTGAGGCTGGCTTTTCCGGGCTACCCAGGCTGAGTGAGGTTAATGTGGGTAGCTGTGGTACGATTCCCAGCGAATAGAGAGTAAAACCCCCGCCCTGACTATCTATCTCATAGTCAAGACGTTAAAACCAAATAGAATCAACTGGTCACACTAGATCTAATTAGGTCGCAGTGTTAATTGTTAGGGTTTCACTGAAAACCCTGCAACCAGGTCAGATAATAATATATTATAATAATAAAAAAATGCCTAGTTACGAAATGGCAACATACAGACAAACTTAAATGCTAAATAGACGTCTAAAAAAGAGTTCTTTTTTCATCATCATAGGGTGGCGTCATTGTGAACGATGGTAGCCAGACAGTGGAGGAATGACTCAGCACTTCTACCGCTGTCTTTACAAGGAGCCTAATAATTGACAAGGGCCCCCAGAACCAATAAGCCAATGCTGGTCTACTCCCTGTTTATAGTCTCCCAGCCAGACTGCAGGTCTACTCCCTGTTTATAGTCACCCAGCCAGACTGCTGGTCTACTCCCTGTTTATAGTCACCCAGCCAGACTGCTGGTCTACTCCCTGTTTTATAGTCCCCCAGCGCGACAACAAGAGTGTTTTTTTTTACTGATACATAAATTATCTCTAGCCAATAAATTGCCTGTCACTGATTTGTTTTCTACAGATCTGTCAAATTTTTCTGAAATCTTAGGTACTACCAGTGCCGGATTAAGGCTGCGCGGGGCCCTTGGCATTTTCAAGGCGCGGGGCCCCAAAATTGTACTGAGTTTTTTTCTAAAATACTATTTTTAGAATCTAGAAACCTAAGCCAAGTGTCCTGAGCACTAGTCCATAATAGTATCCAAAACGACGTTTTCGAAATGCATTTCGAAAATGCCCAAAGACTTTTTTTCTTTTAATGGTACATACTAGAATTGCACGTCTTGAAAAATAATCCAAAACATCATGATAAGTAAATTTGACGGCGCGGCGCCGCAGGCGAAATTTTTGCAAAGTTATGGGGTAAAGTACTCGGAAAATAGATACAAAAAAATATCTTGAAAAAAAAAACATTAAAAGCGTCGCAGGCGACTTTAATGAAGATCATTGGTTCAGATGTCGATGAAGCCGATCACTGAGCAGTCTGAGCACTCAGAAGACACTTTATGGGTTTAATGGCAGAGATTACTGAAGGCGATAATCACGTCCGTCAATATTATTCTTTTCAAATAGAGTAATTATATAATATTTATAATGATATAAAGAGCCGCAGGCAATTGGTATAGAGATCTACCTATTTTCATATATGTGGTCGATTTTAAGGGGGGCCCGGTGATTTTTCTTTTATTATTTTGCTCAACTGGTTATGATTTTATTTAATATTAAAATCCAGAAAAACCGACTTGAAGGCCATTCAAAAACACTTATAATTTGTGTAAGCTGCCCGAAACGCGGGTCCCCAAAACTGCGGGGAACTTGGCATCTACCAAATCCGCAATTGGAGGTATTCCACTAGTGTCCATGTGGTTGATTCGAGAAGTAAATAGTAATAGGGGGCCCCGCGATTTTCTTTCAATTTATGTACTTTGCTGTGAGTGTGTGTTTTTTCCCCTTTTATTTCTTCTTCTTACTCATTATCCAAAAATACCTAGTGCTAGCTTTTAAAAAATTCATAATACCTAGTGCAAGCTTTTTAAAAATCTCATAATATCTAGTGTAAGCTGCTCAAGCGCGGGGCCCCCTAAAGCGCGGGGCCCTTGGCATCTGCCAAATCCGCCATATGGGTAATCCGGCACTGGGTACTACAGATATATAATAATCTCTTTCTCATGAAAGAAATTTAGAATTCTTTTCAATTCCATCATTCCCGCAATGTCTACTATTGTAACTCTTACAGATATGCATGTTTTTCTTTTCTTGTAACAAACTATTAAATAGTTTATTCTTTAAATAGGTAGGGTATATTGTAATAGAGGCTTTAACCTTGTAATGGGTGTACCTACCTGTTGAAAATAAAATAAATAAATACAAATACAAAAATCTCTCTCGTCCCACAGGACATTCAGAAAACGTTCTTCCTCCTCATCCTCCTGGTCGTGATCGGTGAGTTCTTCAGCGCGCCCGCCATCACACTGGCGGACTCCGCCGTGATCACCATCCTGGGTGAGGACGCCGACCGGTACGGACACCAGCGCATGTTTGGCTCCCTGGGCTGGGGCCTGGCCATGTTCTTCGTGGGGATTGCCCTCGACCACTCGACCTCGTTCCCCGAGCACCCCTGCGGGCCGGACGAGAGGGAGAAGAACTACACGATCTGCTTCGCCACGTTTTCGGTCCTGATGGGGGCGGCCCTCATCACCGCCACGCAGATCAACTTCAAGTACGAGGAGCACCCGGAGCAGGACGAGGTGAGGGAGTTCGTTATCATCAGTATAGGCAGAAAAGAAAAAATCTGGTGTAAACATCACACGACTTTCCTTATCCCCCAAAAAGAAGTCGAAATCCGCCACTGGTGACTCAACGGTTACGGATACTTAAAAATCAGTGCCAAATTCGTAATTAGCACCTTAAAATCATTGGATTTGATACGTCGCAACCCCCATCTAGGGTAAATAATAAAAAAGTTAGTCCAAGCGGGTCCCCCCAAAATACTGGTAAATTGGGGCCGGGTTCCAAAAAGTTCAAGATATCAAAAAAATGATCTGAGTGAACCCCTATTATTTTTTCAATCCGAGAAAATGTTGTTCTCTAATTTTTTTTGTATCTTTAACCAATTCAAAGAAGCGGCGGTTGCGGCCAATATTTGCGGCCCTGCGGCCGCATCTTGCGTCCGATTTCAACCAAAAGTTTCGTGGTTTGTCTCGTGTATAAATCTAATTTGCATACCAAATTTCAAGTCTCTAGATCTTACCGTTCTTGAGATATCCTGTTTACACACACACAGACAGACAGACGCACGGACCAATGGCTGAAAACAACTTTTTTGGTATCCTGAGGCTATGATTCGTCCAGAAATGTGAAAAACTGGGTAGGTCAAATTTTCGAATACAATACTTTCCTTATAGGATAAGGAAAGTAAAAAAGAAAATACGCAGAAAAAACGCGGGGGATTGAGGCTGTTGCCAGGAGGTGCCCCCTTTCAATAGCGCAACAGGAATGGATGGAGGGATCTTACAAAAAAAAGTCGTGTACCGGTTGTGACGACGGCGACGCCCTGTGGTCTAGAGATCCTGAGTTCGATCGCCAGATTGGGCAGAATTTTCTATCCCACTATTCTGTTCCCTCTGAAGTAAAAAACATATGAGACAGAAATTTCTGGCTCCACCCAGACTGGGTGAAGTTAATTCTGGTTAGCTGGTATAGTTCCCAGTGATTGGAGGGTGAAACCCTCGTCCTGAATAACTCGAATCGGGACTTTCAAAACCGAATAGAATCAATGGACATGAATCTGAGACTACATGTTTGTCCCGGTAGCTCAGTGGTAAAGGCGGCACTCTGTGAATCCAGGGATCGCAGAGGTCGTGGGTTCGAAACCCAGCCCGGACATGACATGTTATCCTCCCATTTGGATTTTTACCACATAATAATATGTCTTGGGCTTACAGCTGGAATAATGGGACTTTAACAGTCCTAATCGGGCAGTATAATTGAGACGATATTATTATTATAATCCTCACCACCGTGAGATGGGTAAATATTAAATATGCCTATCTAATATCTCAACTGTTTCAGGCAATGAAGCCAGTCCAGACAGCCACCAAGGAGGACTACATGCAGAGAGAGTTGGCCCAACAGCTGAATCTGCCCTCGTTGGCACCCCATGACTTGCCTCCCCAGGATCCGAACTTTGGCAACCAGGCCCCGCCCCCCTCCCTGGGAGAGGTTAGTACTTACCTACCCGCCCCCCCCTCCCCTGGGAGAGTTAGTACTTACCTACCCACCCCCCCCCCCTCCCTGGGAGAGGTTAGTACTTACCTACCCACCCCCCCCCCTCCCTGGGAGAGGTTAGTACTTACCTACCCACCCCCCTCCCCTCCCTGGGAGAGGTTAGTACTTACCTACCACACCCCCCTCCCTGGGAGAGGTTAGTACTTACCTACCCACCCCCCCTCCCTGGGAGAGGTTAGTACTTACCTACCCACCCCCCCCCCCTCCCTGGGAGAGGTTAGTACTTACCTACCCACCCCCCCCCCCTCCCTGGGAGAGGTTAGTACTTACCTACCCACCCCCCTCCCTGGGAGAGGTTAGTACTCACCTACCCCCCCCCCCTCCCTGGGAGAGGTTAGTACTTACCTACCCACCCCCCTCCCTGGGAGAGGTTAGTACTTACCTACCCACCCCCCTCCCTGGGAGAGGTTAGTACTTAACTACCCACCCCCCTCCCTGGGAGAGGTTAGTACTTACCTACCCACCCCACTCCCTGGGAGAGGTTAGTACTTACCTACCCACCCCCCTCCCTGGGAGAGGTTAGTACTTACCTACCCACCCCCCTCCCTGGGAGAGGTTAGTACTTACCTACCCACTCCCCTCCCTGGGAGAGGTTAGTACTTACCTACCCACCCCCCCCCCTCCCTGGGAGAGGTTAGTACTTACCTACCCACCCCCCTCCCTAGGAGAGGTTAGTACTTACCTAACCAGGAATCCTACTGAGTGCAACATTTTGTTTCGTGGTATCTTCAGATACCTACCTGAAAGAGTCTTGGGGTATTTTTTCGGGGGGTTTAACGTTGCTTTCACCTACCAGGTTGTCCAATCTCAACGTGACCAAATCCAATGTATGTATGGTTTTATTTGTGGTGAAGCACAAGGCCTCTTCACAATTTTTGTGGGTAGCGCAGCATTACTAAGAGCCTCCTTTAACTTTTCGAACTATTCTATTACATTAATTTCTTTTTACTCTGGTAATGCCGCCACTGGTCGTTACTCATACAAATACCTACCTACTCATTTATCCTCACGAGGCATGAGTGGACCCCGAACATCCAAGTATAGATAGAGCAAAAAAAATTCTGCTCTGCTGGGGATCAAACCCAGGTCACCATGCGTGCAATGCCTAGCACACTAACTCACTCGGCCACGGTGACTACCAACATGACCAAATCCATTATAAACGAGTGTCTATTATCTCTATTATATTATTCCAGACCAAGATGTTCGCCCAGACGACACGGGAGATCCCCGAGTGGGTGACGGTGCTGAAACACTTCCAGAACGTCAAGTGCGCCTCCTTCATCTTCGTGTCCTGGTTCATGGGTTTCGGCATAGGTCTCATCTTCACCTTCCTCTTCTGGCATCTTCAGGTAGGTCTTATGCACATTTGTAGATTTTTTTTTTCTTCAAATTTTATAAACTTTCAAATATTAACATTCCCGCCCCATCTTTACATTCAACACCCCGCACTTTCTTCTCATCCCCCCCATTCTTATTGATACAGCTCTGATTATTGAAATCTGGACTTTGACCCTCAGCCATCCTAGTGTTTGGGAATATGATTTATATATAATTTTTGTATTCAATTTTTGTGGCTCTCTCCCTAAGGAATACTTCACCGCAGAAGTTATTTGTTAGCTTAGGTGATGTATCCATGTACGTATGTACCAATTATGTAAAATAAAGTAAACCCATTCGAATTCTAATACTTATATAAAGGGTTGGGTGGAAGAGATTGCCGTGATTTTATTAAAAGTTATCGTTCGCTCAATTTCATTAATGCCACTGATTCCATTTCTCGCTCCATCAGGACTACGGTGGTTCCCCCACTCTGTTCGGGGTGGCCTCTGTCATCAACCACATCTCCGAAATATTCGCCTACTTCTTCAGCTTCAAACTCATCCGCCAAATCGGACATGTAAAGGTGAGTTGACACCCAAATTAGGAAGGTATTGAAATGTTATATTTTTTTTTTATTTTTTATTATGTATAATTTATTTTACATCCCAATTTTAACATCAAAGGTCATTCATGGGATGGGATAGTTATTTTTGGTAGGTTAATATTTTAGAAAGGAACCCCTTTTTTTATTTTTTTTTTTTTTTTTTTTTTTTACTATCCCATCTCATAAATGTAAAATGTAAATACAATCTGTAGGTAGGTATATGGATTAGACATAAAGTACTTGTAAATACATACGTAATAGTAATAATATGGTAGTAACGATACTGTTTTCTTATACACATTAGGATGATAATATTTTGTTGTTTTACAAATCTGAAACCTCAACTCGTTTTATATAGGTAAGTATTTTGTCAACCTGTTTTTGGGAATCACCTAGCATGTATGACAAAGTTCTGTTTTCATGCGTAGGGTACATTTCATTCCTAATAGATGTATAAGAGGTACAATTAATTAAAATATGTTTTATGGTCAAAACTTCGCCACACTGGCAGATGGGAGGTTCTTCTCGTCTCAAGAGATGTTGGAGGGTGAGGCGGGAATGACCGGTCCGTAGTCTCATCAGTGTGGTTTCGTCCTGCCGGGTGTTCTGGAAGGACGTGTGCCAAGTAGCTGGGAGACGTTTTATTTCTGATATTTTGGTTGTGATATTGGAAAAAGTTGCTTTCCAATTTCGTATGATTTGTTGTTTGATGTGTATGGTAAGATCAGTGGGTAGCAGAGATTCGCAGATGGTCGCATTGGTAGCAGTGAGGGAGAGTTTAGCTGCATCGTCCGCGGTTTCGTTGCCAGGTATGCCGCAATGACTTGGGCACCACAGGAACATTACGCGTGCGGCTCCTCTTGATTGGATCTCTTGAATGGTTGATTGGATATTGGTGACAAGTTGGTATTTATTCTCGTACTGGTTTGAGATAGCTTGTAGCGCAGCTTGAGAGTCGGATATTATGACGTGATCTTTTGATTGATGATTGTTAGTTTCTTGTATAAATTTTAGAGCAGAATAAATGGCGTATAACTCACATGCAAATATACTTGACATAGGACTTAGTCGAGTCATTTTCGTTAGCTGTAAGCTAGGTACGAAAAACGCGCACCCTGCATCGTTTTCATCTTTTGACCCATCTGTATATATTTGAATAAAATTAGGGTAGTTTTGAACTATAGAAAAAAAAATATTTTTTATGATCCTATTACAATTGTTTTTCTTGGTAAAAACTTTTAAGGAGTAATCGATGTTTATGTCTTCTTGTATCCAGGGAGGAGTGGTTTGGTTGCATATATGTAGGACTTTGTCAAACAGGGGAAAATATTCCTCGAGGAAAACGTTGATTGTTGTTATTTTCTTTTTCTTGAACTCTGGAAGGTGACTTGGGAATTTTAGAATCTTGTGTAATGGATGTTCAGGGATGCTCAGGGCCTTGATTGAATAGTTGATGGCGATTATTTTTCTTCTTACATTTAGAGGCGGTTCATTAGTTTCAAGTTGAATTGCTTGTATTGGAGTGGTACAGAAAGCGCCAGTGGCGAGTCTCATGGATTGATTATGAATGGGATTCAAAATATCGAGTAATGCTGGAGAGGCTGAGTTATAAATAAGAGCACCGTACTCTAATCTCGATCTTATCAAGGTTTTGTAGAGAAGAGTCAACGTTTTCCTGTCGGCTCCCCAGGACTGCTTGCTAATTACTTTCATTATTTTCATAGCTTGGTAACATTTATTTTTAGTTGATTTTAGATGATTTAGCCAACTCAATTTTTTATCAAATATCATTCCGAGATACGAAATCTCGTTCTCAAGGGCAATGGTTTTATTTTTATATGATAAATTTTCAAGGTTTGGTATTTTTCTTTTCTTTGTAAATATGATTGATTTTGTTTTATTTGTCGAGAATTCTAAACCAGTTTGCTGAGAAAAGGTTTCTAATCTCTTGAGTGAGTCTTGTATGTAGGAAAAAGCGGTATTTATGTTTTTGTGGCGAACATAAATAATGAAATCGTCAACAAAGAGGCCTTTTTTCACAAATGGGTGTACGTATTTGGTAATATTATTAATAGCTATTAGGAAGAGCCTGTTACTAAGTACTCCACCTTGAGGAATTGAATCATTTATATTTTTTAAGCTTGATTTTTCATTGTTTAGTTTTACATAAAAACTTCTATTTGATAGGTAGTTATTTATAAATATAGGGAGGTTACCTCTTAAACCCCATTTCTTGTAACTGGCACATTAAAATGTTATATTGATAGTTTTCTAAAGTACCAAACGGCAATTCTAATAAAAATGCCAAATGAAGGTGCGTGAACATAGCACCCGACATTGAAGCTAGCCAAATGATGATACTTATGTATGTATTACCAGTGTACCTGCTCTCCAGCATATTATAAGATTTATGGCTAAAGAGGGGATTTCGGGAGGGATTTGATCGGGGTTCAGATATCTCGCCTAACGTATATTATTCCATCTTTGCTTGGGTTTCTTGGAAATTTCGGGGGAGGGGTATGTCCCCCAACCCCCCCCCCTGGCTACGCCACTGCTTTAGCTGATGTAATAACATTAATTATGTTTCTACCCCTCAGGTAGAATTAAGTCAAAATTTAAAACTTTTTCAGGTCCTCTGTCTCGGACTGATGGGAAATATTCTTCGCTTCCTCTACATTTCCTGGCTCAAGAATCCCTGGTGGGTTCTACCCTTTGAGTTCATGCAGGGTAAGCGATTTTCTTTCTCGACAAAATACGTTAGGGAAGAAAGAATAATAATAATAATATCGTCTTATTTATACTGCCCGATAAGGACTATTAAAGTCCCATTATTCCAGCAGTAAGCCAAGCAGATTCGGTGGAAACTCCATAAAAAAGTAGGTAGTAATAATATCGCCTTTTTTATACAATACAATACAATACAATATAATGAGCAAAAATCTGTGCTCAATACCCACTAAAATCCTCCTCTTCCCCTCCTATAACTAACGTACCCGGAACCGTATAAAATACATTACTAATTCAGGTACACAAGACACAAAGTGTCTTTTTTTTTTTTTAAAAAAAGAAGGTAATTGTTTCGCATTACTTCAGGGCACTTTACCTTTACATCCATGCCATTCCGGGAACGGAAAACTTGGTTAGAATTTTCCGCTCCGGCCGGGATTCGAACCCGCAACCTCCGGGTCAGCAACCAATGCTCTTAACCACTGAGCCACGGAGGTCGGCAGAAACAAAGTGTCTATCAACGCCGCCCTTAACGCCCTCCTCACACCCCCAGGTATTACTCACGCCGCCGTGTGGGCCGCCTGCTGCTCCTACATCGCCCACAACACCCCCCAGCACCTCAGGGTTCCGCCCAGGGCGTACTGCAAGGCATTCACCACGGGCTGGGCAGGGGATGCGGAGCTGTGATCGGTGGAATCTTCGTCAATAGCTACGGTGAGCAGTTTGATTCATCTGTACTGTGTAAATTGTACAATTATTAATAATAATTTGAAGATAGAAAACACTTGGCTTTTTTTGTTTTACTTAATTATTTATTTTCAGATGGCCATTTCACCAGTTACGGCATCGTCAGTGAAGTAAAAACTAAATGTAAAACTAATCTTAGAGGTAACTTACGAGCTAACTATAATAAAATAAGGAGTTGTAAAGTCGGCAAACTGTACAGGATAATTTCCTCCATTGTCCCTTTGTTTTTACTTCTAACGGTCCGAATTTAATAACACATAACCTTTTTTTGTTTATATGACTTGCAGCTTTACTTTGCCTTTGGAGCGTTTGAAATTGTTGAAGGCAAACCCAAGGACTAAGATGAATACCAGTATTTCATTTTTTTTTGTGGAGGGTCTGTGGGAAGGTCATAGTTGTTAATACATAATAAAGGTTCAAATTTGGTTTAGCTTTAAAAGTGCAGATCTCTTGTATTTTATGTCTTTATTATCAAAGGGGCATACGACCTACCTACCACGCTCCAAAGGCAAAGTACAGCTGCAAGTCATATAAACAAAAAAAGGTTATGCGTTATTAAATTCGGACCGTTAGAAGTAAAAACAAAGGGACAATGGAGGAAATTATCCTGTACAGTTTGCCGACTTTACAACTCCTTATTTTATTATAGTTAGCTCGTAAGTTACCTCTAAGATTAGTTTTAAATTTAGTCTTTAGTTCACTGACGATGCCGTAACTGGCGAAATGGCCATCTGAAAATAAATAATTAAGTAAAACAAAAAAAGCCAAGTGTTTTCTATCTTCAAATTATTTCGATGTTTATAATTGTTTTACCAAGAGTTGTGTATAACTATAAGTTTTTCCAAAGAACTTATATATTTCATAATTATTAATAAATTGTACTGTGTTAACAATTTATTAATTGATGCACATTACATAAAATAAATAAATCTTATTAATAACTATACATACAATACGAGAATTTACAAAGATTAATTATAAACAGACTAGCAAAAAATCCTTTTTCGCCAATGGCAGGAGGTGTTGTAGTGGGAATTTCGAAAAATTCCGTCTTATTGCACATCTAGACTATAAGACAAAGCTACCTACCAAAGTTCAGTTTGCTAGGACTTACCAGTTCGGAGAAACAGTGATGAATCAGTGAGTGAGTGAGTGAGTCAGTCAGTGAGTGAAACTCTCTTTTATAAGTATAGATTAGCAGATATTATATCAGTAGCCCATTCCAGAAACCCTATCCACTCTTAAAATCCTCGAATCTCTGTTTCAACTGTCACACAACGCAATCTGATTGGTTATTGCGTTCAAATTAACCAATCAGAGTGCGTTGTGTGATCTCATTATTTGGAAATTATGAGAGTGGAGAGTGTTTCTGGAACGGGCCACAAGTCACAAAGTCGAATGAATTATTAGCTTGGTGGTTAAGCACTCGCTTGCCATGCGGAAGGTCCCGCTTTCAATCCCCGAGCTGACAAAAAAACTGTACTGAAAATTCGGTTACAATTGTTTGTTAGGGATACCTTCCGGTACGCTCGTGCTGACCCAGCACCTAAATGGGAAGTATTGTGTCACTTCTCACCCATCAGACGTCTACAGTAGCTCCTGTTTCACAGCTACGAAATCAAAAAGTCTGCGAAACACTCATTATAAAAAAACCATCCTAAACCTAACTATGTTAGGCTTTCACATTGGCTTAAAAAAGCAAACAATACACCTACGTATGTGAAATCATGTTTACACGCATTTATAGGGAACTCCTCAAGAAATGAAAACATCAAATCGGTTTTGGTATATTTTTTTCAAAATAACTAACTTTCAGAGATGTATATCAGCAAATTCAGCAAAGTATGTACCTAAAAGAGAAAAATGACAAATTTAACATAGCTGAACATCACTCTGGACAGTTGTTAGTAGTTATGTTGCATCTTCCTCTTCATTTCTCCTCAGGTACCACTGCCACTTTCAGAGGCTACGGCGTTCTCTGCGCCCTAGTCCTGGGGGCTTTCATCTTCATCAACTTCTATAGGAAGGAGGTGGGGGGCTTTGTGTCTGAACTCCCTGTCACTGAGGATCCACATCAGGTATGTGTAGTACTCATCCTCAATATTTTCACCAACATTCTATCAGTATAGTACTCTCCTCAATATTTTCACCAACATTCTCATCGGTATAGTACTCTCTTCAATTTTTCCTACATTCTCATCAAGGTATAATGTTCATCTTGAAATCTCATAATCTACCTCAATCAGTGATATAGTATTCATCTTCAAATTAATTATAAATTCAAAGTCATGACTGATGACCATGATTGGGCTCTACAGCCAAAACGTAAGTCCTAGGAAGCAGAAATTGGTAGTACTTTGTTTATAGTTCTAAGTGTGCAATAAGACGGGATTTTTGCAATAAGACGGACAGCCCTAGTATCTTCTATAGGAAGGAGGTGGATGGCATCAGGAATAGCTTTCAAATAATAGCCATGTCAGAGTCTTATAGTCTGGCTTGCTTATCTTGTAGAATTTTTTTCTCTGATGGGCCTAAATAAGACACAATATTTCTATTAAGGTTTTGAGATAGTCAAAAGATATATCTTAACTAATATAGTATAGATAATGTAATTTGAATATAATTTCGGTCGAAGATTTTAGATTGGACTCGTATTTATGGCAAACATTTCCGTAGCACTCGAGTTTTCTTGCTTTTAATATCCATTAAGGAATATCCCGCCCTTTAGTTAGGACATATGTTTTTATTTTCTATTCTTTTCATTTTATTTATATATTGTTTTCATTTTTTCCATTTTTAAAATAATAAATTATTTCTATGTACATAATGTCCATTTATATCTAATAAAGTGTTGTATAATAATAATAATAAATCACCGTTTCCCCTGTAGGGCTGGTCGCAATATATTTCCCTCGTGTTTTATTGACAAAGTCCACGGGGTACAGTAGTCGTCTGTCATGACACCTGAAAGTCAAGTAATTCGTTGTGGTTGGAGCTCTTGGTGTGATCCAATCTTTACACTCAAATCTATCCAAATACTGGATATATCAAGGTCTGCCATCCAAGATGTTGTTTGTGATATGCCCACATCTAAGAAAGTATTGAATGAACAGAAGCATTTTAATCCTGGGTCTCCAAACTTGATTAAAACAGAAGATGATGATGTATCAAATAAAATATATACCTGTGATAATAATTCTAAACTCCACTTCCCAGGTGGCTGAGGAAACCGCCCATCTAGCTCCTCAGGGGTTCCTAGCAACCCGATCCCCGGGCTCTGTCCAGCAACCGGTTGCATGAGCTAGGCGACAACCAGGGCTACGGGGCCACTACAACACCTCCGCCAGTGGCAACTTGGACCTGCCCGGACAAGGTATAAGAATTAGTAGTGCTTTATATAGACTGTCAGCGCTAGACAGGTAGTCCCATTATGCCAACAGTTTAACAAAGCACCTCTTTATTTATTTGAGTATTTAAGGTTTTTTTTCAAAAACCGTATTTTCTTTCAGCAAAGTGGATTCAAATGGAATAAAATGGACGAACTGAAAGAAAAACATTTTTCTTTTGGAGAGAAACGAAAGAGGGAAAAATTTTCTTCCAGTTTGTTTAACCGAATGGATTTATAAAATTCTTGCTTCCATTTCTTTTTTCTGGTTTGTTTTTCATTGTTTATCTTTAAAAGTACAGAAACGTATTTTTCTTTCGCGAATGGTTGGGAAGCTAAACTTGGAAGAAATTTAGAAATATTTGGAAGAAACCAAACCTGAAATTTTTTTAATCCAAAAGAAAAACACGGACTAATGTTTGTAAGATCTGACCATTGTGATCAACTGAAATCAATGTGTATTTATTTCATGTCATAACCTTAATCCTATTGTTAAATTTGCTACCAAAATTTAACGACCAAGTAGAATTTTAATCGGTCCTATCAACCAAGACCTACAAATATTTTTCGAATGATTTTGAAGATAATTGGAGTCCAGGGGGCCTTATACATATTTATACCTATTAAAATTGCTTCTAATTATTTGCAGGTGGCGGATACAACACCAATCCCTTCAGACAAGAAGCGGGTCCCACTTTCAACTACAATTTCAATTTCTTCGATCCTAATGACGAAGAAAATATTCGCAAGAAATTTCAGGTGAGGAAATAATTTCTTTTTCAGTTTGTATAACATAAATATCCTGATGATTTTTGTTTTATATTTAGGGATTTAACTTCAATTTTAACCAATCGAATCGCGACGAAGAATATTATGTAGAACACACTGGTGTTAGTACTACTATCAAACATTAACTGTCACCAAGACATGGTGTTTGTACAGGTTTTACTAGCATCAAGAAAGGTACATTTAATTTAAGCAAACACCATCTTTTAAACACCTGTTCATTAAATTTCAGTTGTTTACTACCTTTCAGACGTTCAAATTACGAATATATTTATGTGAAAGAATTGATTGACTTATTGGTAGGGTTTTCATATTTAATAAAAAAAAAATCTTTCCTTAGTAGCATTTATTTACCTACTATCGATTTTTACTTTCCTTTTCCTATATTTCTTCTTTTTGTTCACAAAATAATATTGCTAATGGTTGCATCATTTCCCCCTATTTTCCAGCTTTACAACGAAGTGTTCTCGCGGTATGATGAAGAGATCAAAGTCCCCAAGGCTCCTGTCGAGATCTCCAACATCCAGCCCATCAACACTGCCTACGCTTACGACTGGTAATGACAGGATCGTACTACTCAATTAATTATCAGGTGGCATCTGGTTTCCACTCTTTCCACTCAAGAAACTGTATATACTACTCTGTTGTATTTTGGAACCAACCACAGTTGCTTGATAGATGAGTCCGCCGACAATTAACCAGAAGGTCGGTGGTTCGAGTCCTAATTTCAGTAACATACAATACTTTCCTTATTATAGGATAAGGAAAGTAAAAATGGCAGATTGAGTTTGACTAGTTGTGACATAACGAAAATGATTGACATATATAATTATGATGTCTGTTTTTACTCTGTTATTTATTCGCGAGACAGGCACAAATAGCCTATACCAAAGTATTGAAAGAACTCTATGGGCGCCTAGATCTAATGCCTAGACTCCTCTCATGTCCTAATCTGCTACTTGATGTAATGAAATTCTTCGTTCCAATTGTATAAGACATATTTTGGAAGAAAGAATTGGAGGTTATGTGATTTGATCACAAAATATGGAGAGTAAGGGAAGCAATCACGTTGGCAGTAAAATGTCAAAATTATTTTTTCTAACCTGATAGACATGTAATTTTTGGAAACAACGGCATTAGAGAGTATACAGTAGGTAGTCTGATTCTAGAATATTCTAGTATCTAGTTTCTGAACTCAATCCAAAAGTCTTCGTTTGTCAGAGAAATCGGATGTACAACTGAAAATCTCGTTGATAGCAAAATGGACTATGATGATTGTGAGGACGAAGATAAGATAAAAGATATCAACATAATTATGTCACAGCAATTTTTTCATAAAAAAAAAACGAAAAAACGTTGAGAAAAAATGAAAATTGAAACTGACAAGAATTACTGTCAGTCAGAATGTTGAAAATAAATTGTTGCTCACATTTATGCTAATTTCGTGAATCACAAGATGATGCCAGTAAGCAATATGCGTAACAGAAAGAAGAGAAGAGATTACTTCAGCTGTGGTAGATGTCAACTTGTCATTGGGCGTCATTAAGATAAGTTTCAATTCTTCGTAGTTCTTCAGTTCTTCTTCACCACCCATGACTAAAGAATAATTTCATTAGTTTGTTCCACAATCCACGAGTGCTGTGTGATTTGTTAGATTTTGAACGAGCACTTAATTTAAGTAGGGCAACTCTTTGACAGTTTTGCAAATGAGAATAATATTCGAGTTGTAGCTTGTAGGCAATATAGTTGTACTATAATTTCACTTATTATGTACAGTCTTTAATTTTGGAATTGAATAATTCAAGGATTCTCTTGCAAGATATTTTTAGTAATCTACCTAGTATTACATACCTCACTAAAAGTTTACCTATGTTCTCCATACATATCACACAATGGTTGCTAATATGACAGTAAACACACTGTTGTACCAACATAAAATGCGTATTTTCAGAGGATTTAATTCCCTTGTATTGATTTTATAATTTTAATTATTAGGCAAACTTCAGCTATTTTTATGAGTTTGAGTCATAGTTTTAGTTGGCTATCTGAACACTCTATTTGAATTTGAATCGCCATAAATACAAAAACCGTTATAAAGGTAATTTTTTCAAATGATACAAATTTGAGTATTGGTCGATGTGGTCAGCTGAGAGTTTTATGATAAACATTCCCTCAAAGTTAAGTATGTGTGTTTTTCATATTTCTAAATGTTAGATTTTATATGCGTACATGTATAGATGTATATTTATTTTCCAATTTGAACTGCCTTTTTCTCGATATACAAGTAAATGAGACGTATCTACTGTATAAACTGATGTTTGAGAAAGGTAAATTTTGTCTTGAGTTATAATAATATCATAGCTAGTTTGATGCTTGAAGCATTTCTACCAACTCACCCTCGATATCTGCTGATTCATTTTTAACAATTTCAATAATTAGTATAATCTTGTCAGATGACGTTTCATCATATTAACTTGATTTTAGCGAAAGCTCACATCTCTTTGTTTGAAACAAAATGCATTTAAAATATTTCCTAGATGTTTCTTTACTTGTGTTTTTGGAAATTACCTACCTACCTACCCACCAAACCTACTTCTATCTACCTCTTTCAGAGTTTTAAAATCCGTGTTATAATCATTGTATGTGAGACCAATTATTACCTTTCTATGATTTGTTCATATACCTGGGCATTCAAGTCAATTTAGCATGAAGCTTAGTAACCAGATGTAAGTATCTTTAGATCTGTAGTGAATCCATTGTGACATATAAAGTTGTAATCATACATTATGTCAGTACATAATTATTATGTCACCATAGATTCAATGGAAATAGAGGTAATTAATTTCTATTTAAACGTCTCTGTTCATGTTCATTGCAAAGCTAACATTAAAACAACTTCCTCGGCTAAAATGAAAACCACACTTAATAAAAATCACTTTTAGAGCTCAAATAACTTCTTTAAACATTTTATAGTTCATGAAATGAACAGCCTAGAACCTTTGCTCACATCATTAGAAAATTGGAACTTCATACTTACTCATAATTCCTAAATATTCCATTTTTTTCTTGTAAATATTTTTAATCTGTTGTTGTTACTTGTTTAATTTTTACTTACTATTAGTAATTAAGTCAACTAACGCTTTCACTGTTGTTTAGCTTGCACTCTATACGTATCATACATCAATAAGCTACATTATCATTTTTCGTTTTTCGTTCTTACATTTGGAATACAATTTTATGACGAGTGGACCGAAGAAGATAAATTTAAATTTGAGAAAGCATTTTTTAATGAGAAAATAATATAAAACTTACAACTGCTAACCTGGCTGTTTATGAATCACTGGGTTATAAGTTATGGGATCGATTTCTGCACAGGGAAAATATACCACGTCAGCCGTCAAAATCCCATTACCAAAAGATAACAAAAAATATCTTCCAGTATCATTATTTCAGGCTTATTCTAGGAGGTTGTTCATGACAATTGAAAAGACAAATCAAACGGGTCAGTAATTTGTAAAATATATTTCAAATTAAAATTTATCAAAATATTATTTTCTATTTACAGCTAGTTTAATTATGTACATATATTATATTCACCATTGTTTAATTACATAAATATTATATAAATTACATACAAGACTTTAAGGATTAACGATGGTGTGTACTATTTAATTTCAAAGTTCATAAGGTTTGAGAGAGGATGTGATGCGGCGGAATTGGTGGATGTGCTTGAAGCACTCATTTACAGTTTTTATTAACACATCTCGTGCCACGTCAGTTCAAAACGCCTGACAGCCAGTTTTCCAAAAAAGTGACTGTCAGTTGAAAAGGCCTGACACGTTGTTGCTAACTTTTAATCAGTGTCAGGCTTTTCCAACTGACACTACAATAGATTTTAGTATGTTTTTTAAACTCTGGAGCCTATGGGGATTTTTAGCAATTTAGATCATTGAACTATATTTAAAACTTAAGATTTTAGAAGCAAAACACTAAGGGCGGAATTAATAGACAACATCAATAACTTAAGTCGTTGGTAAGTGTCGGTCTTCCCTATCTTACACAGTACGCAATCCGTGACTTAGCGCCACAGAGGTATTACAAAAACGTCTATTAATTCCGCCCTAAATAAATCAAAAGAGGCCTCAGGCGAAACACAGAGAAATATCTTTGCCACGAAATATGAAGCACCTCTGTTTTCAATCTTTACATACTATCATTTGTAAAAGGTACTTATGTTTGAACGTCAAAATTATATTATTTTTATAAGGAGGTCTACATAGTAATAATAACTATAAAACTATAATCAGTCTGACTGGGGTAAGGATTGTACTAAACAGGAAGCTGGTGAATTAAGAATGGAGTCACCTACTTGGTAGCAATAAACAAGGATATATCCTGTTTATAATTTCTTCGACAAAAAAGAATTTTACATTAAATGAATAAATAGTTTTTCCATCCAGTCTTTGAGTTGACAGATCTTCTATATTTGGCAGTCTACTGCCAGATGCTCGCGCAATTCTATGTCGTGTACGCCCTTCTGACTGTTCCAATCCTCTTCTCAACACTAGCGCTACTGCGGTGTCAATGAGAACTATTGGAACTGGTTCTATGACGTGCGCGACTATCTAATGCCGTATTTTTCTTTCTAACCAAAGTTAACCAAACGGGAATAAAATGAACCAAACTGGAAGCAAGCCAAAGTTAACCAGAGTGGAAGTAGAAAATTCTTGCTTCCAGTTCTTTTATAGGTTAAGTCCATTGTTTATCTTTAAAAGTAACCAAACGCATTTTTCTTTTACGAATGACCTTGAAATAAAATGGAAATATTTGGAAAAAACCTAACCAGGAATTTTTTTTGGTTAGAAAGAAAAATACGACTTAATTGGCGTGACTCCTCTGTACGACACTAGCGCTACTGCGGATTCAATTTGAACTACTGTACCCAGTTCTCTGGTGTACGCAATTAGTATCCAGATGCAGGGATTCCTTTTCCCGACAATGGCGCTCTGCGGAATCAATTGGAACTATTGGATCCCGTTCTTTGACGTGCGCGACTATCTGGGTGTCGCGACTCCTCTTCTCTACGTTGTCGCGCGCGACGATTTTGAAACCAGACGACAACCTGTAAGAGATAATGAAAAAATAAATATATGTTATTGTTATATAGGGTGGGGCAAAAGTCTGGAAACCCCTGAATAACTTTCGAATGGCTTCTTCGGTAAAATTAAAATTTTGTAAGGTAAACCGGGCTAATAATTTTTTTTTTTTGGAGTCGGGTCGATTTTTGTTACCGGCCATGTCGGGGCCAGGGGGGCCGACTTCATTTTTTTAAATACGAACCCCCACCTTGCGATACATTTTTGAAAAGGTCTTGAAATAAGGAATACATTGGTTCAAGTTTTATTTTTTTAATATTATTTGTTTGAAAATGGCGTCCATCTTTGTGTATGCAGTAAAGTCTGGAAACCCCTGAATATCTTTTGAAAGGTCTTTCTCAGTTAATTTGAAATTTTGCACGGTAAGTCGGGTAATTAGACCTTTTCAAAAATGTATCTCAAGGTGGGGTTTCATATTAAAAAAAATGAAGTTGACCTCCCTGGCCCCGACATGGGGGCCAGTAAAAAAAATTCGGTCCAATTCTAATATAAGGTCTAATTACCAAGGATTACCGTGCACAATTTTAAATTTACTGAGAAAGTCCTTTTGAAAGATATTCAGGGGCTTCCAGACTTTACTGCACGACTTTACAAAGTTGGACGCCATTTGCAAACAAATAATATTAAAAAAAAAATAAAATTTGCACCAATGTATTTCTTATTTGAAAACCTTTCCAAAAATGTATCGCAAGGTGGGAGTTCGTATTTTAAAAAATGAAGTTGACCCCCCTGGCCCCGACATGGGGCCGGTAACAAAAATCGACCCCACCTTAAAGGAAGGTCTTATTAGCCCGGCTTACCATACAAAATTTCAAGTTTACCGAAGAAGGCATTCGAAAGTTATTCAGGGGTTTCCAAACTTTCGCCCCACCCTGTATAAATATAAAAAGATAAATATGTGTATATAAATATAAAAATTGGTAGATGTAATTCTGTAAGTGGTTACAGTGACTTTTTAGGAAGAAAAATTCATGAAAGTAAACTGAGAAACTATGGAAATATTGAGAAAAGAAATAAAGTTTGCGAACAGGAGAAAAAGAAGGAGACCCAAGAGGTGGAGAGATAAAGTAGAGGAAGATTTGAGAGAGGATTGGATGAAGGAGGACGCCCTAGACAGAAACAAGTGAAGACGAAGACTTCATCACAACAACGTCGACCTTAACACGTTGAGCGCCGCAGGACCCCATGGGGGCTTTTTCTATACTATCAACTGGTACCTAAACCCACATGGGGGCTTTAAAATAAGACTTCAGTTTAGGTACACTAAGCCCCTATGGGGGTGTTGTATCAATGTATTTCTTATGAAGGAATTATTGCCGTGGAACAGAGCTATAACGTGATGGTCTTGGTTCTGAGCAATCTTATTAGCTGAGATAGATTAATTTTGAAAATTGGCCAATTTTTGCTTGGAACAGAGAAAAGTTTACCTCAAAATCATGCGGCGCTCAACGTGTTAAGTAAGTTTGAAAGAAGATAAAATGAAAGAAGGAGAAGACAACGACCTTTTTAATTTTGATTATTCTCGATCCAACCTTAGTACAAGTTATTGTAAGTACGAATATCATTCGAATGGAGAATATCGAATCTTGGTCATTTTGTCACCCAAGTGCTACCTCGTTGTCATTCACTTCAGTGATATTACTAGAACTAGCGTAATCAATGTGTCATTTATGTTGTCTCAAAACAATTTAATCATGTAATATCCAACAAAACATTATACCATGGAAATTTATGACCATGTCCGATGGGTTTTTTTCAAAAATATGGCAACACGAATTAAAATAGTCAGAACTAATACAAAGACAGCTCGATAACCACTGATTACGGAATTCTCTCAATCCAAACCATTCCTTACCCTTCTGGTTTACCACCTCGGTAGCTCAAAGGGTTTTGTGAACTCAATTTAAAAATTAGTATGGTTGAGAAAGTTAAGAATTGAAAACCAAACAATTTATACAAGAAGATGAGGGAGAGACCGACCCAATATCTCTCAGGCATCCGATTCGTTTAGTTCAATATTCACAGTTGATCGAACATTTCCAAGTGGATTTGTGAAACTATTTCAAAAGTAGAAACGTTTTTGAGAAAACAATCAATACGCGTCTGACTTTCTTTTCCACTCAAATAAATATCTTGGAACATTCCTCTTCAACCTTTACTATCTTCATGGAATTTCTAATCCTATTGATGGCTATGCAAAACTATTTGTCACGAGGAAAAATGCCACAAAAGATAATGAGGTCTTCAATTATGCAGACGCTCATTATTTTATCCTTTGAGAGATTCTATAGAAAATGTATTTCACAATATAACAGGAACAATATATATAGTTCTCCTGATAATTATTAAGTCCTCCAGGAGAAGAAAGTCAGGAAAGTTTATTCTTGTGCTTGAAAGATCCAAGGTAATATTGGGTGGATTTAAATAATTAACAGACTACTTAAATTACAAATAATATTTTTATAATATTATTTGGTAATATTTTTTCATATTCTCATCATCATCACATTACTTCCGACAATATCTGAAGTGAAGTACCTCAGCAAATAAGCTGAATTGGAACCAGTTATGTATATAATAATTTTGATATTTTGTATATAATAATAATTTTGATGTATGTAATATATTGTAATATTTATGTTCCAAATAAAGTTATATTTATTTATATATATCTGAGCTGTAAAGAAATGAAGATATTGGAACTATCGTTCTCGTAAAAAAAAACAATGTCAAGTTTTAGGGCGAAATTAATAGACAAAATTCATAACTTAAGTCATTGCTTAGCATGGGTTTTCTCTATTTTTGACAGCACGCAATTCGAGACTTAGCGTCACAGAGATATTACAAAAATGTCTATATTCCACCCTTAGTCATTTTCATTTAATATAAATTCCCAAACCATTTTGATACAATTTCAACTGTTATGAGTGTGCAGAAGTTTTACGTGTTGATGTTCCTTCAGTAATAGGCTGAATCAAATAAACGGACAAATGTATGTATGGACAAATGGCTAATGGCCAATTAAACTATCCATTAAATTCCTTCAATAGCAACTGTGGAACTGGGGGAAAGAAAAATGCCTCAGAAACTTACCCTCTCTTTAGACACATCGATCGAGCGGGCAAACTCTCTCAGGTTGTCGCCAGTGATGTAGGGGTTCTCCTGATACTTGGCCTCCATAGATCTGAGCGTGCCCTCAGAGAAGGGGATCCGAGGATTGCAGCCAGGGGTTCGCTTTTTCGGTGCCTCCTTCTTCCTTAGCCCTGAAACAAATAATAATAGTAAACTCTGTTGCACTACCAAATTGAACAGAAAGATTAGAATCAGGATACAACTAGTAGGAAAAAATCATAGAGAAAATGCCGACTCCAGCAGATTTGTGGAAAAACAAGTGAAAGAAAGAAGAAGACCACTTTCAGTTTTAAATACACCAGTTTCAAAGAGATCATTAAAGTTAAGTAAGCACACCAAGTGTGGATAAAAGATGTATTTGCATCAGTCTTGTATTTGAATCTACTGGTATTCAGAAATGATAAAACTGGCATGCCAACCACAATCAGGGGCGTAGTCGGGACTGCTTATTTGATAATTAAGAATTTAGAAGATTTTAAGTTCATCTTGACATCAAGATGGACTTAAAAGCGTCATGCCTGATGAAATAATAATAGAAAATGGGTGGAAAATTCATCAGTAATAAAAGTCATCTATCTATCTATCTTTTACTAGATTATAGTGGTGCATGTCAACATCTATGGTCATACACACCACAATAAAAGTCATATTATTGTAATGATGTGTTTTAGCCTGTCCATCCCGTAGTATGTTTCCCTACTGATGGGCGAGCAGTGACACAATACTTCGCATTTAGGTGCTGAGTCAACACGAGCGCACTGGAAGGTATCTCTTACAAACAACTGGGGTTAGAACCCGGGACCTTCCGCATGGCAAGCGAGTATCTTACCACTGCGCTCCTAAATCTACTTTAATTTGTTTCATATTGTTAATTATCTGACCAGCCCAGAATACACCCCGAAACAAAATTCATTAGGATAACGCAATTATACTAATTTCGACAGATTCAAAGGATAATAAAATAATGCATCAAAGGATGAAATAATTCCATTCAATTATTCATCATTAAATTATTTTCATATGACTAGTCGCCTGCTGTCCATATAGTTCCTTTTGAAGGGTTACTTCCCCGACATAAATTAATCGCATAATTTATGACGTTTAATTTTACCTACTTTAGGAAAGTCTTTGAGTAATGAAATGAAAATATCTAACACTTTATCCACAAACATAATTACTATGTGGTTAATTGTCTCTCTTTTACATTTTAAAATACCTATTTTTTATTAATAGCTACATTTCAAAGATGAACTATTTGACAATTTTGTAGAATGTATGGTTGAAGATTGCCGAAGAGATCCATAAGTAGCTAAATATTGTGGTTCTTAAAATGACGATTCTGTTGATATTGATGATGTTCCTAACTTGGTAGCTTTCTCTAAGAGACACTCTAACCTCGTTTCAGGAAGCTCTTATAATCCCCAAATTTCCTTTTAAACAGCACTGATTGGGTCATTTGGGTAAACAACACTTCTCATTGGGTTATTTGAAAGAAATATGACCCTTGAAAGCGAGATTTGGGCATTATGAGAGTCCCTGTTCTTCATAGTCAGACTTCTGAAAACCAAATCAATGTAAAAATGAAGCTTACTTTACTAGGTTACAAATAGTTTTATAGCAAATATACAAATAATAATGTAAATATTAGAACTCATTAGACACATGCTAGTTAATTCTGGGTTTTTTAATTTGGGTTTAACGTCGCTTTCAATTGCATGGTCATATCACGACGGTGTTGTTACCCTCTATTCGCAGGTAACTCACAAACCTGCTACCCACATTAACATACGAGTATCTCGGTTTAAAAGTTTAGTTTTTGCCTAGTAATTCTTGTTTTATTATAAAGATACTAGTCGGGTTACGGTCCTCCTAGAAATTAAGTACACATAATAAAATCATTAAAATTATCATAACTATTATTGACTTACTGTGAATCTTGGGAGGCTTATATCTTGTGCAGCTCAGCCAGTCGAACTCATTGCTTTGGTCTTCAGATTGACTACAATGAGATCTACTTCTTTTGAAACTACTGTCTCCACTCAGTATCTTCTCAATGCTGAAATCCGTGTGACTAAAGGATTTAGATTGACTATTGCTGTGGATATTTCTTTCGTTTTTATCCTCAAGTGGCTCATGGTTTTCTGGATTCATATCAGGGATCCTTTCATTATAGTACGTGCTAATATCTTCTCTGGAGTCGTTGCTACTCTGAGATTCCATGTCATCTAATCTGTTGTTAACATCTCTCACATTGCCTTTGGTACTAATCAGTCTGACATCAACATCTTCTGTTAGGAAGTCTCTTCTGTTGGGAGATTCTCGGACGTATTCACAGCAAGTGGTGAGGTCTGTCATTTCCTGATCTCTGGAGAATACATGGAATGGTGCGTAGGTTGGCTGGTATTTCATTTGCTCGTAGTGCTTCATGCTCAGGTACATGTTGAAGTAGACCCTCTCCATCTCCATGGTGAGATGTTGACTCTCCAGATCTAGGAAGTAGGACTTTAGGACTTGATATTCTGGATAAACATTAAGGGCGTTTGTGTCTCCTAGTTAGAAAAAATGGACAAGAAAAACTCTGGTAGTAGGTTAAAGTCCATAAAGAGCAATAGATAAACAAAAAAATGATGCTGTGAGAATAATATGACAATTAAAAATAATAATATAAATACAATTTATTGGTAAAGTTTTTGACCAAATATACCTACACAGTGAAAAAATGCACAAATCACACACAATTTCACAATGAAAAACACATAAATAAACTACAAAATTATTTGAAAAAAGCTACCAAAAATCACGATCAATTACTACTAGTATTATGAAAAGTCATGGGTCCAAAACGATTACAACGAAAGCACAAAAACTACTGACAATACTCGGACTCAAAGGTTTAAAAACTGAACCACAAAGTATTTCACCACAGGGCCATGAAGAGCCAACCTCCTTTAAAAAAAAGATACCGATTACGATGCGGTTTGTTATCATAAGAAGTGGGGTCTGTTGTTATATCAATTTGTAAACAGAAACCAAAAGAGGCGGTCCATTAGCCGCTTCATTAAGCAAACACACTGAGCTGAAATCTGATTGGACGAGCCAGGATCAGGATCTTTGTTGCAATAATCTGCTTTGTAGCCCTTGAAGCTCATCAGGTTTATCTACCCTAATTTTCAGCTTTTTCTTCATGTGTGTAATGTAATGTCCCTTGTAATTTGGACTTATAGACTTCCATTATTATTATTATTAAAAGTTATAGGTTGATGGGAGATACCCGTTTTACAAATGTCTCTAACCTATCTAAAACGTAAAATTAATCAGCGGTTTTAGTTTTTTTTGTATTAGTATTGATAGGTAATGCCTTTTCATACAGTCACCAACAGAGGTTTTGTAATTTAGAGATCCCTTCTATTTTTTTTCATATTAGGGGATTTCTAGTTCAGTAATAAACTTGTTTTAATGTATAATAGGAAGCAATAGCTACTTATTAATGTGCCGTTTATTATCATGTTAATTTACGCTAGGACGTTGATTTTCATATACGAGATTAACATATACGTGATGTTGATTTTCATAATACAGATACATATAAGATTTAACTATAAAAACCGATGCTTTGAAAAAATTACTCACTGAATGGCTCAGTCGCCGATCACTTCAGTCCCGTGATTTCTACACCTGTGGTATAATTTTGAACCTTGTTTTTAATATGCTATAATATTTTTGACACAACTAATATCTTTGAAGCTAATGTCAGTATCAACAGGCAACAGAGGTGTCTCGTATTTATGTCAATCTACTTGCATGATAAAAAATAGAAGGTACCGAATTGTTACTCTGATCTACTTGCATGGTAAAAAATAGAAGTTACCGAATTGTTACTCTGATCTTCGCTAATCGATTCAACCCATTGTCTGCGCATCTTATTAAGGACGGATACAAGAGATTTCACAAGTGATTGAGCAGCAACAGCAATATACATAAGTATACTATAGTTTTATGTACTTACCAGAACTTTCACGAGTTAGTGGCCACAGTATACATAGGTATTTATACCAGAGGTTTCTCAAGTGATTGAGCAGCAACCTATCAGCCAGCTGGTCCCGGGTCTTGTGCCAAACAGTGGTCATATGCTGGGGTGTTCGGTTACCGCGTCTGCCATCCGGTATTGCCTCAGGTATTCTTGTCATACCACCCCATTTCTTATGTATGAGTACAATGTTGGTAATTATAAAGTGAAAAATAAAAATATTTTATTTTTATTTTATCCACAATCATAACACCTGTTGTTATAGAGATGCAGGGAGTTTAGCTCAAGCTAGAGATACGCGCATTCAATCCCTATACAATTTACCTACCCTTGCTTCTCGAAACAAACGTCCAATCTGAATAGTGTTAAACAGCAACAACAAAAAAATCTTAAATTGTTAGGCCCCGTAGCTCAATGGTGAAGACGTCGTCGCGTCGGTCTGCTAATTCAGAGGTCGCGGGTTCGAAACCTAGCTGGGACATGACAAGTTATCCTCCCATTGGAGATTTTGACCACATAACAATCTGACTTGAGCTTACTATGTAATGTATTGTTACATTACATTATTGTAAGGAGATAATAGCTACTAGTTGTTTTATTGAAATTTTCATAGTAACAAGTGATGTCACGTCTCAATGGGTTACGTTAAACAGATACAAATCATTGGTGTCCTTAAAATGCATGACCTGAAGAACGGTATCCAGCCGTCCAATGTGAAAGTAGGACTGTCAGAACCAACTAACCAACCTCAACCGTGCGGTAGAGGTTAAACAATGCCGACCCCAAGTAGGTTTGGGAAAAAGCACAGTGAAATAAGATTGAACTCAGAAGAAGACATGTAATGTCACAATAATTATGTTATAAAGTTATCATATTAGTGTTAATCACTTCCGTGGTATCACAACTGCTCAAACTCGCTTTACTGAATCTACGCTGAACCCGGGACTTGAACCACCGATCTTCAGGTTACAAGTCCGCCGCATTATTGAACTAGCTACTGAGGTCGGTGTGATGTCACAATATTGCTTTCCTAAAATTCACCATGCTTCAGACTCAAACCCTTGTACTCCAGGTATTGGATCCTCCGGCTCAAACACTGAGTTGTTGGGCATCTGAAAGCAGAATTATCCACCAGGAGCCGTATGCAACATTTCCAGTTATTTTCCAGTGTTCGCGAGAGGGTCGTTGTGACATGGAGTAAAATTTACTATGAAACCATATTCTTTTGTCACAAAATAATTGGTTTTTATAGTTCTCACTTGGTAGCTTGGTACCTGGTAAAATTTCTCACAAAATTGATCGAATTCCTCAGCCTCATTTTGGAAGTTACTCTTCCAAATTAGCTTCCAAATGTTTTTTTTTTTTTGGTTGAATTTACGGATATCGCATCCATTTAAACAACATCGCGAGTATATTATATATAAAAAAATCCTTAACTAGATTTAAATATAAATAATAAAAAAAATCCTTAAAATTAAATCTTAAATAGTAAAAAGATCGCATTTACTTATTTGATCTAGGGTCGTATTGAAGAGGTCAAGCCCCACATCACTGGCTTTATTACCCATGGCCTGAAGTTGTCTTTTTTCCAAGTTAGGTTGGACATAACATAACCTAACCGAATGTTTTTCCGAATTAGGTCGAAGATCTAAGAAACTTGGTTCAAGCGTTTTAATTTTATTAAAAAAAAAGCAAAAACCGGATGCTTCTTGAACAGATCTAAAACTTGAAAATCTTTTTATCTCAATTCCGCATCTAGTAGTGAGACGACGAAATAATTTAAACAGCGGTTGGTTTTGTCAAATGACCCATGCGGTTAATCAAAACCACTTGAACCATACAATGTCCTCTGAATTCTCTGATCTAATCTACCGGTGTGTTGTCAACCACGATAAAGAAGAGATAAGGTTTGATTCGTCAATCAGAGATCTCGATATCAAAGGACACTTCAAACCTTCTCCAGTGAGGACTTCACAGTTGAAAATCGAAATACAGAACACTTGAAAGTTGAAAGCACGGAAGGGGGACACTCTTGTATTGACACGACAATTGGAAACAGAAAAAAAATCCCGGATTACAATTTAATTCGAAACACAAACACTCCATGCTCTAGTGTGTACCAAACCATTGCATTTCGATTTGTCAATGTGAAATTGTTTTTCCGAGAGTTGTACCTCTATTGATTTCTGGAAATCCCTGTTTTTAACCTTTGCGACAAAAAATATATGTTGCTTCTAAAGTTTTGGAAAGGGATGAGGAGGACGTTTGACGATTTTTTCTCTCTCAATTCTTATCCATAGAGGGACTTGGGGATTTCTGAATATTGCTGACTGGAGCAGAGTGTTGGGTGGGAGATAGCAGGATACCTTTCTTTCCTTTTCTCTTTCTCTTTCTCCTTCTATTTTCTCTTTGTTCTTTAATAATAATAGTAACACTCTTTAGTGGAAGGTAACCACCAGGCGAGGTTAATGCTCAAAACATTTTCTATCACCTAACCCTTAGAGTCTTATTATTATGTGGTCACAAACTCAAATTAATGAGGAAAAATTCTTGCACTGGATGGGATTCGAACCAACGGATCCCTACGCTACCTGGATTATCAGACTAGCGCGTTGACAACTTGAGCACCAGTGCACCTTCTTTAGTATCCTCTTCTAAGTTGGAATTATATGCATTAGGAGTGATTGAATACATTCTTTCTATATTTTATTTACTAACATATTATTTTTTAAAATTATTAATTGTAAGTTAAGGTGTAAACTAACGGTTACTGTTACCAGCTTCGTGATACTCTTTTGGAATTATTCATGAGAATTTCCGAGCCAATGAAACACTGATATCACAACTTCTCGAACTCGCTTTACTAAATCTACGCTAAACCGGGACTTGAACCACCGACCTCCAAGTTACATATCCACCGCCTTACCGATCAAGCTACTGAAGTCGAACCTAAATATAAACGAACTCAAAAGGAACCAGATTTTTTTCTTTTATATTCTGATTTCTCTTATGGAAATGTTATTTCCCTTAAAGAGAGGTAATACAAAACCTGAAATTGTTATCTTATTTCGAGGTTTCTCTTGTATCTTATGTTATTACTAGCGGGCTGTCGCCCGCTTTGCGGGCCGAGGCATGGCCGTGAAAGCAAAAAATCCTTTTTCGCCAATGGCAGGTGTTGTAGTGGGAATTTCGAAAAATCCCGTCTTATTGCACATCTAGACTATAAGACAAAGCTGCCTACCAAATTTCAGCTTCCTAGGACTTACCAGTTCGGAGAAACAGTGATGAATCAGTGAGTCAGTCAGTCAGTCAGTCAATCAGTCAGTCAGTCAGTCAGTGAAACTCTCTTATATAAGTATAGATTATTATTATGAAACTCTTTAACATAACTACTTATATACAAACAAATAATAGTAAAAATTAAAATACAAAATTGATAATATTAATAAAAATAAAAAAATAGTTATATACATATATTATGTCCTAACTGAAGGGCGGGGTTATTGCCTATGGCAATCTCTTCCATCCAACAGGTTCAACTGTATCTGTCTATCTTTCTCTTTCTCTCTCTCTCCTCTCTCTTTCTCTCTCTCTCTCCTCTCACTCTCTCTCCCTCTCTCTCCTTCTCTCTCTTTCTCTCTCTCTCTCTCTCTCCTCTCTCTCTCTCTCTCTCTCTCTCTCTCTCTCACTCGCTCACCACGTAAAGCCCAACTTCACCACACGGACAACTTTCAGCTTCCACAAGAAGTAACGTCCTGTTTGACATCTAGATAAAGTCATTGAATTTTCCACCCGAGTGACCCGCCCAGGTCTGTCACATTGTCCCGGCTCGGGTTTCAAAGGACACCGGTTCCACCGCTGTCACTGGTGATCGCCAATCAGACTGAGTGCACTACAGAAGCAGCAGAAACCGGGAGAACTTGCTGCAACCGGTTTCAGGAAACGGGACAGTTTGCTCAGTGGAGGCTCCATGGTTTATTACACATGGTATACCTAGGTGTACCGAGTCTGGCTGGGGGACTATAAATAGGGAATAGACCAGAAGTCTGGCTGGGGGACTATAAACAGGGAGTAGACCAGCAGTGTGGCTGGGGGACTATAAACAGGGAATAGAACAGAAGTTTGGCTGGGGGACTATAAACAGGGAATAGAACAGAAGTTTGGCTGGGGGACTATAAACAGGGAATAGAGCAGCAGTTTGGCTGGGGGACTATAAACAGGGAGTAGACCAGAAGTCTGGCTGGGGACTATAAACAGGGAGTAGACCAGAAGTCTGGCTGGGGGACTATAAACAGGGAGTAGACCAGAAATCTGGCTGGGGGACTATAAACAGGGAGTAGACCAGAAGTCTGGCTGGGGGACTATAAACAGGGAGTAGACCAGAAATCTGGCTGGGGGGACTATAAACAGGGAGTAGACCAGAAGTCTGGCTGGGGGACTATAAACAGGGAGTAGACAATAAGTCTGGCTGGGGGACTATAAACACGGAATAGACCAGCATTGACTTAGTTCTGGGGGTCCTTCTCAATTATTAGCCTCCTTGTAAAGACAGTGGTAGAAGTTCTGAGTCATTCGTCCACTGTCTGGCTACCATCGTTCACGATTACGCCACCCTATGATGATGATGATGATGATGATGATACCTAGTTAATAATTACTGACCTCAGTAGCTTGATCGATAAGGCAGCGGACTTGTAACCTGGAGGTCGGTGGTTCAAGTTCCGGTTTCAGCGTAGATTTAGTAAAGCGAGTTTGAGTAGTTGTGGTATCACGAAAGTGATTAACACAGATATGATAACTTGCCCAGGTGATAATAATAATAATAATTTAATTGTCCGTGAGATAGGCACATATAATACATAATTATATATCACGGTGGTGCATGAGAGAATTATTTGGACGCCCAGATCCAATGTCTCGGCTCCTCTCATAGGTTCATTGATTCTATTCGATTTTAACGTCATTTTTTTACTTATCAAGGACGGGGTTTTTACCATCCATTCTCTGGGATGGATTCATACCTGGGATGGATAACATTAATCTCACCTAGCCTGGGTTGGGCCGGAATGACATGGTGTATTATCAGTATTCTATGGTACTACATCGCCTGGTCATTATCTTATCATCTTTACGTTTATAGGTATTAGGTACTCATCAAGATCATTTCATTAATTACTTCTGAGAAATTTGTAATATTAGAAATCGGAAGTATTGTGTTCGTTCTTGTAAAATAATAATATTTTTTTGTCCGATTTCATTTATTTTTTTGATTTTGTAACCATGAAGCAATGTAGATGCTTGTGGTCTGTGTTGCAGCTTGCCCATCCTGTCGCATGCCTGCCCTGTGATGGGCGAGGAGTGACCCATATCGCACACAAATTTCAATACCACCACATCTCACCTTTTCTCGATTTTGGGATTTTTTCATAATTAAATCCGCACTTTTTCCCTCTATTCGGAAAAAATCCCCAAGATTCTAACTTGAATAGAAGTTTCCCTATGAAAAGATGTGTCACTATTCCTCCCACCATTTTTGATTCAATCATAAAATGTTTCCGAAATACTGCCATAATAATAAATAAAAGACAACAAAAATAAGCTTCATCGAGTATTCAAAGAAGAAAAGTACCATATCTGTGAATACAAGAGACAAAAATATACAAATTCAATATAATGGAGAATAATTACTGCCACAACCTGATGTCTTCCACTTTAGGGCTTCATTATTACTATTTCACAACTTGTTATAATTGCAATCAGTAACATGTCGACTCTAAATTTACCAAAAATATAGAGATGGGATAACAGTACACCAAGATATAGCTGATTTTCTATTTTAATTTTTGAGGAAAAAAAAATTGTTTTTGCTCTCCTGAAAAGTTGGGATTTTCAAGATGTGGCAGTATTGAAATTGGTGTGCCATATGTATTTTTAGTCGATGATTTTTACATCAACCCACCTAATTTTATTTATACTGCCCGACATAATTATTCCAACAGTCAGCTCAAGACATGCTTCTGTGACTGGGTTTCGAACCCACGACCTAAGGATTACCAGACAGACGCCTTCCAATTTTGAAGCTGGATCAACAGGATCGCACCGATAAGTGTCACTCGTGTTAGATTAATCTTTGATATAAAAATCACCAACTAATCACCAACTATAAGTCGTATTTTTTAGATCAGCTTTTTCTCTAAAAATCATCGACCAGATATGCAAACCACTGATCGCCACTGGCGTTGTGTTTCCACTTAATACTTTAATGAGCTCATTTCATGTGTTACAATAAAAGTGGCGTTTGAACGTGATCGATTTGGACAGTTGATTTTACTTTAGCTTTCAGCACGCAGCATACACAGAAGCTGCAAGAAGTAGGGACAGGCAGACAAGAACTGGGAACAGGAAGAGAAGAACTGGGAACAGGCAGACAAGAACTGGGAACAGGAAGAGAAGAACTGGGAACAGGAAGACAAGAACTGGGAACAGGAAGAGAAGAACTGGGAACAGGCAGACAAGAACTGGGAACAGGAAGAGAAGAACTGGGAACAGGAAGACAAGAACTGGGAACAGGAAGAGAAGAACTGGGAACAGGCAGACAAGAACTGGGAACAGGAAGAGAAGAACTGGGAACAGGAAGACAAGAACTGGGAACAGGAAGAGAAGAACTGGGAACAGGCAGACAAGAACTGGGAACAGGAAGAGAAGAACTGGGAACAGGAAGACAAGAACTGGGAACAGGAAGACAAGAACTGGGAACAGGAAGAGAAGAACTGGGAACAGGAAGACAAGAACTGGGAACAGGCAGACAAGAACTGGGAACAGGAAGAGAAGAACTGGGAACAGGAAGACAAGAACTGGGAACAGGAAGAGAAGAACTGGGAACAGGAAGACAAGAAGTAGGGACAGGCAGACAAGAACTGGGAACAGGAAGAGAAGAACTGGGAACAGGAAGACAAGAACTGGGAACAGGCAGACAAGAACTGAGAACAGGCAGACAAGAACTGGGAACAGGCAGACAAGAACTGAGAACAGGAAGACAAGAACTGGGAACAGGCAGACAAGAACTGAGAACAGGCAGACAAGAACTGGGAACAGGCAGACAAGAACTGGGAACAGGAAGAGAAGAACTGGGAACAGGAAGACAAGAACTGGGAACGGGAAGAGAAGAACTGGGAACAGGCAGACAAGAACTGGGAACAGGAAGACAAGAACTGGGAACAGGAAGAGAAGAACTGGGAACAGGAAGACAAGAACTGGGAACAGGAAGAGAAGAACTGAGAACAGGCAGACAAGAACTGGGAACAGGCAGACAAGAACTGGGAACAGGTAGACAAGAACTGGGAACAGGAAGAGAAGAACTGAGAACAGGAAGAGAATAACTTGGAACAGGAAGACAAGAACTGGGAACAACTGGACTTCAGAAATCGAGAGACAAAGGGCTGAATAGCCAGACTCCATGGTGTAACGGTTGTGACTCTACTGCCCGTGGTACGGAGATCCTGAATTCAATTCCGGTTTGCAGAATTTCCCAAAAGAAACTCCGTTTCGTTTAAACACGGTAGGCCGACATTTCAGCATCAACCCAGGATAGGTGAGGTTGTGGGTAGCTGGTACGATTCCCAGCGAATGGAGGGTAAAATACCGTCCTTCCTTGTTAAACTCAAATCAGGCCCATAAAAACAAAATAGAATCAACTGGTAATTGCATTGTTTTTTTTATCAGGTCAGATAGTAAAAAAAGCTCGAATAATAGTGAAACAGGATTAGATTTAAGAAAAGCTAGATCGTCCTTCAATCCGTATTATCCATAGTGCGCTGTGTTAATTGAAACTTTGGTATACTCGAATATACCAACTTAGGTATCTATAATAAAGTAATATAAACCACCTATAATATCTAACATAAAAATTAATTTTCGGAACTGGAATGATAAAATTTAACCACATGCCAATCTAGTTCATCCTTGCTTTCAGTTTTGCAGTTAACAACACAAACACATACCAACCTCTATCTAAAATAACTTTGCAGAGATTATCTCAAAAATAAAAATAAACATTGCTTGTATTTCCAATAGCAATCGCCATTGTTTCGTCCTCGACAAAAGAATCAATCTATTTCACAAGCACAGCGGGCGGAGATCAGGTTACATATCAATAACTTAAATCGTGTTATATGCTCAGATGAACAACTTGCCTGCATTGGAATCCTCTTTATTTTCCCACATTTTGCGAAAACACCGAAGACCCCAAAACCCACTAACTGACTTTTCTCTTTCTGAAATTGAGCCGTGCGAGTGTTTATGCAGTGGGCATGTGTTCAACCGCACTTCTTTGTGGAACGTTCCGAATCTGTACCTCTTCATTGTACCGAATCTCTCATGCGTTCACCGCAAAAGAAGCGACCTAACAAAACAAACATTGCCTCTCTTATTGTTACCCTGAAAGTTTTTAATTATATTTAGAAAATTACAATATTTAAATCCTCGGCGGTAGCATTATCTCTTACCTTCAGATCGGATTATCCATTTGCACAATGGATTTTCTTCTCTCTGTCGGCAGAGCTAAGCCATGCGCGGGAACATGAGAAGCATTTTACCTTAAAATGAATATTCATTATTCTCAGGTTATTTTCCACAATACTTTACCTAATTTTATCGAGAATTTACTTTATTAATTGGCTTCGGGGTTTATAAAAGCCGGTTCAATATACCTTGGATGTTGTTTCAAGATGGGTAATGCCACGAATAATTTTCTTTGGAATTCAGATGGGGGTCTATATTATCTATATGAGGTTTATGCTAGGCCGGTTTCCTTTTCAGTATAAATTTTGTTTGGAAACGTCTCATGCTCCAAATTTCAGAATCAAATGAGATTGAATCTCATTGACATTACCTTGCAACACTTTGCTTTTAAAATTCGAGATTTAGTTGTCCCCTTAATGGCATAGCTACTCTGTAGATGGCGAATCCAAATGAACTGATACAATGAAGGTAATTCAAGAAATTCCAGTTGTAGGTATTAAAATCCAAAAATGAAAAAGACAAACTATTTGCAAAATTCATACATAAATTAGTCCCCATTTGGCAGTAAAAATAAGGCTTTATTATTTTTTTTATTACGTGACTACCTAGTACCTAGAATCATAATAAATTAAGAAATTTTGCTAAAAATGTCTCCAATCAACAAATGTCACCATAGTTGATGTTTTTTTTTTAAAAATCCTGAAAAGTACTTCCATCTGGTACTATCAAAGTCCCCGACAAACGATGACGACACAAGGTACTATGTACAACAGTACTCGGCAGGTATACCTTCAATACAGGTACCTGTAAGTACATACATAGGAATGGCTATTTAGGTACCTCGAAACCTTCAATACATCCTCATATTCCTTGGGGACAATAATAATCAAAATTATCTCCAAATTCGAACCTCAAAGGGCATCGGATTTGCGACATCGGTCTCACTTTGTGTCCATTCTACGAGGTTTTGTGTCCACCCGATGAGTACCCAGACTAGATGAATGAGTGCTGTCGACAATCTGATGCATAATAGGAGATGCGTTCATTGTAATGGACAGCATTATCTTGTATTAAAGGATAATGCAATATGAATGACCGCAAGTATGCAATAGAAATGACGAGGTACTTGTGTAATGCCTATCCGTTGTTGAGAAGATTACGCGGTAGACTTTGGGACCCGAAATTCTATACTCAGGACGTTTCTACGGGGTGCTCTTAGGGGCCATTGTCCCCCCGGGCGACGTTAAACAGATTTTGGTATGTAAAAAATAAATGTGGTTTTTATGGTTTCGAGCAGAGCGTATAGAATATGGTTTCAAGAATCAGTGAGAGCTATATTATTTGTTATGATTCATAAAAAAAATTGGTTTGATTTTAAAAGTGATACCGATTTTTCATATTGTATGGCCCCTATCAAATTAAAGGAACAGACAGACCATGCTTCAAAGGCAAATTGCAGATACAAATCATATAAATAGAAAGGGTAGGTACTCGTAATAAGAAAGTTGAATCGTTATACAATAATTTAAAAATATAGGGAGAATGAAGAAAATCACTCATCTTGTATAGTGTACCGATTTTACAACATCATATTTTATCATACATAGTTATCGAGTTTTGAGTGACTTCTAAGATTAGTTTTAAGGTTTTCTTCATGTCACTGGTTGGATAGCGTAAACTGGCGAATCGGACATTTGAAAATAAAAATTAAGTAAAAAAACCAAGTCTTTTATTTTCAAACTATCTATTTTCAAATTAATTATCTTCAAATCATGCATATCAGTAATTATCAAAACCAAACTCATATTCAAGTGGAAATTAAGGGCGGAATTCATAGACGTTTTTGTAATACCTCTGTGGCGCTAAGTCACGCATTGCGTACTGTGTAAGATAGGGAAAACTAACGCTTAACAATGACTTGTGATATAGAATTAGGGCGGAATTAATAGACGTTTTTGTAATACCTCTGTGGCGCTATGTCACAGATTGCGTACTTTGTAAGATAGGGAAAATCGACACTTACCAACGACTTAAGTTATTGATGTTGTCTATTAATTCCGCCCTTAGTCTATTAATTTCGTCCGAAATCTTTTGCCTCAGTTCTTCTCAAGAATAGAACATGCTTCAATAGAGTCCCTGCTATCGAGCCTGGTAGACTGCGGGTAGGACTTCAAAGGACATAAAGCCATGTTGGGGCAGTATGGAGATAGCAAGGGGCTCAGTGACACTTGGGCCGCTGGTCAACAAATCCTCACCGGAGTGATCAGAATTAAAATGAATGAACTGAGCAGAGGATGTTGAAATCCCCTACCAATAATGGACACAATACTTCCTCGTGATTGTTTCATAATATATTTATAAACGCGGCAATTTTGAGATTTTTTTAGTAAATCACTTGTATCTCCAAAAACTGCTTAACCAATTTTCTTTAAACTTTTTTTATATGGTAGAATACTATTTTCCCTACATTCTAGTAATCTAGTTGCAACAAAATATTCTGTAGCAGCAAGTCGAATACATCATTTTTTTACTTTTTATGTCAATTTTTAGATTTTCATATCAAAGAACTAGCCGTTTGCCCGTGCTTTGCAACGGGACTAAATTTCAAATTTACTAAGGCATGGCCGTACTGCTGGACAGCAATGTCTTTTTGAACTTTTTATAATTTTTCTGGACAAAGCGATAATGGTTTTGGGGGGGTCAATTCTGAGACATTTTTCGCTATCTCTTACCGTTTTGGCTGAACAACTCCGGACAAACAAACAAACAAAGAAACATAGGTAGGTAGTCCTTTTTTCTGTTTTATATATAGAGATATGTAAAACGATAATATGCATATACCTACATACAAACTTTCATCAAAATCGGGTGTACCGTTCACGAGATATAAGCGTGTAAAACTAGTGGTCATGCGCATGTGCATTTACAGAACGTCTTCTATATGTGTACGAAATTTCATCGAAATCCGTTCAGTAGTTTCCGAGATTTGCGCGTTATAAGGAATATTTTTAACAGACAGACACAAAACCAAAGTTGCTCAGGAGCTTATGAAACATCCAGAAATATGAAATCGGAGCAAAATATATGCGTCCAATTTTAATTTATTGATGAGCTCAAAATCCATACTTTACCTTCTTTAATTAGTCTGGCTCTCAGAAAGGTTGCTTTTAAAATTGAAATGGGCTTATTAATATTGATTCATATGAGGATTAACCATTGAGTCATCTTTTGTTAGAGGCTTTCTCTATACAGGGTGAGCCACTACAAGGTAGGTCTGACCAATAAGAAAAGAAAATCCGCAGAGAGAAAAAAAAAAAAAAAAAACATTCTAATCTATCCATGATCAATGATCAGCATGCAAATTCACTTTCGGCAGGGATTCTCCAGCCCCACTCAGGTACGGTGAGGTTAATTTGAGTAGCTAGGTTGTTTATCTAGAGAATGATGGGTAAATAAGACCATTTAGTTGCATGCAGCGAAGTTTAACTCAAATAAACAAGAAGAAAAACCGGACTGAAGTTCTCGCAGGTATTCAGATTTTTTATTTCTCTGCAGATTTTTTTTTCATACTGATAGCAAGTATTTTTCTTCTTCTAATTTTTCCAAAGATGTGCTTTAACACTAAACTCCAAGGCATTTGAGCTGAACATATTATCTTAATTTTCATGTAATCCTACTATTGTCTTATGACCATGCAGTTGAAAGCGACGTTATTATTATTATAGCATGCTTTATTAGACAAAATTTTTTATTTATTTATTTTTTTTATAAAGCCCCATTGTCACCCAAATTAATGGGCTAGGGCCTCCTTTAAAAGGGTATATTATATTTACATTGTTAATGATCTGTTGCATGAGTATACAAAAAAAAAAAAAAAAAACAAAAAACAAAAAAAAAAAAAAAAACAAAACAAAATACTTACTAAATACACAATAAAGACCTTGAGAAGGACTTACTTACTATGACATGAAAAGAAAAGAAAAATCATAGAGTTGAAACCAACCTTAATTTGTGTTCAAGAATTTTTTTTTTTTTTTTTTTCCTGGGAAAAAATCTTATATTATGTTTCTAATTTCTACATCTAAATCTATCCCTCTTTTTCCCCCTTTCACTTCCATCTTTTTTTTTTTTTTCCCCCTTTTTTTCCCCTCTTTTTCCTTTCTTTTTTTCTTTTGTCATAGTAATTTCCATTCTTCTCTGTTCATTGCTCTTCTCATCCATAGTGGTCCAGCTCGTGTTACAAGTTCATCCTTCCACCTTTTCCTCTGCCTTCCTCTACATCTTTTCTGATCTCTTGGGATCCATTCAGTGATGGACTTTGACCATCTGTTGTCATTTGTTCTCATCATATGACCTGCCCATTTAAATTTTAGGTCAGCTGCAATGTATTCAACTCTTTTTACTTGGAGCTTTTTCTCTATATCTTTTGTTCTTATTTTATGTTCTAGTTTGACCTTTAATATACTTCTCATCATTTTGTTTTGGGTACTGGTAAGCTTTCTTTCATGAGCCTTGGTCCTGGCCCAAGCTTGGCATCCATATGTGAGTGTGGGGAAGATGCATGTTTGAAGTAGTTGGCCCTTAATCCTTAATGGTAAGTCTCCATTCATTAGCTTTCTGAGGCCCCAATATTTCCCCCAAGCAAGATTGATTCTGCGGTTGATTTCTTCATCTAGATGTTTTTTAATCGTTATGGTTTGGCCAAGGTATACGTAAGATTCCACATATTTGAGTTCCTCATTTTCTAGCATTATTTTTTCCTTTCCTCTGTTTGTCATGACTTTTGTTTTGCTTGTATTCATTTCTAAACCTCTTTTACGGCTTTGTATCCCCAGTTCATTTATCATTTTTTCTAGCTCTTCATGATTACCTGATATGAGAACAACATCATCTGCAAAGCGGAGATTGGTTATTTTTTTCCCACTGATGGATATCCCATAGTTCTCCCAGGGAAGCTCTCTGAAGATAGTTTCAATGACTGCGTTGAAAAGATCTGGCGATGCTGGGCAGCCTTGCCTAACTCCGCGCTGTATCTGAAACTCTCTTCCATTTTTATCGAGGGAGATGAATGCTTTTGTTGAGTTGTAAATTACTTTTAGTATGCGGACATAGATTTGGTCAATTCCAAAGGTCTTCAATGATTCCCATATGTACTGGTGCTTTATCGAGTCAAATGCTTTGGAATAGTCGCAAAATGCTATATATAAAGGGATGTTATATTCATGTCCCTTTTCAATGATAGACAAAAATAGACAAAAATATATACAGCAAAATACAATGAAATTATAAAGAAAAAATAAATAGATTGAACAAAGAAACAAGAACGAAAAGGAGAATAAAGCTATTGTCCTAACTAAAGGGCGGGTTGGCAATCTCTTCCACCCAAACCTTAAAACCAAATTACAAAAAAAAAAATAATATTTAGATTTTATTCAAATTATTCTATCTAATCAGAAAAATTTTGCGGTCATTTTTCTTGAAATATTTAACTAGTAGTTATACCTGTGATTATCTGAAGACCCTGTAGGCATGAGCAAAATTCAGAGATTATAATTATGAGTAATGATAACTTTTAATAAAGCTATCTAGAGTCCATTTTGTACACAGGAGCCCTTGTTGCAATAATATGTCAGTCCACCTCTTCGGTGATGTAGTTCCATCAGAAAATTTAATGATAGAGATTTCGTAGGTAATTCCCGAAACTATTTCAAAGTTCTTAATAAGTTGATAAGCATTGTATCCAAAAAGAACATGCCAATAGAAGGTGTATCAAATTTAAAAGTGTCCCTAATTCACAAGTATTACAAATTCGAATTCAAGAGTAACCACAAAAGAAAAAATTATTTGTTGTTGTAAAATTCATTTTACAATAGGTGTATGTGCGGTAGGTAGTTTGCAATAACTTATATGTGAAGCTAAGATTTTTCTCAAAATCAAAATTAAAAAATGCCAGCCTCAGATGTTACAAAATACCAAAAACTTTTTTTACTTCCGCGAAATTTCTAATATTAGAAATGAGAAGTATTATGTTCGTTTTTTTTTTTTAATTACTGAGGAGAAACTTCCACGGCGGCGCTAAGAACTTGCTGCACAGTAGAGATATAGAGACTTCAGACTGCCCCAAAAATAACCAAACACTTTAGAACCGATTTATAAAATGAGCTCGGAGTTTCAACCAATCACAGCACACCATAGTCCGACTTGAGGGAGGGTGTGGCTTATTTTTGTAATTTTATTCTAATGCTATTTTATAATTTGGCCCTTTGTGTATCCTTAGGGCACAAGGACTTGGGGACTGAACAAGACACTAATGTTTACAGACTAAGTGTGGCATGAGTAATTCTCACATTATTCAGAAGGAAAACACTCGTAGGGGACTGCGATACACAAGAGCTCCTGATCCGAACCCTCTTCAATACCAGATTGTTTCTATGTCAAGGCGCAGTCTCGCTGGCTTAGTGGTCAAGGCGCAGTCTCGCTGGCTTAGTGGTCAAGGCACAGTCTCGCTGGCTCAGTGGTCAACTGGTCAAGGCGCAGTCTCACTGGCTCAGTGGTCAAGGCGCAGTCTCGCTGACTCAGTGGTGAAGGCGCAGTCTCGCTGGCTTAGTGGTCAAGGCGCAGTCTCGCTGGCTTAGTGGTCAAGGCACAGTCTCGCTGGCTTAGTGGTCAAGGCGTAGCCTCGCTGGCTTAGTGGTCAAGGCGTAGCCTCGCTGGCTTAGTGGTCAAGGCGCAGTCTCGCTGACTCAGTGATCAAGGTGCAGTCTCGCTGGCTTAGTGGTCAAGGCGCAGTCTCGCTGGCTTAGTGGTCAAGGTGCAGTCTCGCTGGCTCAGTGGTCAAGGCGCGGTCTCGCTGGCTTAGTGGTCAAGGCGCAGTCTCGCTGGCTTAGTGGTCAAGGCGCAGCCTCGCTGGCTCAGTGGTCAAGGCGCAGTCTCGCTGGCTCAGTGGTCAAGGCGCAGTCTCGCTGGCTTAGTGGTCAAGGCGAAGTCTCGCTAGCTTAGTGGTCAAGGCGCAGTCTCGCTAGCTTAGTGGTCAAGGTGCAGTCTCGCTGGCTCAGTGGTTCCGGCTGTGTTTCCAACCCGCGACTTCTGGATTACCTACTAGTCAGACGCCTGGATCACTGAGCTACCGGGACAGACATAGATAATATCAGTATAATCAGTTTAAATACAAAAGTGAGAAGTTGTACTAGATGTACATGAATATCAGAACATACCTGGACAGCTATTTCAAGCTTATTCGCTCTCATCAGCAGTCATATCCATGCCATGAACTAAACTCTCTATTTTAATCAGTATAACTAGAAAAGTGAGGCATAGATAATAGATAGGTATATAACTCCATGACCTAAACCATAGGACGAAAGAGGCTACAGCATCATTCTGCTGAAAAGTGAGGGGCAAAAGACAGCATCTCACCAGAGATAGGTAATAGGTATGATCCCTATCAGCGTGTATTGAATTTCAATAGGGACGCACCCTAGGATCAAGTTGTCCTGTGGATCCATTTTGAAAAGTGAAAAATCTCTGCCAATCAAAAGACAGAGGGGTTGTAGATCCAGATTCATAATGGAAAGACTTTTCCGGGATGTTCAATTAGGAATTAAGGATTACGTATTGTATTTGGATATGGAAGTATGGAATATAATAATAATACTCTTTATAGTAACCACCAGGCGAGGTTAATGCTCAAAGCATTTTTGTACAAACTAATAACCTTCAGAGTCTAATTATTATGTGGATACATGCTCAAATATTTGTGGAAAAATGCATGTACTGGGTGGGATTCAAACTAACGGGTCCCTACGCTTAAGAAACTACCGCCTTAACCAATTGACTATCTAGGTACGAAATAATAGAATCAATGTCAGTGTTATGCCGGGAACTACGAGTATAATTTTATTATGATGCTTCAGTATAAACAGATTAAACAGTATCAGTTCAAACAGAAAAGTGAGAAGTTGTACCTACTAGATGTAATAATAATATTACTGTTTAGTGGAACGTAACCACCAGGTGAGGTTAATGCTCAAAGCATTTTCTACCACCTAACCCTCAGAGTCTTATTATTATGTTTGTGGTCAAAAACTGAAATTATTGAGAAAAAATTCACGCACTGGGTGGGATTCGAACCAACGGATCCCTACACTACCTGGATTACCAGATTAGCGCGTTAATTACTTGAGTACCAGAATACGTACATATCTGGACAGCTCATTAGATATGCCATCAACTAACCTGTCTATTTTAATCAGCATAAACAGAAAAGTGAGAAGTTTTTCTGAGAATAAGGTAAATCTCACAACATTTCACGACTTGGTAAATTAAAAAAGTTGATGTGCTGAAAATAGTTGACGCGCTACTTCAGTCCAGGCAGCTCAGTGGTTAAGGCGTGGGTCTGGTAATCCAGAGGTCGCGGGTTAGAAACCAATTCGGGACATGACAAGTAATCCTTGCATATTTGGGATTTTGACCACTTAATAATACGTTTTGGAACATCTTGGGCCTGCAGCTGCAAAAAGTGGGATTTATTAATTCTTCTCAAGCAATAAAAATAAGGCGATATTAGATATTATATTAACATCGGGTCCATGTGAAGTGTTGATGTTGTTTCTTACAGTATAAATCAGTATGAACAGAAAAGTGAGAAGTTGTACTAGATGTACAATTATTGCACATGAATATCAGAACATACCTGGACAGCTGTTTCTAGCTTATTTGCTCTCATCAGCAGGTAATACAATGATCTTATACATCTCCTAGAAAATTTGCCGAATTTGTGTACCTTTAGTTTTTTTTTTAATGAATGTTTTGCAGTATGCCACATTTGCCACATGGCGGTGAATAGACCGACACAATAATTATCTGTTTAGCAGCAACACTTTGTACACAAAGGCTGTTTTCCTAATACCACTATAACACGGCCTGCTACATGCTGCTAGAACCAAAGGGAACAAATTGTGAGTCTCTTTTGTTTACAATCATTCAATGCGAAAATTGGAGAGCCCTTGAGGATGTGTTTTCCTAGGGAAGATAACAATCAGGCCGGCTCTCAAGATGCTTTCTTCGCTTTCTTCACACCGATAGAATTGATTTGGAAGTTTGTCTGAAAGCTGTGTGTTTATTTGTAACACTTGAAATCAAATATTTTGTATGGCTGATGGTTTGAGAGTTTCAGTGTATGGAGGATAAAACACCTCTCTAGAATGACCTAGATTTTAAAGAGATGTAGAACAAGAAAATATAGGTAATATCGCTTATTTAAACTACATATTTATTTAAAGGGTTGGGTGGAAGAGATTACCATAGGCAATAACCCAGCCCATTAACTAGGACATATATCTATATTTATTTTTGTACCTTTTTTCTTTTTATTGCATAATTATATTGTTTCCATTTTTTCATTGTTATTATAATTATTTGTACTGTAGGTACATAATATGTCTTCTTATGTATGAAAGTGTTTAATAATAATAAATTAATAATAAACGAAGTGTGTAAATAAGCAATAGGTAGTTAAAGCTATCTCTCGTTATCTTACGAGAACTATCGGAACCTTTTCCATTAGATTTATTGATAGCTCCTAGAGGTCCTGTGGATATTTATTCAGCTCAAGAGAACATTATTTCTCAACAAGTTAGAACTCGACCTGGTAACAAAAGTCTTAAACAAAAGTTTGTCCTTCCTAGTTCTCAAATCCCCACCACAAACTCTGAACCACAACGTTTTGCCCTACTTGTGCTGTCCTTGTTTTTCTCAAGAAAAATTCAGCGCCTCTCTTTATTTCAGCCTTATTTATGTACAGAAAAAGCCGTCGTATATTCATGGCATCTTGTAATTTACCTAATTTATCTCTCTAAATTTTTTTATTTGTTAATCTTTTTATAATTTCCATACTATCTGACTCTTGTGATTTATAAGTACTCCTTGCAGTCAAGCTTTTGCATAAATCACACGTAAATTATCCATTTCGATATAGCTAGAAGGTAGAGGGGCAAGGACTCTGAATGTTACAGACCTCTCTTTAAATAAATAATCATAAAAAAAGCCGCCTGAGCAATATCTCAAGCATGATTTTTTTTAAATATTATTGGCCAATACCTTATTGAACCAACGCTCAGACAGAATTATTTTCTGCTCTTAAGAAGGGCTGTTTATTGTGACTCGTGATTAATCAAGGGCCGCATTATCAAAGAGAAATCCCTACTAATAATTTTCTAAGAATTTTTAATCCAAGCCACTAGCACTTAGAAGCTGATATAAATGATTAGTTGAAATCATAGAGCATGTTAAGGGGTAGTGTAGGATATTTTTATTTTTTTTTAAAGATGAGTGTTTCACAGCCGTTTTTTTTTTGTAGCCATGGAACAGGAGCTACTGTAGACGCTTGTGGTCTGTGTTGTAGCTTGTCCATTCCGTAATGAGCCTCCCCTCTGACGGGCGAGAAGTGAAACAATACTTCCCAATTAGATACTGGGTCAACACGAACGCACCAGAAGATTAGTTAATCTAATCCTGTTTCATATTGTGGGCCTTGGAAACTCAGAGAAAGACTTGTAATTCTAAGAATGAATTGGCCCAGAAAAAGACTTAAGAATGAATTAAAAACATGAATTATTCCTTTTTTAATTAGATTAATCAACTCCTGTTTCATAATTCGGAACTAAAGCGAGACTCAGGCAGTAGAAATAAGGTGTATTATTATTATTATTCATAATTGACAGAGCCCTGTCTTTCTCATTTGATTTTTTTTTTCAGAAAAGCTGTGTGCAATCGTTGACTTGCACAAAGTTCACCTCCTAACCTTATTAGGGAGACTTCAAAGTTGAAGAGCCAGACAAGTTGTTCCCAAGGGTTCTCAAAGTGTGACGTCATGAAGCTCTCTTCATATCCTTACTCCTCGGATCCTTACATAACTTTATTCATGGGGAGAAAAAACCAGACTGTCGTCAGTGCTCGTGAATTGACGACAGAATAAAAAACTTTTCTTTATCTACGAGTTTCTAGGTAATAAGACACTAAAGATATTGAAAATTGAGTCTGTCCCGGTAGCTCAGTGGTAAATGAGGCTCCTGTGAATCCAGAGATTCCAGACGTCGCGGGTTCGATACCCAGCCGGGACGTCACAAGTTATCCTCCCATTTGGGATTTTTACCACATAATAATATGTCTTGGGCTTACTGCTGGAATAATGGGACTTTCATAGTCTTAATCGGGCAGTATAAATAAGACGGTATTATTATTTAAAAAATGTATCCATACTATCCATAGTACATAATTATATTATTATTCATATAACCTAGCTCAATGGTTTGATGGATAAGGCGGTGGTCTTGCAACTTGGAGGTCGGCGATTCCAAGAATGGTAATTTTTTGAGTATTTGTAACATCATCATTGTGAATAACAGAAAATAAATGCGTTTGTATGTATGCATTATTTCCGCAGTTTGATTTCTCTGAATGCATAAAAGGTGCACTGGTAGTCAAGTGGTTAACGCGCTAGTCTGGTAATCCAGGTAGGGTTGGGGTCCGTTGGTTCGAATCCCACCAAGTGCAAGTATTTTTCCTCATTAATTTGAGTTTGTGACCAGATAATAATAAGACTCAGGTTTAGGTGGTAGAAAATGATTTGAACATTAACCTCGCCTGGTGGTTACCTTCCACTAAAGAGTGTTATTATTATTAAAGTGCTCATGAGTATAATTTTTTCAACATCCAAACTATTGATTTCAATGCTGTGTCCAAAATGCAACTATAATTTTGTGGCAGTCCGTTAAAATAATAAATTTTAATTATTTCTTTCTCGAAAAATTCCGAATACGCTGGAATTCGAACCCAATGCTCGCAAGACTAGCACGCCACTCACTGCTATTACCTACAAATTATATAATTTTTTTTAAATTTTCCATTTATTTATTGCAATTATAATATGTTACAGAATTTATTATGATTTAATGGTACCCTTTCTCAAAGTTTAAAAAATAAAACTGTGTTGAGAAAGGGGTTTTGTTGTATACATACCTGTTGTATGTATACAATTATACATGTTGTATACATATTACAAAGTATACATACCAATTAATATTCTATTCATTATTTCAGGGTCAAGATATTTCCAAAACTCGAGGGATTTACAAATGTAATGAATGGGTGGCACACAAAATTCAAGGTTTTGTGTTGCAAATGTGTTTTTGCAAATGTCTTGTATTTTTGTGGCAATCTAAATTTTCAGCTGTAATTGAAATGAACTTAATGAACATAATTTATTACAAAGCCAAGTGTGCAATTTTAATGTTCAACCTCAGAGGGAATAATTCGCGAGCTTTTGACATGTTTATTGCAAAGTTTTCTTCCACTAGAAATGGCATTGTTCATTAGAAGGAACCTATTATTACAGTGAAAGTATAGTTGTAACACTAGTTGTTCGTTACTACACAACCAAGACTCATTTTTCTCATTTTTTTTACTTTCCTGATCCTATAGAAAGGAGCAATGTAGTCATCCAAAATTTCGAAGTCCTACCCATAATTGAGGGCATGTCTGTCTTATCTGTTAATAATTATAAGTTAATTCTTATCTGTTTATATTATAAGTTAATTTTTATTGAACTATGACACAAATACCGAATCTGTGAAGGAGAATGAGCCCGCAATGCTGGCTGCATTTCCCTCTGAATGGCCAGGCTTAAACGTTGGATGAGGCATGATGCTGCTCTCTTATCTCCAGTCTCTTCAACTAATTTATTTCCTGGTCTCTAATGCCATTCTTTGGAGATGTATCCTTGGTCTTTGATGTTACACTGAAAATAATTCTGTCATGATAACACAAATAACTAGGTCTTTATCTTTTATGTATTAAAACGAATAAGTTAATTATTTTTCACCAACTCCTATTATTGAGTCACCAATGTTTTTGAAATCTGCGAAATCTTGGTGGATTTTGCGATTTTGGTTCAATGGTAAGCGATATCGAAAAATTGTAAAAGATTATGCCCCTAAATTATTTATTAAGCAATATTTTGAAATGTTTACCATTTACCAAGCAATTATTATTAATTTGTTATTAATTTAATGTCGTTGATGTAGCACTAGTAATATAATAGTTAGTAGGTAATAGTTTATTTATTTATTTTCTTTATATAAAAAAACATTTATACATTATTTTATTTTGTATTATTTCTTGATTTTTGTAAATAGTAAACTACGAATAATTGTTCTGAATAAATAAATATATATAAAAACATTTATACAAAGGTACTTCTCCTCAGCTTTGAAATGGTTTCTAAGAGTGGCAGACTTATTTTTAAACAATGAGGAAAGTCGTGTGATGTTCACACCCGTTCATTTATTCTTTATTATACCTTGTTCAATGAAAACTGGGCTTTTTCAGCAATACTACGACTGCCGTCCTAACCGAGAACTATGTTGAAACGAGAACCTCATGTTGTTACAGGCACCTCCCTCTCATACACGCTACCTGATACTCTCATTATTTTTGCATTGGCAAAGTTTAGCGCGACGAAATTGCGTGATGGAGTAATGAAATCTGGTAAATTATAATATTACTACACAATAATATAAAAAATAATAATTATTACGATAGGAATAACAACAATAATTGCATTAAATTAATTATAATAATGACTTAAGTACTAAGAACCTTCAATTGTATCGGAACGTTATATCAACCTTGAGATATTAATTCAAGATTAAGCACCTTAGACTTTTGAAAAGAAGGCTAAGGTTACGAGTAGAAGTACATGTCGTAAGGTAATATCATATAATTATGCAAGTACGAATGGTACCCTTAATCTGTGTTAATGAATCTCAATACTTTATGGCCTATTATTTTCCCGTATTTCTCCGAGGTGTAACGGTTGTGACTGTTATTATTATACGCTTTATTAGCTAATTCAAGTAAAATATATACTGTGTAATACAATGAAATTATAAAGAAAAAATAAATAGATTGAACAAAGAAACAAGATCAAAAAAGAGAATAAAGCTAATGTTCTACCTAAAGGGCGGTGTTATTGCCTGTGGCAATCTCTTTCACCCAATCAAAGGCTACTTTCATGAACCAAGAGGCCAAGGCGTTTATTATTGTGTTCATTCTATTGCACATTGCATAGCTACTACTTATTCACGGCGATCATACAATTAATTCTTCTTTTGATAATTTTCTCTAAACAAAACGCTTACTTATTTATTTACTTACTTACCCACTTACTTACTTACTTAATTACTTACTTACTTACTTACTTACTCACTTACTTACTTACTTACTTACTTACTTACTTACTTACTTACTTACTTACTTACTTACTTACTTACTTACATTACTTACTTACTTACTTACTTACGTACGTACTTACTTACTTACTGCACTGGCATCTCATCCCGGAACCAGTTCATTGCCTCGTCCATTTTTCGCCTCCATATTTCTGTCCATCCATTCATTTGGTCCACATTCTAGAATTTCCATTTCTTTTTTTAACTTTCCTTATTCCTTATTATTACTATAAAGTAAGTAAGTATTATTACTATAAAGTAAGTACGTCAACTACCCAGGTTTTCACATTAATTTCTGGACGAATCATAGCCTCAGGATACCAAATTTATTCACCAGACGAACCACGAAACTTTTGGTTGAAATCGGCCGCATTCTGCTGCCGCAATAATCGGCCGCAAGGGCCGTTTCTTTGAATTGGTTAGATACAAGAAAAAAAAAGTAAAAAAAAAATAGAGAACAACACTTTCTTAGAATAAAAAAAGAATAGTGGTTTACTCAGATCATTTTTTTGATATCTAGAACTTTTTGGAACCCGGCCCCAATGTACCGCTATTTTCGAGGGTGCCGCCTGGACGTCAAACATTTCAAGTAAGATTTTTTTTATTTTTTTGTCATACCGACCAGTAGAATATTTTCTGCTAGAATAGAACTCGACAAAATAAAACACATTCTGAAGTATTACTGTTTCAGAAAGATATCTCTAGAAAATTTCGTTCTTATTACGTCGCCATATTTAATTCTTTCCCTACATATTTATCTCCAGAAAATAAAGCACATTCTTACCCTAACAGAAAGGTATCTGGAAATTTTTGTTCAGATGAAGTGGCCATCTATTTCTCCTCTACTTGGTCGTCCAGACAACTTCCTCCACCCGTAACTACGGGAATTTTCGTAAAATGAGAATCATGAACTAAAGTTTTAGAAGTTTCAAGTGAAATAGTATACTTGCATAGATGCACTTATGATACATTACTTTAAATTAATATGTGAGCACAACTTCATTGTTATTACTCATAATTATACAGGGTGAGTGTGAATAAAATAATACAGTCTTTAGTGGAAGGTAACCACCAGGCGAGGTTCATGCTCAAAGTATTTTCTACCACCTAACCCTCAGTCTCTTATTATTATGTGAGTATGTGGTCACAAACTCAAATTCACGGACCCCTACGCCAAATGGATTACCCAACTAGCGCGTTAACCACTTGACTACCAGTGCATCAGAGAATAAAGTCCCATCCTATACCTTGCGAACCACTCAATATATCGAAAAGCAGTAAAATATGGGTTAAATCATAATTTATATGGAGGATTAATTTTGAGCCGGCTGGTTGTTTAGACTGGGCGTCAACCAGCTTATGAATTTCTAATTATATGACCTAATAATTAGGTCATGTAATTAGAACTTTTTTTACCAAAATTGAAAACAGGTTCACCTTAAAAGTGATAAAAAGGGAAATTTATTGCACATAAATTCAGACTTCTACTACTTACCGTTCTTGAGATAATGTCCATAATTATTATTTGTTCTGACTATAACTCGTTAAACAATGCAGGAGGATGATTTTTGTTGATAATATTTTAGAGACACCATTCAAACAATTTGTAATTCAACTTATTCTTTTGATGTTAGTTTCTCAAGTTGTAATTCGACTTATTCTTTCAACCCAGATAACACGGTGAAATTTTTTGTTTTATTTTTTTGGATTGATATATTGAGTCCTGAATCAAAATAAGTGTTGTCAACTTATCACTCGGACTCAAAACAAAGAGCTTGAGGTGTTGCCAACTAACCTCAACAAGCTGAATTAATTAGAAAAATCCACAATGTAGTACCTTTCACCAGATGGGGCTGACGTCCTTCCAGAAGGACGTCAGCCCCATCTGGGTTAATGTTAGTTTCTGGTCGGTTTCACCGGACAGCACCCAGCAGGCAGAAGTGTTAGCGGATAAATACATCAAATTACATCTTGTTCAAAAGATCTCAATAAAAAGAGTTGACATCAACAAATTTGATCTTCTTACATTATAAGATTCACGAGTAGGTCAGAAAAAGGGTATTTTTCTTTTGCATAATTTTTTTTTTTTCCAGGTTTGATATTTCCAAAGAGGTATTTCCATCTTATTCCAAGGTCAACTTCACCACATTCGTGAAAGAAAAATGCGTTTCGGTACTTTTAAAGATAAACAATGGACTTAACCTATAAAAGAACTGGAAGCAAAAATTTTCTACTTCCGTTTTGGTAAACCAAACTGGAAGAAGGAAGAGGAAAAATTTCCTCTTCCAAAAGAAAAATGACTTGCTTACAGTTTAGTTCATTTTATTCCAGTTTGGTTAACTTTGGTTAGAAAGAAAAATACGACTAAAGTGTGAACATTAGCCAGGACGGGCGATCTTGTATCTCAAGAACGGTAAGTCGTAAATGTCTGAAATGAATTTTTACTCTTCATTACCTTTAACCAGAAATCATTTTGAATGTGTAATATCATTTTCCAGCCGCGGAAAAACTTTTTTCGGCCCTTAAATCAAAAAAATGAGGCAACAAACGAGCTTAAAAACACTCTACCTGTCGAGAGGTTCTCGAGATACAAGAGTGGGGCGAGATTCTATGTTTCCCCTGTATATTATTGTTCTTCCTAAGAGTGCTAAAACTTTCAGAAAGTCGATGTTTTCAAAAGAAAATGAAACATTTGAAGTTTTTAATCATTTATCATTATATTTTTGCACATCTAACAATCAGGTAATCTAGGTCAATCGAGACGGGGGGTTTACCCTCTATTCACTGGAAATCTGCCTCTCACATTAACCTCACCCATCCAGACATCTCACCCTTTCACTGATGCTAAGCAACGTCAGGACTTGGATAGGTGACCATTCAAATTCAAACCCTCGTATTGCTAGCTTTTCCCAGCAGAACCTAGTTATGAGGTAAAAGTAGGTTAGAGTATTTTTTCAAGATTCATACTGATCTAAGCATGCGTATAAACATGAGAGAACACAGTTTTATTAACCTTAAATAGGTATATCAATCAGAAAGGACTAAATCAAAAAAAACAACATATATTTAAAGTGAAAAATAAAAATAGTTTTAGATTTTTATTGTTGAAATACATTTACTAAGCTTACACCTAATAAAAACAACATAATTTTAACACAGAAATAACTTTATTTTAATACTCTATCAACAAAATATTTGAAGTAACATTTATTTCATGAAATGAGTCCGAGTGTGTCAGGCATGTCTCATTTTTCAAATACCTGTTAAACTTTTTTACCTCTCCTGTTTAAAAAGAATTTATTAATTACTAGATTGATCAAAAGTCCAGAATTTCCCAATTTAATTATTTACACTAAACCTACGTTTATTCTTGCTGTTCTTTTAAAAAAAGTTTCAAACGCAAATTTGGAAGAAAGAGAAAATGCCAGTTCGACCAATCAGTCCGTGTCTAAAATTTACTTCAATAATGTTATTCTAAACGAAACAACATTTGGTGTTCTTTTTGTGGTGTTATAAAAGTAAAAATTGCTCCCTTTTAAATAGATAAATCATGTTACCAACATGATTCCTGGTATAATTTACCATGTACTTACATAAAAATATTTTTCTAGCGCGATGTTCAGTTTAATGACAAAAAAATACTCGTACAGAAGGAAATGAGTGGTATTTCAACGTCAAACGACACTAAAAGATCTAATATCTATGAATTATGTGTCTACAGGGTCTCCCGGAATTTGTGATTCACTCAAATATCTCAAAAACAACTTGGAATTTTGAGATGGAAGATTCTTTTCCTGTATCAGAGACTTTTTCCCTTCAACAATTTGTACTTTACAGTTTTTAACTGTTCTCATAAAGTCAGTATATCAGGCTAAAAAGAAAAGCAAGAAATTGTACTAGATGCACATTAAATGATTGAAAAGTAAACTAAGGATTTACAGACTCATATGTGTCATGGTAATGCCTACGAAGCTGAATAATTGCAATTTTCTCTTGTGGTTTGAAGATGTGGTGTATTAAAAAAAAATCTAGATGAGATATTGACAACGGTAGAAAAAAATTGTGCCGTCAAAGTACAGGGACTATACTATGATGTAGTTCCTATTCAATATAATAATAATATCACCATCTTTATACTGCCTAAATAGGACTAATGAGCCCCATTATTCCAGCAGTAAGTCCAAGACGTATATTTATTTGGTCAAAATCCCTAATGGAAGGATAACTAGTCAATCTTGTCATGTCTTAGCTAAGTTTCGAACCCGCGACCTCTGGTATATGTATAAAATAATTTAAAAACTTTTCAGAGGGCTAAGTGGAAGTTGAAAAGGTTTTTCAGATTTTCTTTTCCACAGAAATTTCCGGGCGGTTGTTTTTATTTTTTTGTATTATCTTTTCTACTTGAACACTAAAACATTTTTATAAGAAAACTTTTTTTCAACAAGCACTAATGAAACTTCGTTAAACTTCTGAGGCCAAGAACCGTCAGATATAAAGATTACAAAGAGTTCATTAAAACAATGAGAGAAGACTTTACATTTTTATAATGTTCATGCGAAACACTCAAAATGGTTGTGTGAAGGTTCAGTTTCACTTTTTCAACTGCTGGTGAAGAATTTACTGAAATGTCAATCTAGATAGAGTTCAGTGTTACAAAATGCATACATGAATAATCTCTATAAAAAACATTAAAATGTAAAAGGGAGGAAATCCTGAATCAACAAAAACTATTGATATCCCACTAAAAAACACAATTTGGAGATCGGTGAAACTTTGCCCTCCTAATGCAGTTTTAAATTGCACACAGTAGTAAATTTATCATGAATTTTTTATATTAAACAGTAAGTCAATATAAAAAAATGCTATTTACAGTGCGTGGATTTATTTCATTTTGTTACATTGTTTTTTTTTTTAAATTTATTTATAGGCGTGTTAATGAAATATACGCTACAGGTAACTTTCAGATTTTTTAAAAATTCATAATGAGGTAACTCACTTTATTAAATAAAGTCTGTCTCCCGAATAATTTCTGTAAATACATTTTACGACTACAATTTTACTATTCTAATTAGCATACAAAGTACTGATATACGTGAAAAATATTAGCAGATTTTGCCCTAAAACATATTTTCACAGATATTATATACAAAATATACAATAAACAACCAATACCTATAGTACCTACACGTATATAGAAAATAAATAAATGGTTAGAAGGCTCTTGATGAAATAAAATGTACTAGATCGAGCAATTTTCTTAATAAAAACCAAGGGCTCAGTTTTGATTTTCGTTTCAAAAGTTGCTCTTAGCTAAAATGTTATAAAAGGTACAAAAAATTTCACAAAAGTTTGCTGATGAGACTCCTATAGGTACAATGTAACCACATCCAATAATAAATGATACACCTATTTTATAAATACACATTAAACATGAGATAAATATGAAACACATGATCTATAAATACAGCATAATTATAAGGGAAAGTACACCTATATATGGCCTTTGGAACATGTAATTTAGGTATTGACTAGTAATTACACAGGTAACTAAATAGGGTTTACTAATACCTTCTTGCCCTCATTCTTATATCTCAAGTAATATTTGTAGGTTTTAACAGTTGTATGTAGGTATTTTAGACCTTTACAAACATTTGATATTTTACACGTTTACAAACCTCATTGGTCTAAACAGAAAATTAAGTATCTCAACTTTATTGTAGAACAAGATTGATCGTAAAAAGAGAGGAAAAAAAACACATCCAACAGTTTCTTAGTTTGCAACACACAGCACACTGAAAAGTTCCTGAAAAGTCTTCATAAAATCTCTGTGGCTCATAAAACTGAGGGGTCAAAGGCGAGTATTTTGAAAAAAAAACAGCAATAAAAAAGATTTTTTTACCGCTCGCTGCTAAAGCCCACTTTATTGAGTAACCTTTTAAAAGATTTCCGAAAGTCTAAATTAAAAATTGTATAAATAATAGGATTTATTCCAGAATTAATATAACCTAACCAAGTAATAAAATTCATTAACCTATCTGACATACAGCATGTATCACAGAATGGGAGACTTACATACATGAGAAAAAAAGGTAACCAACAAAACACAAACACGCCCATGATAATCCCCAGAGTTCTGGCAGCCCTGCGCTCCTTGCTGAGGGAAATCTTCTGTTTTTCTTCAATGAACTGTTTCACAACTTGTGTACTTGGCGCTTGCAGCACGACCACGGACACTTCAGACTTGACCGAGTTGTTTGATTTCAATTCAAGTCACTGGGGATGACAGTTTTGGCATGGCAGTTGCTGCCGTTGGTTGTCTTCACGTCACTCCTGATGGAGGTGAGGCTGATGTCGTCCGGTGTGATCTTAGAGAAGGTGGTCTCATTGTTGTTCATGTGGAACTCCTCCGTGGCGGTGTCCCGAGCCGCCACCTTGTTGGAACCCGAGGACAAGTCCTGCATGTCTGTCATGGAGTCCTCATTCATCAGCATGGGCTTCAGAAATGAGTTTGTTGTTGTTATTGTTCTTCTGGACAATTTTCTTCTTCGTCTTTTTCCTCTTTTTGTTTTTCTGCTTTCCCGACTTGTTGTCGTTCTCGCTGCTGACACTCTCTGGCTCCAGCGGACTCTGGACGTCTTTCTGTACATTCGAGATCGCCGTTTGCTTCACAATATTCAACTTGAAGCTTTCGCTCGATCCCGCAACCTTTTCTTGGTGGCTAGAAATATCTCTATGTACACGAGCGTCATGATGACCAGAGGAATGAAGAAGGAGCCTAGACTAGAGTACACCACGTAACCTCTCTGCTTGGTTAATTGACAGGGCGTGTCCGACTTGAAAACTTTGGGCCAGTCATTCCAGCCGATGAGGGGCGGGGAGCTGATGAGGGCGGACAAGAGCCACACGTAGACGATCATCATCATGACGCGCTTGATGGTCCTCTGCTGCGCGTAACGATGGGATCAGTGATGGCCCAGTACCTGTCCAGTGCTATGGCACACAGGTTTAATATGGAAGCTGTACAACACAAAACATCACACGTGAGCCATATCTTACAAATAATAATGCCGAATATCCACCGACCGGAAAGATAGTAGATGAGGTTGAGGGGTAGGACGAAGATGGCGACTGTAAGATCTGCCACCGCCAGGGACACGATGAAGAAGTTCTGTACGATCCTCAGCGGCTTGTACGTGAACACACTGATGACGACCATGATGTTGCCGATGATGGTTCCTATGATGAGAGTGCTCAGACAGATCATGGTGACGATGGCCTCCCATTCCGGCACGGAGTACTCGAAGCCAAACACCGAGCTGGGGTAGAACTGGCGCTGTTCCTCCACACACACAGATGTGTCCGAGGAGACAGAATAGTTGTCCGCTGCCGAGTAGTTCTGCATGCTGGCAATGTCAGGGAGCTGCGATCATATTTCAAATCTGTTCTACTTTCATAAATCTCTCATGTCTGTTCAAATACAAGGAACACAATACAGTGCGCAAACATTATCCCCGCATCGTCCTCATATCTTTACTCGAAACTCCATCCTCCTGTTCGAAAGATTAATAATATTGTGCATCTTTCACAAACGTTGCATCGGAAATGTTGTTTGTTTCAGAAGTATTACTAGAAATACTTGCTATTGACAGTCGATAGGATGATGTTTGAAGCTGCTGGTGATTTTGAAGCCACAGGATAATGAAGATGAAGCATTCTCAGACAGAAAGAAGTTCTAAATGACCTGAAACAAAAGAAGAAACATAAAATTACTAACTTGGCGATACAAGAAAAACTTTTTGTATATTTTCTAACAGTGAAAGAGACAAATTTATGCCAATAGAAAGATAGCGGGAAAGAAAATTTGAATTAAACAAATACTTAACAATTCAAAACACATACTTTAAATATAAAATAATGCTATTTCTTAAAAGAGAGACAGAGAAAAAGATGAAGAAAGAAAAAGCGAGAAAGAGAGAGAGAAAGTGAGATAAAAACGTCTCTGAAATTTGAACAGGAAGAAGTGAAAGAGATAAATGAGGAACCAAGGACAAAATAAGCTGACGACAGATCCAGATGGATATATTCTCCTCAGCAGATAAAGTTGTCAATTAAAGGATTTTGCTGTCAAATGACGTGGAAAGACAGGAACAAAGCGGAAAAAGAATGCTTTGTTTACTTTTTTCTCTGCAGATTTTTGTTTTCTTTTGCGTTCTTTACAAAAGAAAGCAATACGCTTCTCATACTCACTTCTTTCTATCAAGAAAGTTTCTCGCCGAATAACAAAGTAGCCATACAAAAGTTTGTACATCCTTTCTTTGGTAAAAATTATAGCAAATAGAATACGTGTTAATGTATTATCAAAACAACTTATTTACTCCTTGTTTCTAGTAGATAATAAATATGTACAAAATAATATTAATTATTTTGTATTTTTGTAAATAATATTAATTATTTTGAATAATTTTCACCACGATCAAATTAAATTTACTTCAAAGTTTCCCATTTTACTTATGTATTCTTAAAAGGTAAACATTTTGTGCAGGAAGAGCATGCCACGTTGCCAGAACGCATCTCCAGGGTATTCTTTCCACTTAACTTCCATGTTGACATCTGTTCTATGAATACCGAATGGCACAGATTCAAATAAACATCTTCATTTCAACATGCTAGGAGCTTTGAACCCTGTTTTGAGTGCCGAGGACACTTCTATCGATCCCTGGGGACATTGAAATTGTTTGAACAGGGATTAGGTTGTAGGGTTCCTTGCAATACTTTTCATCTCATGCTTACTTCTCGCTGTTCTCATATTCAATTTCATCCATCACAGAGCAAATAACTTGAACGTGACTGTCTATCTGTCTCGCCCTGTTCCCTTCATTTTATTTATTTACACTTTATTAATTGGACATATTATTTATATACAACACAGATAATTACAAATTAAAGTACAATATAAGAGAAGTAAAAAGAGAACAAAATAAATTAAAATATACATTTATTTATTTAAAAAAATATATTTAAAATAGCTGTAGTGGCCGTGGTCCAAAGGACCCATGTTAGATATTTTTTAACATTTTTTTTTTCCTAGGAAAAAATATTTAATTTTTTTCGTGTTATCTCTTCATCCTCACACCTTCTCTCTTATCCTCCCATTCCTCTTCTCTTACTCTGTCCTATCCCGCTTGAGCAGGGCCGACGTTGTTCAACCTCATAGTTGTTTTGGGCATATTTTCTAAAGCTGGATGCTCTTCCTAACGCCAACGATTCTATTTGATTTAACGTCCTGGATTAGGACGGGGTTTCACCTTCACCCAGTCTGGGTAGGGCTGGGAATATTAGCCTCACATGTACGGCGGGAACAGAATTTTTTGTGTGAAAAATTTGCTCCGACCGGGGATAGATAGATAGATATATGTTTTATTTGTAAAATTACCCTGACGGGTGTATACAATGGTCAGAAAGTTTACAATGGTCTTAAAAAAAAAAAAAAAAAAAATACATAGATAAAAATTACAATATAAATGGACATCTTACATAGCAAAGAATGAGTAACTAGAACAAATAATAAATACAATGCAATACTAGTCAATATGAATGGAATCTAAAACAATATTAAGTTGTAAATGTTATTCTATCCAAGTCTTTCATGGTTTATGGAACTGCATCAATTATTGTGTTTGTGATTGTATCCATGAAAGCATTAAATTTAAGAATTCTAATATTAAGGCTAAGATTATTCCACCAATGGCTTCCTTTATATAAATGATTTTTTTCAAAAAATGATGTTCTATGGTGTGGTATATGGATCAGTTCTTTAATGTTATTTCTTGTATTGTATCTTTCATTGTGTTCAATTTTTAGCTTACCTTCATCATACTTTTGTTTAATTATTTTCATAACCTCTATGTAATATATTCCATAAAATGTTAATATTTTTTCTTTTTTAAAAATTTCTTTACATGATGTTCTTCCACTTAGTCTAAAAACATTTCTTAATATTCTTTTCTGTATAATAAATATTCTATTTGATTCACATGATGAACCCCAACTTGTAATAGAGTACCTCATAACTGACATGCCGTACGCATGTACAATGTTTATTAAATTTTTTCTCGAAAATGTTTTTCTCAATATCTTTATGATATAATTTAGTTGGTTTAGTTTTTTACAAACACTATCTATATGTGTATACCAATTCAAATTTTCATCAATATTCAAACCTAAATATTTAAAACTATTAACAATTTCAATATTTTTGTTTTTTATGGCAATTTCTAAAAAAAATCTATTATTATTGTTTGTATTGATATTGATATTGTTGTTGTTGTTGCTGTTGTTGTTGCTGTTGTTATTGTTGTTGTTGTTGCTGTTGTTGTTGCTGTTGTTGTTGTTGTTGTTGCTGTTATTGTTGTTGTTGTTGTTGTTATTGTTGCTGCTGTTGCTGTTGTTGTTGTTGTTGTTGTTGTTGTTGTTGTTGTTGCTGTTGTTGCTGTTGCTGTTGCTGTTGTTGTTGCTGTTGTTGTTGTTGCTGTCGTTGTTGCTGCTGTTGTTGTTTGCTGTTGCTGTTGTTGTTGTTGCTGTTGTTGTTGCTGTTGTTGTTGTTGTTGTTGCTGTTGCTGTTGTTATTGGTGTTGGTGTTGTTGTTGTTGTTGCTTCTGTTATTGTTGTAAGTGGCAGTGATGGTATTGTTGCTATTTTTGGTGTTGTTGCTGTTGGTGTTCGGTTCATTGGTATTGTCTTTATAGTTTTTGTTGTTTCTATTTGTGATACTATAGATCATACTTTTTGTTTTTTCAAGGTTTATAATTAATTTGTTTTTTCTACACCATTCCGTAATTTCGTTCATCATTTCCATGGCCTTGTTTTTCAGTTCAATCTCATTTTTTCCTGTAATTGTAGCATTAATATCATCTGCATATATGCCTATATATTCTGCGGTTTTTTACATGTTCTGGCATGTCATTTACAATAATATTAAACAAGTCCGGTCCCAAGTTATTACCTTGTGGAATTCCTATGTCTATTTTTATGTCTTTTGATGTTTCTCTGCCAATTTTTACATTAATAACTCTCTCATTCAGTAAACTCTTGATCCAGTTATTAGCTTCATTTCTTACACCCATTGCTTCCATTTTGTGTATTACATATCTAGGTTCACAAACATCAAACGCTGCAGTTAAGTCTATAAATATACTAAATACCATGATTCCTTCATCAAGTTTTTTCATAATAAAATTTGTTAATTCATTATTTGCCGTTGCAGTTGAAAATTTCTCTCTAAAACCATGTTGACATGGTGTTATAAGATTATTTCTGTTCAAATGTTCAATAAGTCTATTTTTGTATGCTTTTTGAAATATTTTTGTAAAATTATTTGTTTTGAATAGTGGTCTATAGTTGTTAATTTCAAGTTTATCATTCTTTTTATGTAATGGTGTAACAGTTGTATGGTTTAGCAACTGTGGATATTTACCATTTTCGAATGACAAATTTATTAATTTTGACAGTATATTACTTATTGTGATATCGAAGGTTTTAATCAGTTTGACTGGTAAATCATTGTCATCAACACCATTGTTACTTGGTAGTGTATTTATAATTTTTCTGATCTCTTTAGGTGTAGTAGGATAAAGTCTCATGTTATTTAAATTATCTGAATAACTTGTTGTAGTGCATTCTTCATGAATATCATTGCTTTCTAAATTTTGTACAATTTTGTCTTTAACAGATTGAATTATATGGTTTCCAAATATTTCCACAAGTTGCTTTTCGTCACTTATAGTTTCATTTTTATATTTAATTTTAATTTGTTCTTTTTTAATTTTTTCATTGCCTGTTGCTTCATAAAATAGTTTCCACATTGTTCTGCTTTTATTTACACTATTAGTTATGTGTGTTTGTATAAATTCGTTTTTTGCTTTTTCAAGCTGTCTTTTGTGTTGTTTCTTATGCAGCATGTACATTTCTTCAATATGTGTGTATTCTGCATTTTGTCTTTTTAACATGGTAATAGTTTTATATATTTTATTCAACAATGCACTATTTTCTATAATTTCTTTTGATATCCATTTTTTGTTATTTTCTTTTATTTTCATACTTTTTATAGGAAAATATTTGTTATATGTTTCAATAAGTTTTTGATTAACATCTTTGTAAATTATATCTATATTATTTAACCCATTTTCTATAATTTCATCCCACTGTATTCCTGATATTTCTGATTGCATTCTGTTAATATTTCCTTCATCATTCAATTTTCTTGTGAATATTATTTTATCTTTTTTATTATTAATTTCCGTAGAAATAATTATTTCAACAATCTGTGCTGAGTGGTCAGATAAGTCATTTTCTATGACTTTTTCGTTAGTATATATACAGTCATTTTCTACTATTATATAATCTATTCCTGTCTTTTTTCTCCTTGTTGCAGTGTTTATAATATTTTTTAAGTTATATGATTCTATTAAATCTTTGAATATTAGATAATTTTTGTCTCGTTTTTTAAGAAAATTTATATTTAAATCCCCGCAAATTATTAATTTGTTTTTTTACTTTCCTTATCCTATAATAAGGAAAGTATTGTATTCGTCGAAAATTTGACCTACCCAGTTTTTCACATTTCTGGACGAATCATAGCCTCAGGATACCAAAAAAGTTGTTTTCAGCCATTGGTCCGTGCGTCTGTCTGTGTGTCTGTCTGTGTGTCTGTCTGTGTGTGTGTGAACAGGATATCTCAAGAACAGTAAGAGCTAGAGACTTGAAATTTGGTATGGAAATTAATTTTATACACCAGACGAACCACGAAACTTTTGGTTGCAATCGGCCGCAGAATGCGGCCGCAGGGCCGCAAATATTGGCCGCAAGCGCCGTTTCTATGAATTGGTTAAAGATACAAAAAAAGTTAGAGAACAACATTTTTTAGATTAAAAAAATAATAGGAGTCTATTCTGATCATTTTTTTGATATCTTGAACTTTTTTGAACTCGGCCCCAATTTACCGGTATTTTGTGGGGGACCCACTTGGACTAACTTTTTTAGTATTCATCCTAGATGGGAGTTGTGACATATCAAATCCAATGATTTTAAGGTGCTGATTACGAATTTGATGTTAATTTTTAGATAAATGTTACCTTTAAGTCACCAGGGGCTTTTGGTCCTGTTTCCATTCCTAATATGATAAGGAAAGTCGTGTGATGTTTACACCAGATTTTTTGATAGTTGAAATCATTGAGTATATTTTCCATACATTTCATAAATCTTTTAAGGTCTCCTTGTGTTGATCTGTATATACATAACACAATCCAAGTAATTTTTTCACATTTATTGTTTTTACTTATTATTGATATTCCAGCACATTCCATATGCAACTCTTCACAGTATTTTTTGACATCAATTTCTTCGCATATTTCTTTTATTTCGTTGCTAACATATATTACTGTTCCTCCATGAATATTTCTTTCTCTTGAGAAATTAGAAATTTGTGTATATCCTCTAATTCCAGTTACTTTGATATTTTGTTCCTTCTGCCAATGTTCTGTTAAGCAAATTATTGTTGGTTTTAGTTTATCACATTGTTCTTCTATTGATTCTATCTTATTTGATATACATTGAACATTTTGATGCATGAGGATAATTTTTTTATTGTTTATTTTTTCTTTTTGTGTTATATTCATTTGTGAATCTTTGTGACTTGTTTTATCTTTTTTATTTGCTACCATAACTATTCTTTTTTCTTTGTCTATCCTTTTCTTATTGTTGCTATTTTTACTGTTATCGTTAGCTGGATAATATAATATATTATCATTATCTATGCTTTGTCTTTTTTTATTGTGTTCTTTTAACAATATGAACTTTTTTTGAGAGTTGTTACTGTGTTCCATATATTTTTTGTTTGATAAGCTTATGTTTTTTTCGTCACTAATTTTTTTTAATTCATGTGTTTGTTTATTTTCAATTTCTATATCATTGTCACTATCTATGTTTCGTATTATACCCATATTTTTACCATAATAATTAGAGTGAATGTTATCAAAATTTAACCTATCTTCAGAATTAGTAGTATTTGCAACTACTTTGTCTGAGAAATTCAAAAATTTGTTTTATAAGGAAATGCACCATTCATCACATCAAATCCATGATTTTGCATTCTACAAGCAGGTGCTGTTAAAGGTAATGAGAGTATTGGGCTCCATCGTGATTCCTGAAGTGGTAGTGTTATTGCAGGTCGCGAGCTATACCCTTGATGCTGGAGTGATGGTGAGATGACACCAGTGTCCAATATCTGAGCTGGTTCCAATGCTAAAAACTGTCTGCAGTATTGAGGTGCAAATATAGTGTTCCACCCTTGATGTTGAGATCCAAAGGGTGTACCAGTAGGACACAAATGTTTATTTTGATGTGTCGCTGGTGCGAAATGTCCCTTATATGAGATATGTTGATGAGTGAGTGTTGATGTTTGATTAACTCTTGGTGTAGGACTTGGTCCTTTTCCTTGCTGTTGGATAGTTGCAGGTATTATAGGAGTCACACTTGATTGTTGTTGTGCTGGTAAAGGTACTGGAGCCCATCCATGGTGAGGCAGTGAAATATTTATAGTGTCATTGGAGTGGCTCAGCATAGGAGAGGGAGCCTTGTTTTGTTCTTGGTGCAGAGATGTTCTTACTGTCGGGTTGATTCCATGTCGTTGATAAGCAGACAATGTCCGATCATGATGATGCTGTGTTAGGTAATCTTTTGTGGTTTTCCGGTTGGTTTTCAGTTCTTTTGAGGCTGTAACACCCTTATTGGGTTCTATATGATTGAATGCAGGTAGAAAAGAACTACTCTGGGTTTTATTTTCTGTAGGTGTCCTAGTCCACTGCCGACGCCAAGTCCGAGAAGAAAAATTCTTCTGAACTTGGTGTTTTGGTATTCTATTTATCATATCATACTCAGATGTCGGAGATGTCATATCAAAATGTGATATAGTAGTTTTTGTATTCTTTTTCTGTAATTCATTAGGGGCGTTTGTTTTTTGATGTAGTAAATTTGATTTATTTTTTGAAGTTGTTGAATTTATACACACATCATGTAAACTATGTTCAATATTTATTTTGCCAGTATTATTCTTAGAATTTATGTTGGTTTCCGATTTTTCAGTATTTTCATTAGTATTTTCTTGTCTTGTTGAGACTAGTTTATTGAAATTTTTAGTTTTGTCCAAAATTCCTTCTTTATGATTGATTTTCTTAATTTGATATTGATTTTGTTTATTGTATGTTGAAAACGATACTGTTTTACTTATGCCTTTGTTTTTTTCCAGGAATATATTTTGATTTTCTGTTATCTTGTTCAACGTATTACAAATTTTTGATTTTCCATTTCTATTTAGATGGAATCGGTCGAAATAATAGTCTTTCTTTGTTAATCTTTTGTTTATATCTAGGTAAACGACATTTTTAAATGTGTCAATGATAGATTTGATTTTATTGTTTAATCTTTTTATATGTACATTTGCTGTTGGAAAGTTAAATCGGTATGGGATAGACACAATTATAATTCTCAGTCTATCACAGTGTTCTTTTAATAGAGACATTAGGTGTTTCTCTATTTCTTGCCACGGTGTTTTAAAAACATCATTTGTACCACCCATTAAAATTAGACAATCATCCTGATTGTAAGAGTTTGGCAAGTCAGTTTTCAGTTTTGTTATTACCAATTCCAGGGTTACATTGAACATAGTATTTATATTTATTGGATCCTGTTTCACTCATGTATTTATGGTAGTCACGAGTGTGACTATCGCCAATCACCCAACAGTTGGGTTTCACAACTTTTGTCTGTGGAGTCTTTGCAACATTTTTAGTTGTATTTTGGTGTTCACATAACTCTTCATGTAAGGTGGTCTCATTTTGAGTTATAGTGTAGAATGCATTTGAGAATATCAATGCATCACTTATTGTGTCATCATCAGCTGTTATATTGATAGTTGATGCGATTGATTCATTTCCCGTTTGTGGATTAGAAATTATTTTCTGTAAGGCCGATATTGTTATCAAATTGCCTGATTTTATATCTTGAAGATTTTTAATTTCATTTTTCGAAATTTCGATCTCATCTAACAAGTCCATTATGATATTTTCATTTTCAGATAGATTTCTATTTTTTTCACGTATAGTATCATAAAATATTGCTGATTGAAGTTTGTGTTTTTTCAGTTCAAGGGTTGTCCTATGTAATTCAGACAGTAAGTCTTCTTTCGTTTCATTAATATTTTTAACTGTAGATTGTAATATTTTAACATTTGCCTTTAGTTCGTTAATCAATATTTTATCAGTTTTTACTGTCTTTTCATATTCTAAAATTTGCTTGTTGTTTTCTGTTATTAACATTTTTAATCTATTTTCACATTCTTCTGTATGCTTTAGGATTTCTTTGTTGTCACTTTTAATATTTTTGAGTTCTTTACTCAAACTGTCTACATATTCATTTTTTTCTTTTACTTTGATTTCCAGATTCTCTATGTCATTTTCATATTCTGCCAGAATTTCATCAAATTTTGTTTTATTTTGTTTTTTCTCTGTTTTTAATTTGGCGATTTCTCTATTATTGTTGTTATGTTTAGTTTCTAAAACATTAAAATTATCCTCTAACTTCTGAAGCTCAGCCTCTTTTGAAACCCATTTGAAACAAATTTTATCAAATAATTCCAATGATTTTTTGTCTCCTTGTATGTCAGATATTGTCTTTATTTCAGACTTCAAATAGACATATTCATTTATATCGAACTTATTCAATGTTTCTATAATTTGGCTTACTTCACTGCCATCATTACTATCATTCTTAGAGGCTGTTTTTTTTAGAAAAGATTTTTCTTGAATTCTCCTTTGCATGCTTCTGTCCCGTCTAGAACTACTCATTTTGGCAGTTTGTTTTAATCCAATATCATTTATTTATAATGTTTTATTTTGATAATTATATTTAGCTCTGTATCTAACACATAGTATAATCAGAGTTGATTGTAGGCGTATGGTTATCTATTTGTTGAAAATATAAAAATTTCCCACTCGAGCGGGGGAAAAAAAACCCTAAATTTCAATAATATTTCTCAAGTGTTGCAACACTGTATGGCAGGGCAGTAATGGTATTGGCGCGATCACGCAATCATCCGTATTGTGGCTTCAATATTCTTATGCCTATAGTTAAACCACTGTATGTTAACCTCTCTGTATCAAGGTATGTTGTTATCAGGTTTGTCTTTCTGGCTTGTTGGACTGATGAGATTCACTGACTGAGTGTTCGGGTGGTGTGTAGGGTTGCCAGATCATTTCCAGCCCAAAACGGGACAAGAGACCTAAAACGTCCAAAAAAAACGGGATTTTGGATGAAAATACGGGACAAGCCCTTTTTAACACATTAGATCTAGGATCTAGAGGCACGTGACTGAAAGACTGTGATGTAATTGGTTACGAGGAGACTGCATCCTCTCTCTCTCTCTCTCACTCTCCTGTCTGTACTCTGATTTTAGTATGATATACATACCTACTGTATTGTATCAATTTATTATCACCTAAATTACCAGAGGAGATGGTGAAACTGGGGAAAATACGGGACACGCGTGTCCCGTACGGGACATTTTGAAAAGTGCCCAAAATACGGGACGTCCCGGGAAATACGGGACGTCTGGCAACCCTAGTGGTGTGCCTATGAGCTCTGTTATAATGACTATGAACTTTGCTGGTAGATATTATTGACAACCGCTGTTCAATGTAAATAAATATTTTAAAATCTAACTTTGGTTGGATATTTTCATCCGTTTTTCATCAACATTTCCCTTGATTTACAGTAGAAACAGTACTCATAATTAATTATTCATAACTTACGTCTATTATGTGAGGGTAAAACTGTTATTAAAACTCACTTGAAACTACTGAGGTACTTTGTTTGATTAAAAAATCACTAAAATTTAAGAGACGAAAATAAATACATGTTGCTGTTAAGCAGCGGTTCACTCACTATTTGGATCGGAATTATTATCTCTGGACCACGGGTAGTAGTCACAACCATTACACCATGGAGGCTGGCATACTCTTCCTCTACAACCAACTCTTTTGTTCGGTTTTGGTACTCCCCTACTTCCACATTTCATGTCCAAATGCCTATTTCGTTCTATTAGAAAACATCAGCCATACCTACTACTATTTACTGTTGGTCCAATAATTATGGTCACAATAATGTGGTCCAATAATTGTGTAATACTTGTGACATACATTGATTTCTAATTTTCTTTAGTAAATTTACTATCTTTATTTTTTGTGCATCATAATATATGCATTACCTTGTACATAGTATACATTTATTTAACAATTCCTATTTTCCTTTCCATCCAGGGTCTCTTCTTCATAATTATTAGTTATTTTGTTTTTTCCCTGACTTTCCTGTGGAAACACAATCTGAAAATTCCGTTTACTTCGAGAAATTTCTATATAAAAATTCACTTTTCATATTTCTGAAATTACTTAATTAAGTTGGGAGTACTTAATTATTTGATAATTTAATTCAAACGTTTATCTCTAATGTTTAATGTCGCGACGCTTTTGTTTTTTAACAGCAGGCAGCATTTATTTCTACGCACTGGGGCTTGAAAATTAATCTGTACTGCTAATGTTTTCATCGGCAAGATGGTTTTATTCTGAGAGTGTGCGTTTTTATATGTTGATGTGAGACTGTCTTCGTGTTTGTAGTATACACCACTAATACAGGCGTAATGTATACAGAGATAATGTGTTTCAGAATCTCGCTTTCGCTTTCCAAATCTATTCCCTGAGGCGCCTACAAATTTTGCAAAGTCGCCAAGACTCTACCCATCTCGTAAATCCTGCTTCTCTTTAATTTCAGGCTTTATCCTTTCAAGACGAAACTTTCCATTTCTAAAAGAAATTATCTCTCCACCCTACCGTCCGGCAGATGGGAGCTTTTTTTTGTTGGCTTTTCAAACAAATTAAACAAATTTAATTTCCCATTTTCATCAGTGAAAATTGGAGAAAAAGTGAGTGGGCCAAGTGAAAAGTTTGATCATTAGGTATTGTTCTTAACTTTTTTTTCATCTTTTTTAAACCGCATTAGAGTAAAGTTTTTATTAAAAAATCTTCTTCTCTTGTGTTTTCATTTTTTCAAGAAGCCTTTCATTAGAAATTCATCTTTCTTTCTCTCTTTCTCTCTCTCTCTCTCTCTTACCCCTCTCTCTTTTCTCTCTCTCTCTCTTCGTTATTTTCAACCTCATACAGCTTATTCATACTACAATTTTACGCCTGTATAAAATTCGCAATATTGTCCTCATATTGCCCGCACAATATGTATTGCGTCTTGCTATCAGCAACACAATAGCTTCATCAGAATACTCTAGCTCGGGGAATAATTTGAAAGCCATAAAGTTTTTCGCTCTTCTAAAGTGTTCCTTTGTGTATAAGAGTGCGACGCAATAAACTATTCTGTCCCCATTGAGATAAATAAATAACAAACTTTTAAAATGTGGTGTGTGTGTGTCCGTGTGGTGGCAAAGTGTTTTCTTATGAACCCATTTGTTTCCTGACGGTAGGAGAGTAATTGATTTCGAATTTCTTAGAAGCTTTAGCTTAGGAAAATACCTTTGTATATGTTATCCTGTTATTAAAAAATAAAAATTAATAAAAAAAAACACTGACGATTATGCACACAATACTTCCTCGAGATTGTTTTCACATGATATACACGTGGCAATTTTGAGATTTTATGCTAAACCACTTGTATCTCCAGAACCGCTTAACCGATTTTCTTCAAATTTGTTTTATTTGGTAGAATATTATTTTTCCTTGTATAAATTCTAAATTGTATAAAAAATTCTTTATCGGTAAATCGTGGACCTTATTCTTTAACTTTTTTATCCAAAATTTCGGATTTTCTTATAAATCAGAGTTAAATTATAAATAATTAAAAAATAAATTTTAATAGCCTATGTAAAAAAATAATATGCATGTACATACAAAATTTCATCAAAAAGCGGATGTACCGTTCACGAGATATAAGCGTTTAAGTAAAAAGTTAATTGTCAGACGCATAGTCTCGGACCATCTACAGAATGTCTTTTATATGTGTGCAAAATTTTATCAAAATCCGTTGAGTAGTTTCCGAGATTTGCGCGTTACAAGTTACAAGGAATATTTTTAACAGACAGACGGACACAAAACCAAAGTTGCTCCGGAGGTTATGAAACATCCAGAAATATGAAGAAAAATTGAAATCGGAGCATAAAATATTTTTTTTACAAAAACGAACACGATACTTTCGATTTTTAATGTTAGAAATTTCTCGGAAGTAAAATGAAAAAAAAGGTTGAACAATTTTAATTTAAACACCTTATATTGAAGTAAATAAGAAAGACTTTCTCTTTTTCAATTAATTATAAAAGTATAATAAAAAAGAAAGTGGTAACCCAACCCTACTGAATTATGTAATGTACCTTTTCAAACTTTAATTAGGACGTTAAGCCACGTCATCTTATTTTACTTCAACTACATAATAAATCACAACACTCGGGAACGGAAAGCTTCCAAACATATTGTAGCATAGCATAGAAATAATGTCACCAAAAGGTGCACACTTTGAAAGAAACGTTGCACAATTTCCGCATTCATGAGATTTCAGAGAATTTTCAAGTGAACCCTAAATCTTTGAAAAACAACTGTAAAGTATGAGAAGTGAGAAGTAATATATTCAACTTCTGACATTTATGGGAAGTGTTGACGGATTTATTTGAATGCATACAGCACCTAGTACCCCTATGAACTAGTTCAATCCTTGCATTTCGTCGCCGTTAAAGTTAGAGTGGTATGCAAAGTCCTCACTGTAGGGATGTCTGGGTTATTTGTCCCTTCAGCTGATTTTCTTATGCAGAGACGTTTGTTTGAAGCGTCTGTGCGCATGCGCATTCAGATGTTTCTTAATAAATAATTGTCAAGGTCGAAGTTTTCCCTATAGCAAGCTCGGGACCACCCTACAGTGAACCCTTTAGGGATAATACGTCTCTGCATACCAGCCTTATTCACCCGTTGCTCAGCCTGAAGCGATCTTTGGGGAATTCATTCATGTCTTCTGTACGATTCAATCCGCTAACACCTTCGAAAACGAGTCCATTTTTGGAGCACATAATCTTCTTCTTTTATTTGTAATTTCGTTTGTAAGCCAAACTTCGCAACTGGTAACTCAACGGTAAAAGATTGAGACGGGAAAATCTGGTGTAAACATGACACGACTTTCCTTATCCCCCAAAAAGAAGTCGAATTACGCCACTGATGATACAAATTGAAAAGATGGCAAAAAATCAATGTCAAATTCGTAATCAGAGCTTCAAAATCATTGGATTTGATATGTCACAACCCCCATCTAGGATGAACAGTAAAAAAGTTAGTCAAAGCGGATTTCCCCAAAATACCGGTAAATTGGGACCGAGGTCGAAAAAGTCCTCTGTACCGAATTTCAAGTCTCTAGCTCATGCCGTTCTTGAAATATTCTGTTTACAGACAGACTGTCCGTCTGTCTGTAAACGGACTTTTTTGTTTTTTTTTTTTAAATTTATTTTTATGTATTTTCACTTGTGTTAACAAATTATGTAGATTGATAAACATTAATAAAAAACTTTGATTTGTTTTTTGGCACTGAAAACTGACTATCAAAAATTTTGGGTGATTCCATTACTTTCCTTTCTATAGGAAAGTTAAAGTAAAAAAATACTTCCGATTTCTAATATAAGAAGTTTCTCGGAAGTAAAATGGACGGCGCAATAATTCTGAAAAAAAATTCAGGGTTCGGAGACGCGTGTGGTTTTGTGCTGAAATTTACCCGGAAAATGCGTTATTAAAATCTAATTTTAGACAAATTTAATTTACTTGTTGAATTCAGGGAAGTAATGAGATTCAACACCAACAGTGTGTTTTTGTACTCTATTGTGCCTGTTCGGGTGTCTGGTGCGAAGGTGGGCGATCAGAATGGCGTTAACGGCTATTTTTAGTTTTTCTCCTACTATTTAGATGCAAGCATAGCCATATCGATTACAAGGACTTATCCAATTTTTATCTTAGAAGCCAAATAAAAATGGCTTAGGATAGGTCCTCTGTAAAAAATAAAACAAATGATTTATTATTATTATTAGTATCTATTATTACTGTAGTGTAGTGGTTTTTTCTAAAACTCTTCCTTATTCTTATGCCGTTGAGCACGATTTTCAGTTCCCAACTCCAGGGCGAAAGTGTGCCTTTATCTCACGCGCTAATCCACTCGGTGTTGTTAGCCGACAAAGGTTGGATCACTTTAGCCGGTGATCGTTCGGTCTCCTTAGTCACCTTCTACGATAGGCCCGGAGCTAGCGTAGGTCAATTCTACCACCTCTGCCCATTCTTTTATTATTTGTACATTATTCTGTGATTTTTTGTAATAATAGAACTACAACTTTACTTTGGTTGTGAAAATGTTAGAAGGACCCAATTTTAGGAAGAAAAAATATCTGAGATTTTTTTTCTTTTACAAAAACGAACACAATACTTCCGATATCTAATATAAGACAATAAGACATTCTCGGAATATTACCTATATTTGAAACCAACCCAAAATTTTCTTGGAAACAATAAGACAGGAGAATTTATTTCCATCGAACATATTTATTTCAAGTAGAGAGGTAAAATGTACGAAGGACCCAATTTTCGGAAGAAAAAAATATCTAAGATTCTTTTTCTTTTACAAAAACGAACACAATACTTCCGATAACTAATATTAGACATTCTCGGAATATTACCTATAATGTTTTAAACCAACCCAAAATTTTCTTGGAAACAATAAGACAGGAGAATTTATTTCCATCGAATATATTTATTTCAAGTTGAGAGGTAATATGTTAGAAGGACCCAATTTTCGGAAGAAAAAAATATCTAAGATTGTTTTTCTCTTACGAAAACGAACACAATACTTCCGATAACTAATATTAGACATTCTCGGAATATTACCTATAATGTTTTAAACCAACTCAAAATTTTCTTGGAAACAATAAGACAGGAGAATTTATTTCCATCGAATGTATCTATTTCAAGTAGACGGGATAGGGCATGATCGGAGGCTAAAATAACTAGGAAACATTCTTAACCCAAAGCCTTTGGGGTGGAACTTTCCCATTATAGGCCTAAGCTCTTTCAATTCTGTTTCCTTTTTTCCCAGCTTGTTGGGAGATATATTTCTTGGAAATGAAATCTCCTAGAGAAGGCTCTAGTAATGCCTTTTTAATTTGCTCACTGGGGCAGTGAAATGAGGGCGAGAGAGAGAGAGAGACAGAGAGAGACAGAGAGAGAGAGAGAGAGAAGAGAGAGAGAAAGAGAAAGAGAGAGAGAGAGAAAGAGAGAGAGAGAGAGAGAGAGAGAAAGAGAGAGAGAGAGTGAGAAGGTGAGGTGAGGGTAGAAAAGAGGAGAGAAAAGGAGAGTAAATTGATTGTGAGAGAGAGGGAGCGAGACAGGCAGGTAGAGAAAAAGAGAGGAAAATGACAGTAGAAAGAAAGAGAGAGGAAGGAAGCTTAGAAAAAAAGGTATACAGAAAGGGAGGGTAAAAGAGAGGGAGAGAAAGAGAAAGAAAGTGAGGATGAATGTAAAACGAGAAAGAAAGAGATAGAGCAAGAGAAAAACCATCACTATATCGGGAGGGGACAGCGTATTTTATCTCATAAAGCCTTTTATTAAAAGGGCCAAAAAAAAAAATATTTTCTCTGATTCTAAAAATTATTTTTTTAAAAGTATTGCTTTTAGACTTTTATTAAAAAGGCCGAAAAATAAATATTTTCTCTGTATCTAAAAATGAATTTTTTAAAAGTATTGCTTTTAGACTTTCATTAAAAAGGACCAAAAAATAAATATTTTCTCTAATTCTAAAAATGATTTTTTTTTATATAAAAAGTATAGTTCTTATAGACTTTTATTAAAAAGGGCCAAAAAATAAATATTTTCTCTGATTCTAAAAACCTATTTTTTTGTGAAAACAAGTATAGTTTTAGTTTCGTAATCATTAACAGTGGGTATACATTATAATAGTTTCTATGGTAACTCTATAGTCCATCCCCCTCCCTCCCATTTTCCAATGGTCATGATTATTTTTTTCCAATGATGATTTGAGACATGACATATAATTGAATTGAATACCAGTATGTCCTTCATTTACATCAATTTTTATTTTTTATTAAAGATGAGTGTTTCACAGCCGTTTTTTATTTTGTAGCCATGAAGCAGGAGCTACTGTAGACGCTTGTGGTCTGTGTAGTAGCCTACCCATCCCGTAGTATGCCTCCCCTCTGATGGGCGAAAAGTGACACAATACTTCCCAATGAGAGGCTGGGTCAACAAGAGCACACCGGAAGGTATCCTATGCAAACAATTGTAACCAAATTAAGAATACAAATTTTTGTCGGCACGGGGCGATCAAACCCGGGACCTTCCGCATGGCAAGCGAGAGCATAACCACTGAGCTAATCGCGCGCTCAATAAATTTGAAAAAGTATTACCTCAATATCTGGTCACAATAGTAATAGATTTCAGTGTTAATTCTACGAAGATTGATCTGATACCCTGCACCCAGGTCACATAGTAATAAAATACTTCAATACATCCTCAGAAAAATACTTAGAGAGAGAGAGAGAGAGGGGGGGGGGAGAGAGAAAGAGAGAGAGAGAGACAGAAACAGAGAGAGAGACACAGAGATAGAGAGAGAGTGAAAAAAAAAGATCGAACACAAGTCAAAAGTGTCAAAAAAAACGCAGTTAATTTGTCCATAAAACTATGCAGCTATTTTTATGTTCTTTTAAAACATAATTTTCCTTGTTTCTCATTATTTTCTGTTGGATCAAATGAAAATAAAAAAATAATGAAATAACCTTGAGCTTCATTTTCCTCATTACTTTCGTCCTTTTCCTCATTAAAAAGAAGAAAAACTCCAAACTCTTCGTCATAAATCTTTCCTCTGTTTCTATACGTATTTTAATTTAGTACCCTTCATATTAAAAAGTTATTAAATAATTATACAAGTTACCTAGCTTTTTTCGAGAATAAATTGCAATGCATGCAAGTAGAGAAAAGCTGAATAATTTTCCCTTAGACCATATTAGAAAGCTGAAAGTTTTCAATATGAACTATACATTTGTTAGAAAGTGCATTATTAGAAATCAAAATATATGAAATGTAATATCTATTGTAAAAATATAAAAAATAAAAAAAATCCTAGTTTTATATAAAATATTTCTATTACCTGGACTATACAATATTATGGAGAAAATTATCCTCGGGAAATTTTTGCTGCGTACTGAAAGTTTTGTGTATTTATTTGATAACTTAGAAGATATAGAAAACCATATAAAACAGGACAGGCAACCAAAACCAGTCTTTCTTTTCTTCAAAATAGGTACATAAAATTGAGGAAAAATATGTATCGGAAAGTACGAGAAAGAAAGTAACTGAAAGTATTATTATTACTGAGGTCCCTTTAACCCTCCATTCGTTAGAAACTCACAAACCAATCACCTCAAACCGCCTGGGTGGCGCCGGAAATAGCCAGCATTGAATTAGAATGGTCTCCGATTCAAGTCCTAATCTCGCTGGACGTTGCTTAACACCAGCACCAAAAAGAAAACTGGTGTATTCAACGTGCGATCGACGCTTTTTTTTCAGCAAACTTTCTCTGGGAATCGATCATTAGCACTTTACTATCTCATCGTAATCCTATGCAAATAAGCATTCATTTCTTTATCCGACAAAAGGGGTGAACACTGAACTATAAATAAAGCGATTGTGAAGATGCAGTTCCCGTTAGTGCGCCAAAAAAAGGGTTTAATGGAGCAGAAAATTATCCGCGCTTTAAAAAATAGTAACGCTAAATCTTCTTGTGACCTCTTTGTTGTAATAGTTGAGAGAAAAATGATTAATGTGCATAATATGAAGAATAAATGTGACGTAAAGTAACTCTTTAGTTTTGATTTATGCTGGCGGTTTCAGAGTGAAAAATAATGAGGTGTTTAATGAAACTATTGGCACAGTGAGATTTGTATACAATTGGGCAATTATTATAATAAGACCACATAAGAAACTAAGAAAAATACATAGTAATAATAATAATATCGCCTTATTTATACCACTCGATTAGGACTATTAAGTCCCATTATTCCAGCAGTAATCCCAAGACTTATTATCAAATGGGAGGATGACTTGTCATTTCCCGGCTGGGTTTCGAACCCGCGGCCACTGGAATTTCTAAATTCACAGAGTGTCGCTTTTACCACTGATGAGGTTTTTCCCTTTTTATTTATCATTCACACCTTTTCTATCAGAGATTTAGAGCATTTGATTCACACAAAGAAGTTGTAGCACTTAGAAATAGCACCTGTCAATCTTTCCTCACAAAATATGTACCTAAATTCCAATTTTCGTTTTTTAAAAAGTAAGCAATTAAATCTTATTTCTGCTAGCGGGTTTTGAACTTGTATCTTTGGAACCGTAAATTTTCCGGGTCAAAATATTCCTATTTTCCTCTTTGTACCACTTGAATACCTACAAGTGTCTTTTAAGACTCTAAAACTGTTTTTACGAGTAAATTGAAATTGATCACTCATGTATAATAATTAATTAACGAATTAATTAATTCAAAAATACTTTGTTTGAACAGTTAGCAAAAAGGGACTCTTTAGTTATACGTCAAGCGCTGGCAGTATAAATAAAGTATTTGTTTAAATTAAAATTGTGTAAAAATTGTAATGGTGAACATTTCCAAGCACCCACTTTCTTCTTCCTGCTCCTTCTGTTCCCTTAGCCCCCAGAGAGTGCAAAAGAGTTCTCATTGTTTGAAGAAAAACATTAAAGATGCAACGAGGGAAAAAAAAGAACCTTGCCCTTCTTAATGGAGAAAGTTTTTCTCTTCGCGATCATTAACAGCAACATCATGAGAGAAAGTAGATCAAACGCAGCAGACAGGTCTTTTTCTTCCAAGATTGTCCAGAGTTGCAGGTTGCGCCTTCATTGACATTTGACCAAGAAGTTACGTGATCTGTATGAAGTATACGCCCATAATCAACCAACTCTAGACATGAGGAAGATGTTCAGCAATGTCTACCTCAGGTAGGTTTGGGAAAAAGCAAATTGAAAGAAGAAGATTATAATTATGGTCTAACCATCAATTCACAAAACAAAAATCTTGAACTGGACGGGATCCGAACCATCGATTCCAAACCTACCAGCGTCGATGGCACGTTGACTGCACCGATTCTCGTAGGATCACCGAAGTTAAGCAACTTCCAGCGAGGTGAAGAGTTCGTGATGCTGGCATTCCGGTCCAACCCAGGCTAGGTGAGGTTAATGTGGGTAGCAGGTTTGTGAGTTTCCTGCGATTGGAGGGCAACGACCCCGTCGTGATATGACCATGCGATTGAAAGCGGCGTTGAAACTAAATTAAAAAAAAAGGCTAGCTGGAAACTTTGACTAGCGCCTTATCAACTAATGCATGTGAGGTTTCTTTGTCCAAGAGTGTTTTGGACTCGCAGGATTTGGTCACAAAGGTAGAACTTTCGTCGGCAAACTTTCCTGAATAAATTTATAAAAGTTTCCACGTCCCGCTAGACTATACTCAGACGGGCGAGAAAGTTTTCTTGAGGTGTTCTGAGAGTTGAGACTGTAAATTAATTAGACAATGCCACCCAGTGTATGGCTAATTATTCACGGGGCTTCTTCTCCCCTGGCTGGCGAACACGTTGAAATATTACTATCGTTTTACTTTGTAATTGCCTTTATTGTTGGGGCGCCGGGCGTTAAGTAATCTTATTATTATTTTTTTTTTTGTTAATCCGTAGTTTGCATCTAAGCCTTAAAAGGCACTCACATACCAAAAAATTCCCAAGTCTCAACTAAACCTTTTTTTTCATTTTTTTTTTTTTTTTTTTTTTGGCAATGGACCAAAATAAGTCCATACAGCCACTTTTTAATTAAGTACAAGGTATAATTTTCATCTAAGCCTTAAAAGACCCTCTTGGTCGTGCCATTATGGAGAAACAAAAGACGAGTCAGTGACTGAGTGACTTTCAATTTATTTATAATTCTTTTTTTATGCAATATTTTTTTATGTTATATTATTATATGGACTCTTTCCGTAAATATAAGTGCCTCTGAGCACCATTACAATTACAATTTTATTTAATTATAAATATAATTATATTATGGTACAGTCATGCTATTCTGTCGAGATCTCTAGAGGTTTGTAATTTTTCAAAAGAAAGCATTTCCAAAATGAAATGCTTGGTTGGAAAAATAATATCACCCACAGAATGCTCGAAATTCATACTTTATGAATTTTAAATATTTTTTCAAAAATCATAACTCAAAAATGAAAAATCAGCTTAACAAATACCTACCTAGTTGCTCCTGATACAACATTTCTTGGAATTTTAATTCCAAACTTGGATTTTCAATTTGTAATAGCTAATCTTGAGTTATTTTTTAAATAAAATTAATATATTTTCATCATTCCGATTAAATAAATAAATTGGGTACATTATTATTATTATTTTGAGGATTTTTTTTTGATCCAAAGTATGTACAATGTACATAGGTAAGTTACGTTCACAATCACACTTTTTTACAGAAATAGAAAGAAATGCGAATTTTTTTTATATGAAAGAAAACGATTTTTTAGCAATCTAGCGCACATGACATACATTTATTTTTGAACTCTAGTCATTCTAGGCAATCTAGTCATTGAATCCCATTAGTAGACGATTTATCTAGTTTTATCTCGGATACTGTGTTTACCTACTTATCTCACATTGTTGCTATTCAAATGGAAACGAGAGATAACTAATGCGTTCTCTAAAATCATCAGGAGCATGTTCTCCTCGACCCTACAGGGTTTACCTAAGGTTTTTTTTATAAATACATAATAATTATGTATTATATGTATTAAAAGTTATGTACATATAATGTACGATGCACTTCGATGTTCACAAGTAAAAATCAAGCTCGCCGGTAGGCGAGCGCTCGTCAAGTAGCACCAACCAACCGGCCTATTAACACGAAACAATTGTTTTTTGTTTAAAACTATCTATCTATCTACCTAGATTAATGAACTAAGAGCCTTGAAAAAGAAGACTTCGAACATAATTATATTAATATGCTGCATAAAATACCAGGACTCTAGGAATGAACTATTTCAAAGACTGACTTATATCTTGGACCAGCCCTTTAATTACGTTAATATTATCCAAAATCCTTCCTGTTAGAATTCTATTTATAAATATCTTGCTAAAAACAAAATTTCCACCTAAAATAAAATGTAATCTCTATTCTGTAATGTAATATTTAATGTGTGACTAAAAATAAATAAAGTGGCTGTATGGGGTTATTTTTGCCCCAATGCCAATTCCAAAAAAAAACCAAGAGCCGAATTAAAAAAAAAAAAACAGGATTGCCAGCGTCGATGGCGCGTTGAATGCACCGGTTCTCGACGTTCTTGTAGGCTCACCGAAGTTGAGAAACGTCCAGCGAGGTGAAGACTTCGTGACGCTGGCATTCCGGCCCAACCCAGACTGGGTGAGGTTAATGTGGGTAGCAGGTTAGTGAGTTTCCTGTGAATGGAGGGCAACACTCCGCTCGTAATTCGACTATGCAGTTGAAAGCAACGTTAACCCCCCCCCCCCCCGAAAAATAATTAAATAGGATTAAATTTAAGATAAGCCAAACTTTCCCTTAAGTCGGGCTATAATAGTTCGCTGTGATTGGTTGAAAGTCAAATTTGAAAGATGATCTGACTAATCCTAAATTTGGTCCACCCTACAGTGAACCCTATAGGGATTACAAAATCGTCTCTGCATACCAGCCTGAGATTTTCACTACAGAGAGTGCTGTAATAATGAAGTACACCATAGAAAAGTGTAATTTTAACAACCTTTTCTAAAAGTACAAGCTATCTCTCGTTTTTGCGGGACATGATATTAATGTCAATATTTCCAAACAGAAAATCACATTTGCTGAAGAAACGGTAAACTTACTGAAGAAGCTGAAGCCAATATTGTTTGTGTCATTAAAAGTTTCCTCCACAAGATTGCAATGAAAATTAGCAGTTGTAATATACAGGGTGTTATCGTTATGAGACTTTCAAATGTTTTCAAATTTTCTCCATAAAGCTGATGAATTATATCTATGTATATTCTATTATATTAAAGTGGTGTTTTTCAACTTTTTAGTTATATACACCTGATGAATTATATGTATTAGATTTGTATAAGTATAAGTATAAGTAGTGCTTTATTTAGACTGTCAGCGCAAGACAGGTAGTCCCATTATGCCAACAGTTTTCCCATTATGCCAACAGTAGGTATGTCATACTATTTTTTTTTTTTTTTTTTTTTAATGATATTTATTTACAGAGGAGACTTAACAATCAGAGTCCTTGCTCCTCTAAGTATTTAGTTGCATCGCGCAACACACAAAGTTAATTAAAATTATTTATATAGAAAAAATACATTATAACAGATTAGTGTTATAATAATATTAGATCAAGAACTCTGATTATTTCACATAATTCGCAATGGTATTAAAAGTTAAATAAACGGGTAAATCAAACAATGTATAAAGTATAAACAGAACACAATAAAAATTCAAGTATGTATCCCCTTTGGAATATAGATAATGAAAAATTAAAAATTTAAATTCAATAATGTAAAAATTAAATTTTACTAAATAGTTTAGCAATCCTAAGGAATCGAATAACTTTATCAGCATTATTATTTTCATTAGTTAAGATATCTTTCAAAGAATTAGAAATGAAACCTACTTTTTTCCTATAGATTTCCAGAGCCGGACATTCAGATAAAACATGTTTTATGGTTATGGGGACATCACAAACTGTACACAAGGGTGGGTCTATCCTATCTAGTAAGTATTTATGAGTTAGAGCCGAGTGCCCAATTCTAAGTCTTGATAATACAACTTCTTCTTTTCTATTATGTCGATTCGAGGTACTCCACAGATGGACGTCTTCTTTAATTCTTTTCAACTTATTGTGAATTGAAACCCCCTGCCAGTCATGTTTCCATTCATTCAGAGTAATACTTTTATGAGCACTCTTTATGTCATCTGATGTAACAGATAGGTACATATTGTCGTAGAATACATGAGCAGCCCGAGCAGCAGAGTCAGCACGGACATTACCGGCTATGCCGAGGTGACTGGGTATCCAGGTGAACTTGACTTCCACTCCGCGATCCTTCTGAAGTTGTACTAGTAAACTGCGTATATTTATACAAATTGGATTTTTCGGAAAAACTTGCTGAATACACTCAAGTGCACTTTTTGAGTCTGAATATATTACAATTTTAAGTTTGAGTTGGTCAGTTTTTTCATTTATATATTTAAGGCAATAAAATAGAGCAAACATTTCAGCAGAAAATATAGATGATACAGAACTTAGTTTGATTTTCTGTGTTTCATTTTTATATGTAAAAGCACAAGTTGTAGAATTATTGCTTTTAGAGCCATCTGTAAAGCAAGGAAGATATTCCATATTTTCACTCTGGTACTCAAGAAATTTTTGATGACATTCAGTGGGTGATATATTTTCTTTTTGGATTTTAAAGAGAAGCTCAACTTCCGGTATTATAAGAGTCCATGGGGGAATATTTTTAATAACCTTCATACATGTTAATTCATGTATCGGAAATAAATTAATTTTATTTATTCGAGCAGCTAGGGGTAGAGGTTTATTATCAGACATAGCTGACAAAGCGGGGTTAGCTGAAAAAACTGGGTGGAAGGCGGGATTGTCTGGATTAGATCTAAGTCTTGAAACATAGTTAATAATTAGAGCTTGTCTCCTATACTTGAGTGGCATTTGTCCGGATTCTGCTTGTAAGCTGACGACTGGTGACGACCGAAAGGCTCCAGTAATACATCGGAGAGCTGCATTTTGTACTGGTTCTAATTTTGATAAGCATGATTCAGTAGCAGAATTGTACAACACACAGCCATAATCTAAAATAGGACGTACATATGATTGATACAGTTGTAATAATAATTTTCTATTTAATCCCCATTGTGAATGTGATAATATTTTTAGTATATTCAGTGCTTTTAGGCTTTTGGATTTAATATATTTAATGTGTTCTTCAAAGGTAAATCGACTATCAAGTATGACGCCCAGCCATTTAACAGATTGAACGAAATTGATGTGTCGATCTTTAAATCTTAATGTAGGTGGTCGAGTGTTTTGTTTTCTACATCTACTAAAAATCAAACCACATGTTTTAGAAACAGAAAAATCTAAACCATTAATTCTTGTCCAAGCTTGAAGACTTACAAGGGACTCTTGAAGAGGCTGCTTTACTGATTCAATATCTTTTCCACTTATAAATATTCCAAAGTCGTCTACGTACATGACATGCTTTACTGAAGGGTGCAGGTTATCGGCTAAGTCACATGTTGCAATACTAAAAATGCTACAGCTTAGCGATGAACCTTGTTTAATTCCGTTATCAATTTTAGTTAGAGAAGAATGATACGATCTATTACATTTCACAATAATATAATTGTTTTTGAGAAAATGGGATATATACTGAAAGAGAGGTCCTCCTATTTTCCACTCAGCCAGTTTGTCTAGTACCTTTCTTCCCCATACCCTGTTGTACGCGGTCTCGATGTCCAGTACTACTGCAGCAGTTATCTGTCTATTCTGAATAGATTTACTAATTTCATCTTCAAGCAATATTAAATTATCAATGGTTGATCTCATTTTCCTCGATCCGCTTTGAAAATCGCTAATAAGATGGAAAGTATCTAATATCCAAGTTAGTCTTTTGTTTATCATCTTCTCGAAAATTTTACAAGAACAGCTCATCAAAGCGATCGGTCGGTATGAGGCAGTATCAAGGGGGTTTTTACCAGGCTTCAGTACTGGCACAATGTAGGAAGCTTTCCATGATTCTGGGAAAAGACCATTTAACCAAATAATATTAAATATTTCAAGCAAGAATTCTAGCGCTGCTTCTGGTAGATTAATTAGCATGGGGTAGCTGATTCCATCAGGACCACAGGCATAAGATTTGCATCCTTTCAAGGCAAATTTTAATTCATATAGTGTGAATGGTACATTTAATTGGGGATGGTTACCTAAGCCAGGATTAATAGTTTTGCTTTCTTTCACTGTCTTATAAGTTCTAAAACTGGCACAGTACTTGCTATCTGACGAAATATCACAGTAATGTTTCGCTAACATGTTAGCCATTTCTTTCTGATCTTTGATTTTTTCTCCCTCATTATTCAGAAGAGCTGGAATTGGGCTAAAGGCCTTTTTACCTTTGAAACATTTCATATGTTGCCACATAGTTTTACTATCCAAGTTATACTTAATTGTATCCATTAGGTTAATCCAGCTCTTTTTCTTACTCTCCTTTATTTTCAGCCGAACTTGAGCTCTAAGTTTCTTATATTCAATAAAATTAGTGGGTATCGGATTTTTCTTGTATATTCTTAAACATTTTTTTCTTTGTTTAATAAGATTTTTTATATCATTATTCCACCACGGAGTGTACTTTTTCTTAGGGATCATATGAAATTTAGGGATAGCTTTGTCAGCGGCATCCAAAATATTTTGGTTTATAATTAAAAATATCTGATCAATATTGTTACTTGTTGTAGTTAATGAATACTCAGATCTCAGGTGAAATGTTATAAGAGACTGATATTCATCCCATTTGCCTTTATTGAACAACCATCTAGAATCAGTTTGGTTTGAATCTTGATCTAGGTTAAATTTAATAATAATTGGAAAATGGTCAGAAGAGTGGGTATCTTCCGAAGTAAACCAAGTTATCTCAGTGGCTAAGGAAAGTGATGTGAAGGTGAGATCAATGGCTGATAAGGTACCATAAGAATTATTTAAATGTGTGGGAGACCCAGTATTGAGTAAGTATACAGCATTCAAATTTATAAATTTTTCTAATTCCTTTCCACGAGTGTCCACTTTCTCGCTTCCCCAAAGGTAATGGTGGGCATTCATATCACCACATAGTATATAGGGTTGACTTAGCTGAGATATCAACTGAGAAAATTCAGCTTCTTTTACAATGCTGCTACTGTTGCCGGGGCGAACATACACATTACACAGTGTAACATCTTGTTTAAGTTTATTGCAAGTAATACGTACCACAACAACCTGTAAATTACTTGAATGATTAGTACTGATGAGTTGTGCATGGCAGGAGTTGTGTACCAGAATCATAACACCGCCACAAGCTATCTGTCCGGAACTGAAGTCCTCACGGAAAACTTGATAGTTGGTGAAGTCGACTGAATCTTTAGGGAGGAGGTGAGTTTCTTGTAGAGCAAAAGCAAGAGGTAAGTTATTTTTCAGAAGAACGTTTAATTCGTCTCTTTTGTTCTTAAACCCGTTCATATTCCATTGAATAATACTGTCTAGGAAAGTATTATTATTTGTTGTATCTGTCATTAAAAATAAATAGTTATTAAATATTATGTTTTTTTATATATAAAAATCTATGTACACCAAATTTTATGTAACGGGTAAGTTATATAAAAATAAGGAATTAAATCAATCAAATCAACATCCTAGGTGTGGGCTACCAATCTGTTGGTAGTCCATACCCGTACTCGAACTAGCATTCTGTAGATTTACATGCTGGTCTGTATTATTAGAAATCATCATTGGAGAAAGCACTGGAGTATCTGAAATCGTTATAGCGGAGTCTCCACTAAACTGAATCTCAGGCTGCTGTGTGAGGTTAAACCATTTTTCATTTTCACTATTACGTTTGTCAATTTTATTATTTTCACAGCCTTCGTAAATCATTTTGGAAATTTGATTGCCTTTATAATAAGTCTGAGGCTTAGTGATTTGACTCATCGTCTCGAATATATTTCTATTCTTTTTATTTTGTAAAGCATTTTTCTCACGATTAAAATTGGATTCTTCGGTTTTTCTTTTCGGAGGTCTGTTCATATTAGACAGAGGAGGAGGAATATAGCGGTCAAAAGTTCTGCGATTGTTAGGCTGGTTAGATCTTAATGCAGGATATTCACTATTGTATTTACTACTTACATTGCTTAACTTTTCATTTCCTAATGTCTCGAGTACAGCAAATGAATTCTTAGTACGAAACGAGTAAGAATCTCTTTCCTTGGGAAGTAAAGCGTCGGCCTCGGGGAAGCAGAGGCTACGGGTACTCATCAGTATCTTGATATTTTTCTGTCTCTCGTACTCAGGGCATGACTTGCTGTTCGAATTATGCATTCCACCGCAGTTCAAGCACTTGATATCTGCTAGGTTACATACATGTTGACTGTCGTATATTTCTTGATAACATTTGGTACACAATTGATTATTTTTGCAGGCTTTTGTCATGTGACCAAACCTGAAACAACTAAAACACTGAATGGGATTCTGAATGAAAGGCTCGCAAGGAAGTCTAGAGTACCATAAGTATACATAATTAGGCATATCCTGACCTTCAAAAACTATCTTAACAGTAGAAGTAGGTACATAGGTAGCTACTCCTTCAATAAAAGTTTTCCTATTTAGTCTTTGCATGTGGATTATCTTAAAGTCTCCCGTATCAATATTGTCTCTAATCTCTTGGTCAGTAATTTCCAGGTCGATATCTCGAATCACCGCGGCGCGCGACACATAGTTGCCAGGGATGAAAGCCACGAACTGTTGCTTCATCTTTTCATTTTCAACAATTGAATTTGCGCACTTGGATGTGGCACAAACAACCAGAAACTTGCTACGATTCAATCGTTTTACTTCAAGAATATCAGGACTTTTATTTGTTATCTCAGAAAGTAATTTTGAAAGAACCAACCCTTTGATATAGCTATACGGACGCTTACCACCAACATTGACAGAT
>CM044958.1:4763796-4792149 GCA_024516035.1 Bactericera cockerelli | reverse complement strand
ATCCAAAACTTGAAAACGGCTCACATCAAGTCGAGAGCTCTTCAGTTATAAATTCGAAAATTTAATCTTGATATTTAATATTAAATTCCTATGAGCGTCTATCTTGGGAAAGATTCTTTTCATTCTAGTGTTTTAATCATTTCTCTCGAGAATATCTTCATTGTTTGGAAAATTTAATTTTTCGCATCTTGCATTATTCGCTAAATAGTAGACTCGGAGACGACGATCCCAGGCATGTGTCTTGATGTTTTCTTGAAACGACTTGTTCTTATCTTGAATCAAGTGGATTGTTCTGAAGCTCGATCTATTTTCCTGGAAATGGGTGGGTATCAACTCGTGACTCTTCTAACTCATCAATCAATTATTGGGAAAACGCAAAAAATTAAAAAAAAAAACTGTTTCTTTTTTTATTCATCACTTACTAAGAGTTGGTGGTAAATTGCCTATAGCAAACTCTTTCACCCAATCCTAATTTCTTTTTGAATTGGATATGATATGGATACTTAAATCCCGAATCCCTAGCAATAGCCAGCCTCCGTATGATATTTCCTTTTGAAATTTCTTCTCGGAATCTACCTTTCTTCAGCCCTGAAACTTTTAATATTGTTTTAAACTTCTCCTTAGAAGTTTGAATAAGATTAATAGGAGATCGTTTTAAGAAAAAACTTTGTGAACTAGGTATGAATTTTAATTAATAATATTCTTATTCAATTCAATTCAACTCTAGCTAACTTTTATTGAAGTATCCCGACTCCCTAGCGAATAGTCTGATGCCGGTAACATTTTTTTGCTATTGAGAATTTTTTTAAATACAAAACTTATTGTATTTATAAAATGAACTAGGTAATCTAGGTTATTGGCCACATAAATTCAACTCTCGCAATCTACCTCTCCCCTTTCATTGAAATATCCCGACTCTCTAGCAACAGGCCTGATGTGCGTAATATTGTTTCCATTTTACAATCTTCTCGCAGTCTACCTACTGTTCAAACGCCGCTGCATTCTCTGTTACCAAGATTTAAGGTGCTGACCCCCCTCCCCGTGCTGATTCTTTCCTGCTGAATGCTGAGTGATATTAGTATTCAGGATTATTGCTGTGCTTTTAAGCTGCTTTTTACGCTTCAGTTAACGAGAGGTATTCCTCACCTGATTTTGAGTTTGGCAGTACTGAATAATATGTTTGAAACTCGAGAGAGTGGTGACGGGAAGGTTATCATTTGCAACGTCCAGCAAGGTTAGGACTTGGCGGATGACAAATCAAATTATTCCCATCCCAACCCAGGCTGAGTGAGGTTCGTGTGATTGCTGGAAGGATGTTGGGCTGGTATTATTAATATTATTTGATTGAGTTGCAGGGTATTCCATGAAACCCTTAAAATTAACACTGTAACCTAATTAGATCTATATATAGTGATCAGTTAATTCTATTTGATTTTAACGTCCTAATTGAGAAATAAAAATAATCAGGCCCGGGGGTTTTTTACCCTCCATTCGCTATGAATCGTACCATCCATTTGGTAGTTAGGCCTCAATTTCTATCTTGTTACCCTCCGATAAGCTGCTTTCAACAGCATGTATATTAGAGTAATGGCTAATGCAATAATACCGCGAGTACCATCATAATATAATACATACACTCTACGTAATTCAGCTCTACACTCACTAATATATCATATTATGGGGAGGAAGTTTATGCGTGAGAGAGCTTTTGACGGTCGCATTTTCATATTTTGAAATTTGAATAACATCATCATCCTCACATCTATCACTTCAACTCTCCATGCCTCCGTCACCCAAATGATGCCACATTGGAAAATATCTTCATTTTTAGGTTAATTTTCATGTATGTACTTGAAATATGAATATGAAGCACTTGAAAGCTTTAAATTTAATTCCGGGATATTAATAGAATAAGAATGAACTCCAGTTTAGTTTTGTGATAGTCCCTTTAGTTCTGTTACTCATTCAACCGAGTTCAGTTGTGAAGTGAAGGAAAAGTACTGGTTCCGATAAAATGTTTGTAACAAATGATTGAATAGCAAGTTTGGAACAAATAGTTTATAAACTATCTTCAAGACCTCTGTGTATTTGTATAATAATTATCAAAGCCCTTTCATAAAATTCATTGCCGTGCGCTCCCCTTAACTTTAGAAAGACAACAGTGATAAACAAGAGAAACACAAATCACAAAGTTCCTCCTCAGTCTCATGCCGGGAGGGAAAGTCAAATAAAGGCCGGGCGAGGAAAGTCCAGCCAGCAGGGGAGGTGCATGCCGAAGCCAAGGAGTGGGCAGGCAGCTGAGATTACTTCGGATTTCCTGGTCAAAGTTTACCTCCCGAGAGAAACCGCAAGACGCTGCAACATTTCTCAAGTGATAATATATTTCAGAAAAGCAATCTCGCTCTAAATCCGGCCTTTAGCCCTTGCTTGCTACAAACTCGTGAAACCATCGCACTGAATTAGATAGTAATAATACTCTTTAGTGGAAGGTAAAACCACTAGGCGAGGTTAATTTTCAAAGCAGTTTCTACCTTCTAAGCCTCAAAGTCTTACTATTGTAATGAAATGTAATGTAAAAAGCCTTTATCTGTACAATTTACACACAACATAATTACATAATATATGGGCATCTTGTACAAAATCAGATTAATATCTGAGGCCTCCCCATGTAAAGGGGGCAAAGGGTCTTATTATTATGTGGTCTTAAAATAAATGAAAAAATGAAGAAAAATTCATGCATGGGTGGAATGTCCTTGAGACATCTATAAAAAGAGTTCTTCTGGTGATGCTTCCGTGCCACTGTGAGAGAGTGAAGAGAATGCTGAATACCAAAATACTCGAAGCTCCCATTTGGGTGCACCTAGTCTAGAAGCCTACAAGCCTTGCTCTTGTGCTCAGTCCTTAGGTATGACTTGGAGTATGAGGAGAGAAGCCAACTTAAATCTAAGGGCCAAATTATAAAAACAAGATTATATTCATCAAGTAGACAACATCCCTCAAACCCCATCTAGTGGGAATTTCAACAAATCACTGTGCACTAAAGCCTGAGATAGGGGATAATAATAATAATATCGCCTTATTTATACTGCCCGATTTAGGACTATTAATGTCCCATTATTCCAGCAGTAAAGCCCAATATTTATTATTATGTGGTAAAAATCCCAAATGGGAGGGTAACTTGTCATGTCCCGGCTGGGTTTCGAACTCACGACCTCTGGAATCCCTGGATTCACGAGTGCCGCCTTTACCACTGAGCTACCAATACAGACTGAGTACCGGGACAGGGGATAGTGTCCACTATAAAATAATCAAATCCTACACTGTCCCTTAAAACGCCCTCTAGTGGAAATTTCGACCAATCACAGGGCACTTATATCAGCTGTTAAGTGATAGTGGCTTGAATTAACAAAATCGTTGATTTATTTAACCCTGTTTAGTAATTCGACGCTTAGCTTTCGTTTCAACGAAAGCTAAGCGTCGAATTACTAAACAGGGTCGAATTACTAAACGGCTTCCTGCCTCCGGCTAGAATGGTCGTGGTCCAATAAATGTTGAGAGAGCATGTTGACCAGGGTTAGCGGAGAAATGACAGGAGACAAATCACCTATTTTATATTATGATGGGGAATACGTCATATTCCAGAGGACAATTTCGATTGCGCTTCTACCGCCCTTCAACCCCCCCCCCCCTTAATAAACCCCTTGATCTGTGGTGGCCTCCACCCTGCGTCCACCCTACCAGATCTGGGTTTTTTTTTTTTTTTTTTTTTGTTTTGTTTTGTTGATACGTTGGTGGCCAAGTAATGTAAGCATATTTATAATAGTACTGGATCATCTTTCATGGAAATATTCATCTCGGATCCTATTGCAATGTTTTTTTTCTCTCTTCTCTTTTTTTACTTTACAGAAGATATAGGTAGTTCTATACAAATCACTAGTGTTGTGTTCGTTTTTTACAAGTGTTTGCATGGTCTTTATCTGATTGCTCTAGTCTCTTTATTTTCTGTAGAATTAAAACTATTCTATCATATAGAATAAGTTTGGAGAAAATCCGTTGAAAAATTATATTTAGAGATACCAAATTATGATTAAGTTGTACATATTATATTTTTTCTCACACCTCTGAATGATAACAACACTAATCATGACATACATATTAATTCTTATAAACTGTTTGGAGTTCCACAAGAGACTCCCAATTGTTGCAGGATTTTCAGTGAAACCCTTACAATTAACACACCAACCTCTATTATATCTATTGTTACCGGTTGATTCTATTTGGTTTTAACGTCCTGATTTGAGATAGTCAGGACGGGGGTTTTACCCACCATTTGCTAGGATTTGTACCAGCTACCCACATTTAACCTCACCTAGCCTAGGTAGGGCCAGAAATGCCAGCCTTACGTGTTCGGAGGGAACAGATTTTTCGAAAAGTATGTTCAAACTTCCGAGCTTGCTATAGGGAATACTTCGACCTTGACAATTATTATTATTTATTAAAAAAAATCTGAATGCGCATGCGCACAGAACGCTTCAAACAAACGTCTCTGCATAACAAAATCAGCTGAAGGGACAAATGACCCAGGCAGCCCTACAGTGAGGACTCTGCATACCACCCTTAAATTTTCTCCTACGAAAAATCATTTGCACTGTACAGAGCACACAAGTGTTAAGTCCTGGGCTCCTCTCCCCAGCCATCAGTTCCTCATTTCTTTGCATAGGCTTAAAGTTCAAGTAGAGGCTCTTCAAGTTTCTCACAGAGGAAAAAACTTTTTGGAATTGTTTCGGAAGGGGCTTTCGAATTTTTAGCACACATCGCTATTTCCCCTCTCTCTCTCTATCTCTGACTCTTCTTCCTTTGTCTTTCTCTCTCTCTCTTTCTCTGCGTTCTATAACTCTTTCTCTAGTTTTCTTTTTATATGTTTACATATTACGTACTTTCCCCATAGTCACCGTGGCAGAGTGAGTTAGCGCGCTAGGCATTGCACGCATGGTGACCTGGGTTCGATCCCCAGCTGGGCAGGGAATTTTTCTGCTCTGTACTTGGGTGTTCGGGTCCACTCGTACCTCGTGAGCATAAATGAGTGGTTACTTGTATGAGTAACGACCCGTATTGGCATTACCAGAGAAAAAAGATATTAATATAATAGAATTCGAAAAGTAAAGGAGGCTCTTAGTAATGCTGCGCTGCCCACAAAAATTGTGAAGAGGCATTGTGCTTTACCACAAATAAAATCATACATACATACTTTCTTTTCCCTTTCAAAGCTCTATCTGAGACTTTCTCTCTCTTTCCCGAGTCTTCCGTCTATATTTCTAAGAATTTCACAGCTCACCAGAAACCATTCTCTCCCACTTATAATATTATGTTTATCAGATGTCACTTCATCTTTAGTTCAGCCTACATTTTTTACAGTTTTTTTTTCATTTTCTAAATTCTCTCTCTTATATTTTTTTTCTCTCTCTCTCTCCCCTGTCTATATTTCTAAGAATTTCCCAGGTCGCCAGAATCCATTCTCTCTCCATTATAATATTATGTATATCGGATGTCATTTCGTCTTAAGCTCAGCCTACATTCTTTCCAGTTTTTTTTTGTTCCTTTTCTAAATTCTTCTCCTTAGCCACATCTTCTTTTGCCCACATTATATCACACATTCCCACATTCCCATATCTCTTACCCATTTTCCTCTCATGCGGAAGCTTTTCCACTATTGCTGGGGTTCCGTCAGAATAACTTGGTGGATTTTTTTTTTTTTTTTTTTTTTTTAAAGATGAGTGTTTCACAGCCTTTTTTATTTCGTAGCCATGAAACAGGAGCTACTGTAGACGCTTGTGGTCTGTGTTGTAGCCTGCCCATCCCGTAGTATGGCTCCCCTCTGATGGGCGAGAAGTGACACAATACTTCCCATTTAGGTGCTGGGTCAACACGAGCGCACCGGAAGGTATCCCTTACAAACAATTGTAACCAAATTAAGAATACAATTTTTTGTCGGCTCGGGGGATCGAACCCGGGACCTTGCGCATGGCAAGCGAGTGCTTAACCACTGAGCTAATCGCGCGGATAGGCAATAATATTCAGGAGCGCGGTAGCAACCTCCCGGCCCCAGCAATACGAAAAGAAAGAAGAGTTACCAAGAGATTATTATACTTACGTCACATTACAAAGTTGTTTTAAGAAATATTTTTAAAATTCTCATTTTTAAATGTAAATTTTCAACAAACTACACACACACCACACATTACACACTGGACAGAGAAGGAGCCCAGAACACTGGTATTGGGCGTCCAAAGAGTTCACCTATACCAATCCTTCCACCACCATGACATCACACATGGACACTGAAAGTAAGTACAAAGTGCCGAATTTATGCCTTGTAGCTGATAAATCAACTAACATTACATCAACCAGACTTTAACAACAAAGTTCTGGGCTGATAGCTTTATTAATTTTGCTTTGCCTTTGTTAGATTACCGGTTATTATTTATTATAACTCAAAAAAGCTACAACATCAATCGAACTGCAACCTATCTTTCAAAACTCAAAATCTCTTGGTGTACAAGAGAAACCAGCAATGGTGTCAATTATCATCAATTCAAGGAGTCCATTCCGCCAGTACCACCAACTTTAAAATTATAAGCACCAAATACCCTTGTAAAAAAATATTACATTTCAAAGTTGGTGGTGCTGGCGAAATGGAGCCCAATTCAAGAGATAAATAAAAACAAATTCAATTGCTGAATACATGTCCAATGTCCATGTACTGACCATTTATCAAAGGTTTGAAAAAGGTGCTGATTTCAAAAAATTTAATCATTTGTGTCTCTGATTTAAATATGGAACAAACTTTTTTTTAAATCGCTACAAATTTATATTCGAATTATGGAAAACTTCAAGTATGATTTAAATCAACCACTTCGGAAAAACCACTGTACCCTTTCCCCAGAAATTGTAAAAAAACCTGCAGTATCTTGAGTTAAGTAGAATTATAAAATTTGCTTTAGTTAATGGAATGTGAAGGAAAACAATTAATCAAAATACATACAAACTCTTTTCGTGTTAACATAGGCCGGCTGGCGCGTTACTCTCCACGAGAGCTCGTGTCCCGGCGAGCTTGATGAAATTTCAAAGTATAATATTATTATAAAACATGTTGGATCAAGTTTTATTTACAAATGACCTAGAATATATCCTCATGATGGTTAACCCACATAGAAATATGTGTTCAGGACGACCCAACTTTGAAGTAAAGTTGACTGGAGATCATCACTCACCCTCCAGCTGTAGCCAAGCTGGCTACAACGACAACAACAACAACAACAACAATATATACATATTGTACCTACATAGATATTGAAATTATAAAACAAAACTTGATCAAGGGCGGTGCTAATGCCAAAGGCATCTCTTATACCTATAGGTATAAGAGAATGCCTTTGGCATAAATAGGTATAATAAATAAATAAATATAAATAAATAAAAAAAGGTATAATAATATAATTTATAAATAATATGCTATTATAGAGCACATTTTTTTTTTTTTTTTTTTTTTTTTTTTTTTTTAAAGATGGGTGTTTCACAGCCGTTTTTATTTCGTAGCCATGAAACAGGAGCTACTGTAGACGCTTGTGGTCTGTGTTGTAGCCTGCCCATCCCGTAGTATCCTCCCCTCTGATGGGCGAGAGTGACACAATACTTCCCAATTAGGTGCTGGGTTTGTAAGGGATACCGGAAGGTATCCCTTACAAACAACTGTAACCAAATTAAGAATACAAATTTTTGTCGGCGCGGGGGTTCGAACCCGGGACCTTCCGCATGGCAAGCGAGTGCTTAACCACTGAGCTAATCGCGCGGTAATACATAATTTATACATTTATGTATAAATTTATACATTTATGTATAAATTATGTATTACCAGTAAAGTATGTACTACAAGTATATAATTTTATTGTTATTATTCTGGAACGTAAGCAGCCTCGGGTACACAAGAAATTTGTTCACGAGCTATTGTGTAGCTTTCTTTTCATTTTGCCTCGTTACACTGAAAGCCCTTTAAATTTTAAACACATTTTCAATGCAAACTGACGAGCTGGTAAGAATAATAATACGAACTGGTCCCGTGTTCCAAAAAAAGAAGTGAAAGAAAAACATAAAAAATGGCAATTTCTGTAATAAATTAGCAGTTCGACAGTTTCAAGTTGATAAATAAATAAACCTTTATTTGGAATAAATTTGGAATAAACAAAGTTACTATTCAAAAATAAATTAACTATAATTATTTTATTTATATTATTCTAATTCAGGGGTGTTGCTAAGGTTTCCAAGTTGATATTCTACATTAAGTTCACGTTAATCAATCACATTTAACAGGGTGATAAATCGTTGATCACTGATTAGTTTTATGGGTGTTTTTTATCAAAGACATTATTAATTGTTTGTCAATAGCAATACTTTTTTTGAAGTTAGCTGCTAACAAAAAAAAAGCTGAATCTCCAACTCACGAAAATCTCCAAGCATACGAAAAAATCAGGAAGTTATGAAAAGTCCAGAAATATGAATAAATTGAAATCGGAGCAAAAAATAAGTAAGTAAGATAATTTTATTGTGCATATGATACAATGAGTATGTTCACAACGTCATAAAAAAGATAGAGCAGTATTTATAAAAATAAAAAAAATATATAAAAAATTTAAAATTAAATAAAAATATAAAATAAAATAAATTATAGGTATAATAAAATAAAATAAAATAAAATATAAGCTTGTATAAAATATATGTTTTATGAGTTGAATCATGAGGAACATTTAGAGCGGAATCAATAGACGGAATCGAGTCACGGACTGCGCACTGTGCAGGATAGGGAAAACCGACGCCCAACAACGACCCGTGATATAGAATTCGTCTATCAATTTCGCACTCCATCCCAACAGAGACCACCATAGTTGGTCCAACCCGCAACCAACCTCTACCAAAAGACTCTATACCGGTGGGCATAGGTCAATTCCGGACAAGGGGCTGTTCAAGTTCAAGAATTGAGTAGGGAGAAATTTCCAAAAGGAGCGTTTTCACTGCAGGCTTAAATTGTTGTTCTGTAAGATTTTTGAGATCGACAGACAGTTGTTATAGATCTTTATGCCAGCAGCGAGGTACGACCTTTGGAATTTTTTCTCCCTACTGGTGACAAATTTGTCTTTATTTCGGGTATTATAGCCATGGACATCACTATGTTTTTGAAAGGAATGGCGAGTTTTATGAATTAGAGTGCAGGAGTCCATGCTAGCTGCCCGTATAAAGTCAAGATGTTGTTTTTTCTGAACAAGGTCCTGCAGGACACATCACGCCTAAGTCCAAAAATTTCCCTTATTGCCCGCTTTTGCAAAATGAAGATGGACGATGCATAGGAGGTAAATCCCCAGTACACTATTCCATAACTTATAAGCTATGGAAATATGCATGGTAAGACATTAAGGCAGTTTGAGTGTCCACATTTTTTTCTGACCGATGTGATTGCGAAAATTGCCGAAGACAACCTACCTTGCAACACCTCAACATGGGATTTCCACTTGAGCCCTGCATCCAGAGTAATTCCCAAGAATTTGACTTCTTGGGAAGAAGATACAGTTAGAGTAGAGGATATTACAGGGCTCAAGTTTTCTTCCCGATGAGGTTAAAATATAAGAAGGTTGTCTTGTTGGCATTCAGATTTAACCCATTTGCTGTGAAACCACCCCTGGATGTCGGTCAGGACCACGCCAAGGTTTTTGAAGACCTCCGCGCGATCCAACCCGCTCACCAGAATGGTGATCGTCAGCAAACAAGGTAAATCTGCCATACTTCGTGCATTTGACAAGATCATTCACATACATCAGAAATAAAAGTGGACCCAACGTTGAGCCTTGTGGGACACCAGATTTAACCCTTTGAGGTCCTGAAAGTTCGAATTTCTTAACTTCATTTTGCAAGGATGTAATTTTTGTCTTTTGGTAGCGGTCAATCAGGTAGGTATTGAACCAGCCTAAGGCCGTTTTCCTGACACCATAAGAAGGTAATTTTGATAGAAGAATATTTGGTCTTAGGCAGTCGAAAGCCTTTGAGAGATCACAAAAAAGGCCAATTGCGTGCTTTTTAGTTGATAGGGCATCATCAAGGTTTTTTAAAAAGTGTGAAACCGCATCCCCCGTGGATCTTCCCGCCCTAAATCCAAACTGGTAATCTGTTAGAAGTTTATGTTCTTCTAGATAATTTGAAAGTCTGTAGTAGACTATTTTCTCTAAAATTTTTGAAAAATTACTCAGTAAGGAGATAGGGCGGTAGTTGTTCACGTCTAAGACAGACCCTTTTTTGTGAATTGGGGAAACAGTTGATGATTTGAAGCAATCGGGGAATATGCCACTTGATAGAGAACAATTTGAAGATGTGAGAGAGGGGCGTGGCAATTAAAGGAATTATGCTCTTCAGTAAAAACATTGGTACACCATCCTCTCCCGCTGATGATTTGTTCTCAAAATTGCTCACTATTTTTATTATCTCTACAGCATTCGTCTGCCCAAGACCAAAGACAGGAATTGAAGAGTCATCAGTATAGACATGTGAAATAAAGTGAGGTTTGTGATATGGGATGTTGTGGTCTGTGTAGAGGTGAGGAATGGTGTGGTGTGTGTGGTGGTTTGAGGTGTTATGGTGTGTGTAGTGGTGTGGGGTGTTTGTGGTGTGTGTGGTGGTGTTGGGTGTTGTTGTATGTGTAGTGGTGTGAGTTGTTGTGGTGTAGGTAGTGGTGTGAGGTGTTGTGGTGTGTCTAGTGGTATATGTACTGGTGTGGGGTGTTGTGGTATATGTAGTGGTGTGAGGTGTTGTGGTGTGTGTAGTTAAGTGAAGTGTTGTGATGTGTGCAGTGGGGTGAATTGTTGTGGTGTGTGCAGCGATGTGAGGTGTTGTGGTCTGTGTAGTGATGTGAGGTGCTGTGTGTGTAGTGCTGTGAGGTTTTGTGGTGTGTGCAGTGGTGTGAGGTGTTGTGGTGTATGTAGTGATGTTAGGTGAGTGGTGTATGTAGTGATTGAGGTGCTGTGTCTGTAGTGCTGAGAGGTTTTGTGGTGTGTGCAATTGTGTGAGGTGGGTTGTGGTGTATGTATGATGTTAGGTGATGTGGTGTGTGTAGTAAAGTGAAGTGTTGTGATGTGTGCAGTGGGGTGATTTGTTGTGGTGTGTGCAGTGATGTGGGTGTTGTGGTCTGTGTAGTGATATGAGGTGCTGTGTGTGTAGTGCTGTGAGGTTTTGTGGTGTGTGCAGGGTGTGAGGTGTTGTGGTGTATGTAGTGATGTGAGGTGCTGTGTGTGTAGTGCTGAGAGGTTTTGTGGTGTGTGCAGTGCTGAGAGGTGTTGTGGTGTTTGCAGTGATGTGGGGTGTTGTGCTGTGCGTAGTGTTGAGAGGTGAAATGATATGTGTATTGGTTGGGGTTGTTGTGATATGTGTAGTAGTGTGGGGTGGTGTGGTATGCATAGTGGTGTGCGGTGGTATCAGGGGTTGGATTGATGTTCCTTGATTCAAAAATGGTACATTTATAAAAAAATCATTAAAAATATCGGCCACACACTGTGGATCTCCAATCTCTCTGCCGTTATGCGTAATTCTGATTTGTTTTTTCCTCTTTTTTATTGGATTTGCTGTAGGAGCGTACAATATTCCAAACTGTTTTGCTCTTCTTGTGTTTGGGCGCAGTTTTAATTTGTTGGAGTGCGTCCATGCGCTTTGCTGCTCTTACTACCCTAGCGAGGATTCTAGAGTAGATGCAGTATTGTGTGTGGATGGAAGGGTTAACTGAATATTTGCTATGTTGTACAGTTCGCGCTTCTTAGCAGTTGAAATTATAATGCCGCGAGTGATCCATTTTTTCTTTTTAGGAAAATTGACCGATTTCAATTGCATGGGAAAATGTTTATTGAAGATGTCTAGGAAAATTTGATAAAAAATTGAAATTTTAATGTTGACGTCGTCTGTGAGATGGATCCTTGAGACATCCATAGTGCTTGGAGCGTGTTTGAAAGTTTCAATTTTGGATTGATTGTATGATCGTGTTAGGATTTTTTTATATTCGTTAATTGCATTTATTTTGAATGAGATAAGTTGGGCGTTTTTGTGGTCTCCTATACCGCTAAAAAATGTTTTTTTTGATCATTAATAATGTGCCTAGTTGGAAAATTGATAAGAATATTATCGATGCATGAGATTGATGTATTAGCAACTCTAGTGGGGCTTTGCACTGTGATATTGATATTATATATTTTTAGTATGTTTAGGAGCTGCGTTTTTTCTCTTGACCTTTTAAGCATATCTATATTGAAATCGCCACATATAACAAGGTATTTTAAATGATAAAGCTTCTGTAAATTCGATCTAGCATATTAAGAAAATACTCTAGATTGGAATCCCTATTGTTTGATCGGTATACACAAAGTATAACCATGCCCAGGAATGGAGATGTTACTCCACTATATTCAAATGATAGTTGAATAGGATCATACTCTAAGACTAGTGGCGTAAAGTCGAGTTTGTTACGTACAAATATGGATGTTTCCACCCCCCTTTTGGTTTTTTCTATAATAACTGGATAAATTAGTGTATTCTGGGATGTTTGTACATTGACAATTAGAATCCGATAACGGGTTTCTGTGAAACACAGTACTTCTGGTATCAGGTCATAATTGTCATATAAAATATTAAGAAATACCTCCAAGGACGGTACTTTGTTAGTTATGCACTGGACGTTCTGGTGTAGTATTGTGAATGTTTTCAGTCTGCTAGTAGAATAATTATTAATATTACTCCATTGTTTTTGTGAACATAGTTCTTAGGATAGAAAGGAGGAGCTGTAGCAGAGAGACCAGACGATCCAGAAAATGTGGCAGACAAGGTATTAAATGAGGAGGACAAATTTCCTGGTGAAGAGGGGGAAGCAGAGAAGTCACTTAATTCATTAACCTCTGTGGTGTCATTATCATGAGTTTTAGGTAGCTTTGAATTTTCAAGGTATTTGCATACAGCATATTCAAAATTACAAGCCTCATTTGTGCTATCCCATACTTTTTGGCAGAATTTGGTGCCATATTGAAGTTTGTAAAGCTCTTCTATGTTCTCTTTATTTTTGAGAGATGTTATACTTTTGAGATTGTGTGTATTTTTTACTGTATGTGTTTCATAGTTTTGTGTCGTTTTATTTATTTCTATGTATTCATAGTTGTTTGGTTTATGTTTTAGTTTTGCACATCGTGTACACGTCAGTTGTTTAGAAAAAATCTGCTGCTAGGGATGCTGTATGGTGTGTTAGATGTTATTTCTTTATTAGGTATGTGTGAACCACATGACAGGCATTTAGTGCAGCTTGTTTTGTTCAATGTGCTTTTTGCTGCTCTCCAAGGGCTTGTATTTTGTTGAGCATGTTGATATTGTAATTCTTGAAATTCTTTGATGGGGAAAAGTTCTTGTTGTTGGTGCTGCTGACTCTGTTGTTGTCGCTCTTGGTCCTGCTGCTGTTGGTGGTGCTTTTGTTGTTGGTATTGTTGATGGTGGTGATATAGTTGTTGTTTGTTGTTGTTTTCTAAAGTTTGTAATTGTGTGTTTTGATGATACATATGTTGCATTTCTTGCATTTCTATTTGTATTGGATATTGTTTTTTTTTATTACGTTCTTGAGGATGTTGAAGCTGTTGCATGTATTGTTGCTGAAGTTGATGTATCTGTTGCATTTGCATATGGTGTTCTTTTTGCATTTGTTCTTGGTATTCAGGTAGTTGGGGGTGTTTTTTTTTGCTGAGGGATGAAGTGTTGTTGTTGTTTTTGTATGTTATTTGAATGGTTTTGTTGATAGTTAAGTAGTTGAGGTTTTAGGTGGCCTGCGATTAGATTTTTCTGTTTTATTTTGATTTTTCTGTTCCTGTGGCTGTTGGTGGTGGTATTGTTGCCTTATATAATGGGAGTTGTTCTGCGTTGTATTTGATCTTGTATTTTCTTTTGTTCGTTTTTTATTGAGATTTTCGTATATATTGTTGAATTGTGTCGTTTTTTGTTGATATGTGTTGTGTGGTTGTTTTGGATAACCTTTAATACCGTTGTTCCACTCTATTTTATTTTTTTGTTTTACATTGTTATTTTCTATTTCTCTTGCTTGTTTTTTTGTTATTGTCTTGATGAGTGATTTGATTATTGATCTGTTCTGTTATACCATTATTTGTTCTAATTGGGACTTGCTCTTTGCTGTTTATACTTTTTATGGCTTCTGCTAATTTCTTACTTAAATAGTTTTTACCTTTTCTTCCAAGATGTAATCCATCAGTTGCCATGTGCCAATATTGTATGAATTTATGGGGGTCTACTGTAGTTATATGGTCAAAGTTTTCAATGTGGTGTTTAAGACATGTTTTGAGGCGGATTATGTTTTCATTTTTTGGATTGTAAGGTTGTGGTGGCGGTAGTATGATAATTATATTGCTTTTTATTTTTGCTATTGTATTTATATTATATTTTATTGATTCTATGTCTGTTTTAAATAGGTCATTTGTACCACTTGAAATTATAATTACATCATCTTTTCGGAAGATATTTGGTTTCAATAATTCTTCAGTCGTTTTACTGTATGTATGTCCGGGTTTGAAATTTTTCCTTTATGCTGTAGTCTCTTAATGTGGTTTCTTTATCAAGTCTCTCTTTTAGATATCGAATGTGGCTGTCTCCAATTAGGTGAATAGTTTTGTCTTTGATGTGTGTTACTGGTATTTCTATATCTTTTAATATTTTTTCATTATTAATTTTTTGAGGAGACTTATCTATTTTAAGGTTTTTGAGGGTATGTTCTATTTCTGTTATTCTTTTTGTGTTAGTTTTTTATTTCATCTTCCATTTCTGTTATTTTTAACTGAGTGGCATAGTTAAGATCGTTATTTGATTGATTTATTATTTCAGAGTATATCTGTCCGAGCTCATTACCTAGCGTGTTGTCTTCTGTCCTGCTGCTATTATTCGAGGATCTGGAAGTTATTTCAAGAATTTCAATAATAGTTCCAGAATTGTTTCGACTACTTTTTTATCCTCTTTGTTGGGTTCAATATTATTTGTTTTGTATTCTTGATTTTGTAATTCTGAATCAATTGCACTTTCAGGTTCTTGATCCTCGGTAGTACACATATTCGTGTTTTTATCTAGGTTTTCAATGACTTTTTGCATACCTTTATTGGCAAGACGCAAACCATGGCTTTCATCTTCAAGATTTTTGTTATGTTCTTTCAGGAGCTCGTTTTCTTTTAATAGTTCTGCATATTTGTAGTCAAGTGTTTCAATCTTTGTTTTTAAATTTGTTATTTCTTCATTTTTTGTATACTCTAGCTTTTCAGTTTGTTTGTGTGACTTTTGAAGATCTGTTTTATTTTCTTTGAGTTCTTCTTTCAGTTTATTTATTTGTTCTTCGCTGTCATTGATGACATAGTTTGTTCTTTCTTCATTGTGTTTTATTTTGAGTTGTAAGCTGGACTTATCCATTAGGAGATTTTTGATTTCTTCCTCAAAGTCTTCTTTATTATACCTACTGGGATTCAATTTCCTCAATTTTTTTGTCAATAAGCTCAAAAAGTTGGGTGCATAGTGTTTTAAGTTCTTCTAGTTTAGCACCTTCTGAGATATTGATAATTTGATTTTTGATTTTGATTATTTCATCATCGTTGTCCCCGCTAGTTGTATTGGTCCATATTTTTTTGTCGTTTGTTAATTTTTCTGATTTGACTTCTAGTCTCCATGTTAGTTTTATTTATTTCAGTTTGTAAATATTGATTTTTTTTTCCACTTGTGTTTAAAAAAAAAAAAAAATATATAAATATAAAAAAAAACAAATATGTAGGTATAGTTTTAATGTTGAGTGAGATAGTGTACTATATGCGTATGATGTTCATTAGATATTAATGATTAGAACCTGAATCTTCTTTGTTATACGGGGTTCTATTTCCTCAAAAAGAAAAGAGAATAGTGATAATAAAAAATATAAAATATTAGAACATAAATCAAGATTGATGAATTGAGAGTTTTCAGGATATGGTTCGAATTAAAGTCATATCGATTAATAAAAATTAGAAGAATAATGAAGTTGCAATTACATTTTCACATAATTATATAGTTAGGTACTAAGGAGAGAGAAATGTAATAATAGAAAATGCTTTGATGATTATTCTGTTGAGTGCAGCAGTTCTTCGTTTCTCCCTTTAGCGTTTTGGCTATGTTTGGTTTGGTATGAAGAATCTTTCTATCTTTGTGAGAGGGACGGCCAGCTTGACGCAGCTTGTTTACTAGGTCGTTTTCCTTGTGAGCAGCACGGCCAACTTGACGCAGCTTGTTTACTAGGTCGTTTTCCTTGTGAGCAGCACGGCCAACTTGACGCAGCTTGTTTACTTAGAAGTAATGATTTGTTTTCCCTGTGTACAGTGCGGCCAGCTTGACACAGCTAATAGCTCTGTGATACCGTACTCAGCTGTTGATTTCAAAGCGCGCGTGCTTGATTTTGTAGATATTTTGTTGCCCACGTGCTTTCCGGCTGTTGAATGTGGGTGACAGTGATGGTTCCCTCTGCCGATTGATATTTGAACTAACTAGGGAAGAGGAGTTCCATTGTTAAAGTTAACTAAAGTGGTTGTCTAGTTCTGTTATCATCAGTTGTGTCATTGGACTTGGGAGTCTTGGAGAACAACCGGTGCTTGATGTTATCTATGATCCCTCCTTTTCCCCCCCCCCCCCCCCCCCCCCCCCCCCCCCTTCTTCTTATCAGCTGTTGGTAAGTCAGGGAGGAGGTAAATAACTGATAATACTGATAATACAGTCAGCTGATTCTTAATTATGTAATTGTGTTTGATGGGTTTTTGATAACAATGGTGAATTATTTTATTGTTCAGTATCAGCATAAGTATTTTTTTATCATTTGTAACTTTATTACTTACTTCTGGTTCTTGATAATTTAACTTGATTTGTGTAGTTGGTGTATCACTTAATAAGAAAAACACATTTGGTGAGTAATTTGTTCACTGTATAATTGTTAATTTTTTGTTTGAATAGAGAGTAAAAAACAATCGACTGCACAAATAAACAGCTGGATGAAAAAATTTAGTTGTTTAGTTGTTTAATATCCGGGTTTGCAATATTGATTTTTATATCTCTCGATAAAAGAAAGTGTAAAAGCGAGTTTGTTCTTGTAAAATAAATATTTTTTATTTTACAAGAACAAACACAATACTTCCGATTTCTAATATTAGAAATTTATCTGAAGTAAAAAGCTTCAAGTCTGCAGAGCCTAAGAATTTTCTACTTACATCCACTTCTTGCATATTATGGAAAATTTCAATTTTCGTCGAAACTCATGGAAAGAGAGGAGGTTTTGTCGCGCCATCTTGATGTCATCTTCAATCTAAACAATTTCACACGTAATTAAGTTTGCACAAAAGACCCGAGAGGAGCTAATCTATAGCGAGTGTAATTTTCGTCTGTCAACCTTCAAATATGTCGTCGGGAATAGACAGCTCGAACCATTTTCTTGCACAAGATATTCTGGATGGTGGGTGTTCGTGTCGTAAAAAATACGAACTGTCAAAGTATTCTTTCTCGAGATATTGAGAAGAAAGCTTCCATTGTGTGTCTTTGTCGTTTTCTTCCCAAATATTTTCTCTTTGAAAATGCATTATGTTTGATCAATTTGGTACAATAGTAGGTACCTACATACATGTATATATTTTAGGAAAATCAGGTGAGAACATCACACAGCTTTTCAGAGGTATTGTTTTTTTTTAATCGTTTTAAATTTGGGTTTAAAGTCGCTTTGGACTACATGGTCATACATAATTATATAAAGATGCGGGGGTTTCACTATCTAATTGCCGAAAACTCACAAACAAGCTTGTAAAATTAATCTCAACCCCAGCCTGAATGAGGCCGAGAAATGGTAGAATGTGAAAGGTCACCTTTCCAAGTTCTCGCTGGACGTTGCTTAACTTCATTGACAGAACGAGAACTTGTATATTCTGTCACTGAAAAAAATAACGTTCAGCGAGGTTAGCACTTGGATAGGTGACCATTCAAATTTGAACCCTCGTGATGCTGGCTATTCCCGGCGCCATTTAGACAGGTAGAGATTATTTTGAGTAGCTAATATCCTATGAAGTTTTTAAAAATGACAATAGGTCTGTACCTGGTTTCATGTGGTAAAATGGACCTTCACTAAATTACTGAGTCATGCTTACAGAAACTTACTTAAAAAAACTAAATAGTTTCAAGAATGTAAAAATGTTTCATTAGTACGAAAATAATAAGAGAGAGCACAGCTCTATAATGTTATTTCACATAATAATAATAAGCAGAAACTATAAACTCAAAAAAAAAATGAACTCACAAACAATCATGTGGAAGAAAACCGGTAATGCAGTGTATTGGAATAAACAGATTTCAAAGTAGGAATGTGTATCCTACTAACTAGTTGATTATCTGTGGCAACAAGGAGAGATATTGACAACAAAGAAAATCCCAAAGGAGAGAGAATATTCATGCGAAGTAGCTCGAACCACAATAAAATAATACATACATAAATAATATTTGCGGCCGCAGGACCGCAAATATTGGCCGCAAGCGCCGCTTCTTCTCCTAGTTGCTGCCTATAAACCTTGTGACTTGTGATGTATATCAATTGGGTGAACTGTATGATTTCATTCCATTGGCTATTCCTAACTATGAACATATCATAATGATGGCTGATTTTAACATCAATATATAATTATATTGTACATAATTTTATTCAATAAAATTAATGTTACAGCTCAGAAATAATGTACATCTCTTATCACTGACTATCAATACTATCCACCACACGTCACTAGCACACAAGTGCAGGGCGTTACTTAGTCATTTTTCTCTTGCCCAAACAACATTGATTACCCACAACCACAAGTTGCTGAAAAAATGTAAATTATATCTGAGCGCAACATTTTACCAATTGTTGAGAAAAAAAAAACATCAATATGCTTGATGCTAACCATTGGGAATCGCGTGGCTTTACTGAAAACATTAATTTCTTCTCCTTGTAAGTCTCTCCTACCAGCTCCACCCACCCACCATAGTCCTGATCACCCTCCCTCACTTATTGATCTTGCGATTGTTATGAAACCTGATAAAGTGATGCTCTATGATCAGATACCTGTTTCCGGTATATCTCATCATAATCTCCTTTTTTTGTCTTATTCATTAAAAGTGCCCAAGTATCCACCTCAAATTGTCACGTATCGTTAGATCAAAAACATTGATATGGAATGTTTCGCTGAGCATAATATATAATAATATATGTTCGAGATAGCTCGGTCTAATGTGGTGGACGATGATTTGACGGTTCATGAAAAGGTTTCCTCGTTTAATCAACATGTGTTGCGTGCTTTTGATACTTTTGCTCCTGTCAAAAACTCCCGTGTTACCAAAGCCCCTATACCTTGGATGACCCCTGCTATTAACACTTAGACGACCGGCATGGTTTTTCGTGAATTCCCTTGTGGGACCGGCGATAATGCGGCTATACCGACCCCGTGTACCACCGGTGGTACACCAGGTCCATTCCGTACGAACGTGCGTGTACCACCGGTGGTACACCCGGTGGTCGTCTAAGTGTTAAGTCCAGTATGATTCAGCGTGATTCGCTGTCGCCATACTTAACAGCAGGAAGACTTACAAGCTTATAAAGCTAAAAAGAACGCAACAAACTATATGGTTAGGAAAGCCCAACAAAATTTTACTAATACTGTGGCATGAACACCCTGTAGATATTCTCTTGAACTATCATGTGGGTACTTGATGTTGTATAAAATTCAATGAAGACTTCGAATCGTGGGGAAAAACAAGTAAAAAACACGAATTTTGAAGGCATTTTCGATTTGGTGTCCACACTGAATGATTTTAAAACTTGAAATAAAAAGTAGGTAGGTGTAGACACAAAATTGAAAATGGCTTTTTGAATTCATTTTTGTCTTTCAGATTTGGACTCCTCGTTGAATTTCAGGCAATTTTGACTACCCATATGATGGTTTAAGAAAATATCTAGGTACAGGGTGGCCCATGTGACAATATTAGTTAAAACACCATAACTTTTTAATGTCATTAAAAATCGAAGTTTTTCTTGCATATTTAGTCTTTCTTTTTAATTTTACGTCTTTTTGATTGCCCATATACAGGGTGTTGCAAAAAAAATATGTCTCAACCTGTACAACACTTTAGTTTTGTTTTTAGATATTACTAACAAAAAATGTATAAAATTAGGCAAGAATTATCTAGTATTTTATCTAGTTATCTAGTTAAAACACCATAACTTTTTTTATCATTAAAAATCAAAGTTTTTCTTGCATATTTAGTCTCCTAAATAAAAAATTAAAAAAACTCGGTTTTAAAAAAAAATCAAGTCATTATTTCACTTGTGAATCACCCAGAATAAAACTTTTTGATGCCAATTGAAAGTGCGTGTATTCATTACACAAACACTTTGTATTCTTGTTATCGAAAAAATTAAACGAACTTGAGTTATTCGAGATTTAGAAAAAAAATTGGTCGAAAAAAAACCAACCTGTATGTGATATTTTTGTTTAAAAAAGTACTCAGGAACCATTTAGAAGTAAAATCATCAAATAAAGTTCAGGTCGATCCTTTTAAAAATCGAAAGTTGACACCTCAGTTTCTGACTTTTGAACCACCCTGTATAAAAAAAAATTTCATGACCGAAACCGCTTAGTTAGGACATGTACCCTAGGATTTTTTAATTTTCAAAAACTCTTTCAGGGGCTGAGTAATTTGAGGTGTCCAACTTTGGTGGGACACCCTGTATGTATAATGTGAAACAATCACGAGGAAGTATTGTATCCGTAATTGGCAGTGTTTTTCTTCTTTCTAGAGCCTCTAGCATTTGTAAAATACTATTGTACAGCGTATCTATATTCTATAATCCAACTGAAAGATATCTTCAGCTCCTGCAAATCAGAAGCAATGAATTCTTTTTTTTCTGTTTTTTCATCATATTTATTAATCCTCTTCTCCTTCCTATTCCTTCTCTAGTTTAATCTATGCCCATCTTCGTGTCAAAGGAAAGCAAATGAAATTACCGACTTCAATTTACTATCAAAGAGAAAAAAGAAAATCTGGGAAAATGTTTAGAGTCTGATGGAGGAAATAGTCCAAATTCTAGCAATAATGTCAGAGTCGGCGTTTCAAAGATTTGATGATAATTTATTATTGAATTTTCTCATACACTTTTATTGCAATTTCATAGAAAGAACAAGAAAAAAAAAAAAAAAAAAAAATTGTTTTTCAATGATTTTTTTCGAAATTCATTATTTTGGATTAAGAGTAACTAATATTGTCTTCCTTTATGTATTGATCCTCATTCCTTCTTCTCTCAAAAATGTTGATCTGATAATCCGGGTAGCATCCGTAAGGTCGAATCGTGAAACCCAATGCATGATTTATTTGAGTATAATAACTAATAACCAATCGACGACATAATAATCTGAGGGCTAGGTAGTCACTGTGGCAGAGTGAGTTAGCGCGCTAGGCATTGGTGACCTGGGTTCGATCCCCAGCGGAACAGGACTTTTTCTGCTCTGTACTTGGCTGTACGGGGTCCACTCATACCTCGTGAGGAAAAATGAGTAGCAATAATTTGGATTTAAATTTTAATAAAAAAGGGCGTACGACAGGGAAATCCTGGTTCGCCTGAATATTTCAATGCTCTCCTTGAGAAAGTCTTTAGAAGTCTGAAGTAGGATAGTAGGGGATTAAAAATTAACAGGAAAAAAATGGAATCACTTGCGCTTTGCAGATGATATTGTGTTATTTGCAGAGAACATGACAGACCTAAATGAAATGTTAACGGAACTTGCTCAAGAAGGCAAGAAAGTAGGCCTAATAGTAAATTCATCCAAGACAAAACTAATGAGTATGAGCATAGAAATAAATGAATGTCTGAGATTTGGTGAGGAAGTGTTTGAGGGAGTGGATGAATATGTTTACTTGGGGATTCTTATATCTAAACAAGGAGAGTGGCCTGAAATTTTTAGGAAAATTAAACTAGCATGGGGAACCTTTGTAAAATATAAAAATATATTACAAAGTGGCGTCATTACCAGAGTAAAAAAAAATTAATTTAATAGAATGCGAAAAGTGAAGGCGGCTCTCAGTACTGCTGCGCTACCCACAAAAATTGTGAAGAGGCCTTGTGCTTCACCACAAATAAAATCATAGATAATCTGAGGGTTAGATGGTAGAAAATGTTAACATTATGAGGTTAAGGCTTAAAGAATATTCTACAACCTATTGGTCACCTTCCACTAATGAGTATTAATACTTTTGTTATTATATTTTATAAAGACTGCTGATTTATGTATGGACTAATTATCTATGACATCTCAAGTGGTATGTTTATGAGTCATAGCTTATGAGTCATACTTTTGACGTTATTATATTTTATAACTATCTAAACACGCCAGGAGGAACTGTAGAAGACATTATCCGTCAGACAGATGGAATAAAAAACACAACTAGAACTATAAAAGCTGTTACAAGCAGTGTTTATCTCGCATACACTCATCGCAAGTCATTGAATATGGTTCTACGAATTTCAATTGTTTTGCTCCTGGCATTCGTCATATTCTGTGCATCTACATCTATGAATAAAATTGACAAACCAAAGGTCCAACGGCAGTTTACATCTACGCTTGATTCCAATATAAACGTTGAAGGACTACAAAAAAAATAAATATAGCAAAATATTACAACTTGACGGAGCTAGAATGCTCTTATTGAAATTAGAACAAGAATATATAGGAATTGTAAAAATAGAAGTCATAGGTGAGATTGCCGAGGACACAAAAATAATTTCCCCAATGATACAAAAAAAAAAAATCTGCGCAGTGAACATAAAAGAACCTAATTCGTTCAGACGACCAAAGCCAAGTTTCAAATTCGTGGCCAATATTCATGGGGATGATGCGGTTGGATATGCCTTAATGGTAAATTTTCTTTATTTTATTCTTTATTTTAGAACATCTTGTTTTAGATAATACACTAAAAAAAATTCTGCCCCGATTTAAAAAATAATCATATTTCCGGCATTTTGTAACGTAATCTCCTGAGAAACTTTGGTTTTGTGTCTCTATGTCGGTCTGTTAAATTCATTTCTTGCAACGGGCAAATCTCAGAAACTATTTAACAGATTTTAACAAAATTGTGCACATAAATGAATCGTTTATTTCAGAAATAACCTAAGTCCATGAAACCTAATTTTTCAGGAGCTAAAAAAAACTGTATACCTATTTCTTCTAGATCGAATAGGGAAAAAATATAAATATTATAGATTAGGTGCTAAAGTAACATTTGACAATAATAAAAAAACATAAATCATATTTTTTTACTAGCCTAGCGACCTTTGAAATGGCTGGACTTGTGTTGTTTCTGCATTTAACTAAGTTTTCAAAGAAAAAACTGGTATTTTATTTACAAAATTTGATTTTATTGATCTATTATAAATACTGAATAGTCATATGATAATGATTTATGTTTACTTTTCCTTTGAGCAGGTTGGCCACAGGAAAATTTCCTTGTAGAATTTTTGAACTTCCCTATCATCTCTCAGGTGGGGCTTGAATCTTCTTAAGTCTTTCATTGTCTTAATGTTAATGGGTAGCTTTTTCTTGTAGGCCGAATTCTTAGGTAATTCCAAGATTTCTTTGTTGCTATTTCTTACATTGAAAGGTTCATACTGTAGGCCATCAATGTAATTTCTGGCGACAATGGTGCCCAAATTCGAATGTAAGTGCGTCACATGATTAAGTGACTAATCTTGAAGCTGACTTTTTCATCCCTTTGCTTATTCATTGTTTTTGCATAAAATTGGGCCCAATTTTAAAGAAAGGCGACGTAATGCAATGCTCAAATTATCGAGGCATTGCACTCTTAAGTGTGACTTACAAAGTTTTAAGCATGATACTTCTGAAACGACTGACCAGTTACAGCGAAAGAATAATGGGACCGGAGCAAGCAGGTTTCAGGGAAATCGGTCTACTATCGACCAGATACACAATGTAAGACAAATACTATCAAAGTGTCATGAATTTAACAAGGACTTACACTGCCTCCTGATTGACTTCCGTAAAGCGTATGATAGCATAATTAAAAGTGAAATCTGGAAAGAAATGAACCACCAAAGATTCCCAAAAAAACTCATCCAACTCACCAAGGCATGTATGATGAGATCACAATGCAAAGTCCGAATAAATGGAAAATTATCCGAAAGTTTTGAAGTTAAAACAGGCTTAAAACAAGGGACTGCTTATGCCCGTTACTGTTCAACATAATACTAGAAAAAGCAATAAGAAGAGTGACAGCAATGGATACAGGAATAAAGTTTGAAAGAAAAGTCAATATTCTTGCATATGCCGATGATATTATATTAATAGATGAAACTGAAGCTGGCCTAAAATCTCAAGTAGAAACCCTTATAGAAGAAACAGAGCAAATGGGTCTTAAAATCAATATAGAAAAAAACTAAATACATGCACTTTATTAGAGATGAAACCAGAAGAAACACACAACTGAATGTAAGGAATGATGTCTATGAAAAAGTCAACACTTTCAAATATCTTGGTTCAATCATAGAGGACAAAAATAGAATGGAGGAAGAAATAATATCAAGAATTAAAGCAGGAAATAGAACGAGATTTGCATTAAAGAAAAATGTTGTCATCGAAGCTGTTATCAAGGACAAGCAAAATGAGAATATACAAGTCCCTAATACTACCAGTATTACTCTATGGAGCAGAAGTATGGACGTTGACCAAAAAGACAGAGGGCAGACTATTGGTGTTTGAAAATAGTGTATTCAGACAAATGTTTGGGCCCATCCAAGAAAACAACCACTGGAGAAGGAGAAAAAATCGCGAACTAAGACAACTTTACAAAGACCCAAATATAGTATCCATCATTAAAAAGAGGCGTTTACAATGGTATGGCCATGTTATGAGGGGAAGTAATAACCTCACACAAGAAATCCTAACAGGAGAAGTAGAAGGCAGAAGACTCCCCGGCAGACCTAGGATGAGATGGTTAGACAACATCAAAGATGACATGGAAATTATGGGATTACAAGAAGGAGAATGGCAGAACAGAAATATTTGGAGGCGAAAAATCGACGAGGCAATGGACCGGTAGCGGTCTGAAATGCCACTGCAGTAAGTAAGTAAGTAAGTTGCTTATTCACGCTTTCCAAAGAAAGCATATTCTTTTTGTAAAACTTTGGCCAGCAAGCTTTGTAGTTAACAATATCTTGAGTTTCAGGAACAACGACTTAGAATCTATTTTTATTATCAGAGGATAAGATGAGCTTCTCCCATGGTTGATCCTGGTTTTTGTGTTCTTTTATAATTCACATAGGGCTGACCCTTAACTAGAAACTTTCTGATTTTATGTCTATGATACTCTTCTGAATTTACAATTCCTCGCTTCCTTTTTCTGTCTAATAGAGGCTGATGTTTCCATATTTTACTAGGAACTAATTTGTTTTTAGAAGATAAAAAGTACTTAGTAACGTCAAAAATTCAGAATGAAATCAAAGAGCTCCAGAAATATCAAAAAAAAAGCTGCTAGTCAGCTGACTATGAACTTCAGTAGATATTTCATTAGAGCGCACCACTGTATAGGCAGTTGTTCATTACAGAAAGAGCACAAGTCCGTGACTTGTGCTCTTTCTGCATTAAACTAAATGTTTCAAGCATCATCAAAAACCGTTGGTAGTTTGGACTTGAGTTCTATCTGCATAAAATGATGTATTTATATAAATAGGGGTCAAAAAGGTATGAAACTCGATTTCTTAAAAACTGTGACTTGTGTTGTTTCTGTAATAAACGATTCAAATATACAGTATGTTTCAGAAAAGGTGGCCACCCCCTCGTAACTTTTGAACGCGACGGAATTTTTCAATTCTGTAAAGTTCTAAGTGTAGGAAGTGCCCTATGGCCCATCCTGCGGTCACACTTATTTTAGGCCCCGTTTGGCCCTTCCGACTTTTAGGCCATATTGTTTCATTTTTCTCGCGAATTTTAAATGAGATGCAATATTTTTTATTCCTGTTAATTAAAGTCCAAATCAGGCTGAGTATAATAAGCTTTTAAATTTTTTGATGTCAATTGAAAGTACGTGTATTCATTACACAAACACTTTCTATTCTTGTTATCGAAAAAATTAAACGAACTTGAGTTATTCGAGATTAAGAAAAAAATATTGGTCGAAAAAAAAACCATTCTTTATGTAATATTTTTGTTTAAAAGAGTACTCAGACATCATAATATAGGAGTAAAATTATCAAATAAAATTCAGGTCGATTCATTTAAAAATCGAAAGTTGACACCTCAATTTCTGACTTTTGAACCACCCTGTATAAGAAAAATTTCATGACTGAAACCGCATAATTAGGACATGTACCCTAGGAAAATCATTTTTCAATAAACTCTTTCAGGGGCCGAGTAATTTGAGGTGTCCTACATTGGTGGGACACCCTGTATAGTCTGTATACAGTATATTTCAGGAAAGGTGGCCATCACTCGTAACTTTTGAACGCGACGGAATTTTATTCTGTAAAGTTCTAAGTATAGGAAGTGCCCTATGGCTTATCTTGCGGTCATACTTATATTAGGCCCCGTTTGGCCCTTCCGACTTTTAGGCTATATTTTTTCATTTTTCTCGCGAATTTTAAATGAGATGCAATATTTTTCTATTCCTGTTAATTAAAGTCCAATCAGGTTGAGTATAATAAGCTTTTAAAATTTTCAAAAACCTTATCAGGGGCGGAGCTGGTTGGGTTCAAGGTTCAAATGCCGTTTCAAGGAAGAGAATGCCGTTGGCATTAGCACCGCCCTTGATCAAGTTTTGTTTCTTAATTTTAATATCTATGTATGTATATATTCTATGTCATTATTTTGTAAATAAAACTTGATCCAACTTGTTTAATAATAAAACTGTTACACCCTGTATTTCAGCCTCAGTTACATTTTTTAGTACAATATTTATTTACATAGCTTCAAAATATTGTTTTACACCATTGTAAAAAAAATATTCTTGTTTACATTTAATCAGGGCCGTAGTTAAATTTTCGTAAAAGTACTTTTTTTCTCACGTCAATTTTTCCGAAAAGTAATGGTGTTTTCGAAATTGGCACTTTTAGAGGTGAAAGTCTGCAGTGACCTACGTTTTTGATGGTTAAAATTGAAAGAAAACTTAACGGAGAAGCTATTAAGGTCATAAAAAAGGATATTTAACCTGCTATTTTTTTCACAACAGTGTCCGGTAAAGTGGGTGAATTTCGAAATTATTGGATTTTTTGTTGTTGAGGAAACACAATTGGCATAGAAAATAAGTAGTACCTATTTACCTAATAAGGTAATAATAATTCAAATAACATAACAAAAATACGAAGTTAAATGAAAATTATTTCTTCTAAATCAGTGCCGGTTTTAAGTTTTCTCTCTCTCTTCTCTGTAAAATAATTGAATTGGTTTAATTTTCACCCTCAAGTGTTTGGTACTTGACCTGGTATTTTTTTTTTTCTTAAATTTCAAGATTATTGGATTCTTTGTTGTTGTTGAGAAAACACAATTTTTCTTTGAAATAAAAGAAAACTAGTTTTTCCATAAGAGTCCGGTGAAACGGGTAAATTAAAAAGATAATTCATCATATTTCTGTTAATCACTTTGTGTTATCACAACTACTTAAACTCGCTTTACTAAATTTACGCTGAAACCGGGACTTAAACCACCGACCGAAACAACCGAAACGGATAAGTTACGAAACAACTGGGGTTTTTTTTGGAATACACCACTGTTATACAAAATAAATAATACCTTACAAGAGAATTAATCTTCACTAAACATAAATACCTACGAAATTAAATGAAAAAAATCTTCTTTAAAAAAAAAAAAGAGTTTGGTACTTGACCTGGAAAATGGCCCTTTATTTAGAGACTGATATTCATTACTAGAAACTCCAGTATGTTTTTTCTTAATTTGGGTTTAATATCGCTTTCAACTGCACGTTCATATGATCATATCACGACGGGGGTGTTACTCTCGATTCGCAGGAAACTCACCAAATTGCTAACCACATTTACCTGACCCGGCCTAGGTTAGGCCGGAATGCCAGCATCACGAAATCTTCACCTCGCTGGACGATGCTTAACTTCGGTGATCCTACAAGAATCGTTGCATACAACGCGCCATCGGACTAAACTTTGAAGAGTGAAAAAAAGAGAGAAAAAAAAAAAAAAAA
>CM044958.1:4574121-4763696 GCA_024516035.1 Bactericera cockerelli | reverse complement strand
TAGATAGTAATAATACTCTTTAGTGGAAGGTAACCACCAGGCGAGGTTAATTTTCAAAGCAGTTTCTACCTTCTAAGCGTCAAAGTCTTACTATTGTAATGTAATGTAAAAAGCCTTTATTTGTACAATTCACACACAACACAATTACATAATATATGGGCATCTTGCACAAAATCAGATTAATGTCTGAGGCCTCCCCATGTAAAGGGGGCAAAGGGTCTTATTATTATGTGGTCTTAAAATAAATGGAAAAACGAAGAAAAATTCATGCACTGGGTGGAATGTCATTGAGACATCTATGAAAAGAGTTCTTCTGGTGATGCTTTCGTGCCCCTATGAGAGAGTGAAGAGAATGCTGAATACCAAAATACTCGAAGCTCCCATTTGGGTGCACCTAGTCTAGAAGCCTACAAGCCTTGCCTCTTGTGCTCAGTCCTTAGGTATGACTTGGAGTACTGAGGAGAGAAGCCAACTTAAATCTAAGGGCCAAATTATAAAACAAAATTATATTCATCAAAGTGGACAACATCCCTCAACACCCCATCTAGTGGGAATTTCAACAAATCACAGTGCACTGATAGTGCACTGTGATTTGTTATAGGGGATAGTGTCCACTCAAAATAATCAAATCCTACACTGTCCCTTAAAACGCCCTCAAGTGGAAATTTCAACCAATCACAGGGCATTTATATCAGCTGTTAGGTGATGGTAGCTTGGGGATTAACAAATCGTTCATATATATTTAACCCTGTTTAGTAATTCGACGCTTAGCTTCCGTTTCAATACGGGGGGCTTCCTGCCTTCCAACTAGAATGGTTGTGGTCTAATAAATGTTGAGAGAGCATGTTGACCAGGGTTAGCGGAGAAATGACAGGAGACAAATCACCTATTTTATATTATGATAGGGAATACGTCATATTCCAGAGGACAATTTCGATTGCGCTTCTACGGCCCTTCAACCCCCCCCCAATAAACCCCTTGATCTAAGGTGGCCTCCACCCTGCGTCCACCCTTCCAGATCTGGGTTTCGTTTTTTTTTTTTTTTTTTGATGCGTTGGTGTCCAAGTATTGTAAGCATATTACATAGTACTGGATCATCTGGCATGGAAATATTCATCTCGGATCCTATTGCAATGTTTTTTTTTTCTCTCTCTCTTTTTTTACTTTACAGAAGAACTATAGTTCTATACAAATCACTAGTGTTGTGTTCGTTTTTTACAAGTGTTTGCATGGTCTTTAACTGTTTGCTCTAGTCTCTTTATTTTCTGTAGAATTAAAGCTGTTCTACCATATAGAATAAGTTTGGAGAAAATCCGTTGAAAATTATATTTAGAGATACCAAATTATGATTAAATTGTACATATATTTTTCCTCACACCTCTGAATGATAATAACACTAATCATGACATACATATAATTCTTATAAACTGTTTGGAGTTCCACAAAAGACTCCCAATTGTTGCAGGATTTTCAGTGAAACCCTTACAATTAACACACCAACCTCTATTATATCTATTGTTACCAGTTGATTCTATTTGGTTTTAACGTCCTGATTTGAGATAGTCAGGACGGGGGTTTTACCCACCATTTGCTAGGATTTGTACCAGCTACCCACATTAACCTCACCTAGCCTGGGTAGGGCCAGAAATGCTAGGAGGGAACAGATTTTTCGAAAAGTATGTTCCAACTTTCAACCGGTGATCGAACTCACTATCTCAGGACTACGGGCAGTAGGCACAACCGTGACGCCATGGAAACTAGCCTGCATCTTAAATTACTTCCGAGAAATTTCTAATATTACAAATGGGTAGTATTGTGTTATTTGTGTTCGTATTTGTAAAAAAAATTAATATTTTTTTGCTCGGATTTCAATCTTTATATTTTCTCTTTCCTTAAATTCGGGTTTAATGTCACTTTCAACTGCATAGTCTTAGGCTGGTATGCAGAGACGTTTTTGTAATCCCAATAGGGTTCACTGTAGGGTGGTGCCGAGCTTGCTATAGGGAATACTCTGACCTTGGCAATTATTATTATTTATTAAAAAAAATCTGAATGCGCATGCGCACAGACGCTTCAAACAAACGTCTCTGCATAACAAAATCAGCTGAAGGGACAAATGACCCAGGCAGCCCTACAGTGAGGACTCTGCATACCACCCTTAAATTTTCTCCTACGAAAAATCATTTGCACTGTACAGAGCACACAAGTGTTAAGTCCTGGGCTCCTCTCCCCAGCCATCAGTTCCTCATTTCTTTGCATAGGCTTAAAGTTCAAGTAGAGGCTCTTCAAGTTTCTCACAGAGGAAAAAACTTTTTGGAATTGTTTCGGAAGGGCTTTCGAATTTCAGCACACATCGCTATTTCACCCTCTCTCTCTCTCTATCTCTCACTCTTCTTCCTTTGTCTTTCTCTCTCTCTCTCTTTCTCTGCATTCTATAACTCTTTCTCTATTTTTCTTTTTATATGTTTACATTTACATATTACGTACTTTCCCCAGTAGTCACCGTGGCAGAGTGAGTTAGCGCGCTAGGCATTGCACGCATGGTGACCTGGGTTCGATCCCCAGCTGGGCAGGAGTTTTTCTGCTCTGTACTTGGATGTTCGGGGTCCACTCATACCTCGTGAGCATAAATGAGTGGTTACTTGTATGAGTTAAGACCCATATTGGCATTACCAGAGAAAAAAGATATTAATATAATAGAATTCTAAAAGTAAAGGAGGCTCTTAGTAATGCTGCGCTGCTCACAAAAATTGTGAAGAGGCATTGTGCTTTACCACAAATGAAATCATACATACATACTCTCTTTTCCCTTTCAAAGCTCTATCTGAGACTTTCTCTCTCTTTCCCGAGTCTTCCGTCTATATTTCTAAGAATTTCACAGCTCACCAGAAACCATTCTCTCCCACTTATAATATTATGTTTATCAGATGTCACTTCATCTTTAGTTCAGCCTACATTTTTTCCAGTTTTTTTTTTCATATTCTAAATTCTCTCTCTTATATATTTTTTTTTCTCTCTCTCTCCCCTGTCTATATTTCTAAGAATTTCCCAGCTCGCCAGAATCCATTCTCTCTCCATTATAATATTATGTATATCGGATGTCACTTCATCTGAAGCTCAGCCTACATTCTTTCCAGTTTTTTTTTCTTCCTTTTCTAAAATTTCTAAATTCTTCTCCTCAGCCACATCTTCTTTTGCCGACATTATATCACACATTCCCTCATTCCCATATCTCTTACCCATTTTCCTCTCATGCGGAAGCTTTTCCACTATTGCTGGGGTTCCGTCAGAATAACTTGGTGGATTTTTTTTTTTTTTTTTTTTTTTTTCTTAAAGATGAGTGTTTCACAGCCTTTTTTATTTCGTAGCCATGAAACAGGAGCTACTGTAGACGCTTGTGGTCTGTGTTGTAGCCTGCCCATCCCGTAGTATGGCTCCCCTCTGATGGGCGAGAAGTGACACAATACTTCCCATTTAGGTGCTGGGTCAACACGAGCGCACCGGAAGGTATCCCTTACAAACCAAATTAAGAATACCTTCCGCATGGCAAGCGAGTGCTTAACCACTGAGCTAATCGCGCGGATAGACAATAATATTCAGGAGCGCGGTACCCTCCCGGCCCCAGCAATACGAAAAGAAAGAAGAGTCTACCAAGAGATATTATACTTACGTCACATCACAAAGTTGTTTAAGAAATATTTTTAAAGTTCTCATTTTTAAATGCAAATTTTCAACAAACTACACACACACCATACATTACACACTGGACAGAGAAGGAGCCCAGAACACTGGTATTGGTCGTCCAAAGAGTTCACCTATACCAATCCTTCCACCACCATAACATCACACATGGACACTGAAAGTAAGTACAAAGTGCCGAATTTATGCCTTTGTAGCTGAATAATCAACTAACATTTACATCAACCAGACTTTAACATCAAAGTTCTGGGCTTAATAGCTTTATTAATTTATGCTTTGCCTTTGTTAGATTACCTATTATTATTATTATTATAACTCAAACAAGCTACAACATCAATCGAACTGCAACCTATCTTTCAAAACTCGAACCCCACAAAATCTCTTGGTGTACAAGAGAAACCAGCAATGGTGTCAATTATCATCAATTCAAGGAGTCCATTTCGCCAGTACCATCACCAACTTTAAAATTATAAGCACAAAATACCCTTGTAAAAAAATATTACATTTCAAAGTTGGTGGTGCTGGCGAAATGGAGCCCAATTCAAGAGATAGATAAAAAACAAATTCAGATTGCTGAATACATGTCCAATGTCCATGTACTGACCTGCATTTATCAAAGATTTGAAAAAGGTGCTGATTTCAATAAATTTAATCAATGGTGTCTCTGATTTAAATATGGAACAAACTTTTTTTTTAATTTCAAAGTATAATATTATTATAAAACATGTTGGATCAAGTTTTATTTACAAATGACCTAGAATATATCCTCATGATGGTTGAACCACATAGAAATATGTGGTTCAGGACGACCCAACTTTGAAGTAAAGTTGACTGGAGATCATCACTCACCCCTCCAGCTGTAGCCAAGCTGGCTACAACGACAACAACAACAACAACAACAATATATACATATGTACCTACATAGATATTGAAATTATGAAAACAAAACTTGATCAAGGGCGGTGCTAATGCCAAAGGCATTCTCTTATACCTATAGGTATAAGAGAATGCCTTTGGCATAAATAGGTATAATAAATAAATAAATATAAATAAATAAAATAGGTATAATAATATAATTTATAAATAATATGCTATTATAGAGCACATTTTTTTTTTTTTTTTTTTTTTTTTTTTTTTTTTTTTTTAAAGATGGGTGTTTCACAGCCGTTTTTATTTCGTAGCCATGAAACAGGAGCTACTGTAGACGCTTGTGGTCTGTGTTGTAGCCTGCCCATCCCGTAGTATGCCTCCCCTCTGATGGGCGAGAAGTGACACAATACTTCCCAATTAGGTGCTGGGTTTGTAAGGGATACCGGAAGGTATCCCTTACAAACAACTGTAACCAAATTAAGAATACAAATTTTTGTCGGCGCGGGGGTTCGAACCCGGGACCTTCCGCATGGCAAGCGAGTGCTTAACCACTGAGCTAATCGCGCGGTAATACATAATTTATACATTTATGTATAAATTTATACATTTATGTATAAATTATGTATTACCAGTACAAGTATGTACTACAAGTATATAATTTTATTGTTATTATTCTGGAACGTAAGCAGCCTCGGGTAGACAAGAAATTTGTTCACGAGCTATTGTGTAGCTTTCTTTTCATTTTGCCTCGTTACACTGAAAGCCTTAATTTAATCACATTTTCAATGCAAACTGACGAGCTGGTAAGAATAATAATACGAACGTGGTCCCGTGTTCCAAAAATGAAGCTGAAAGAAAAACCATAAAAAATGGCAATTTCAGTAATAAATTAGCAGTTCGACAGTTTCAAGTTGATAAATAAATAAACCTTTATTTGGAATAAATTTAAAATAAACAAAGTTACTATTCAAAAATAAATTAACTATAATTATTTTATTAATATTATTCTAATTCAGCGTGTTGCTAAGGTTTCCAAGTTGATATTCTACATCAAGTGCACGTTAATCAGTCACATTTAACAGGGTGATAAATCGTTGATCAGCTGATTAGTGTTATGGGTGTTTTTATCAAAGACATTATTAATTGTTTGTCAATAGCAATACCTTTTGAAGTTAGCTGCTAACAAAAAAAAGCTGAATCTCCAACTACGAGCATACGAAAAAATCAGGAGGTTATGAAAAGTCCAGAAATATGAAAAAATTGAAATCGGAGCAAAAAATATTTTTTATTTTACAAGAACAAACACAATACTTCCGATTTCTATTATTAGAAATTTATCTGAAGTAAAAAGCTTCAAGTCTGCAGAGCCTAAGAATTTTCTACTTACATCCTCTTCTTGCATTTATGAAAAGTGCAAAATGTTCAATTTTCGTCGAAACTCATGGAGAGAGCGGATGTTTTGTCACGCCATCTTGATGTCATCTTCAATCTAAACAATTTTACACGTAATTAAGTTTGCACAATAGACCCGAGAGGAGCTAATCTATAGCGAGTGTAATTTTCGTCTGTCAACCTTCAAATATGTCGTCGGAAATAGACAGCTCGGGCCATTTTCTTGCACAAGATATTCTGGATGGTGGGTGTTGGCGTCGTAAAAAATACGAACTGTCAAAGTATTCTTTCTCGAGATATTGAGAAGAAAGCTTCCATTGTGTGTCTTTGTCGTTTTCTTCCCAAATATTTTCTCTTTGAAAATGCATTATGTTTGATCAATTTGGTACAATAGTAGGTACCTACATACATGTATATATTTTAGGAAAATCAGGTGAGAACATCACACAGCTTTTCAGAGGTATTGTTTTTTTTTAATCGTTTTAAATTTGGGTTTAAAGTCGCTTTGGACTACATGGTCATACATAATTATATAAAGATGCGGGGGTTTCACTATCTAATTGCCGAAAACTCACAAACAAGCTTGTAAAATTAATCTCAACCCCAGCCTGAATGAGGCCGAGAAATGGTAGAATGTGAAAGGTCACCTTTCCAAGTTCTCGCTGGACGTTGCTTAACTTCATTGACAGAACGAGAACTTGTATATTCTGTCACTGAAAAAAATAACGTTCAGCGAGGTTAGCACTTGGATAGGTGACCATTCAAATTTGAACCCTCGTGATGCTGGCTATTCCCGGCGCCATTTAGACAGGTAGAGATTATTTTAAGTACCTTGTTATTGAGTTTCCAGCGAACCTAATATCCTATGAAGTTTTTAAAAATGACAATAGGTTTGTACCTGGTTTCATGTGGTAAAATGGACCTTCACTAAATTACTGAGTCATGCTTACAGAAACTTACTTAAAAAAACTAAATAGTTTCAAGAATGTAACAATGTTTCATTAGTACGAGAATAATAAGAGAGAGCACGGCTCTATAATGTTATTTCACATAATAATAATAAGCAGAAACTATGAACTCAAAAAAAAAAAAAAAAAAAAAAAAAAAATGAACTCACAAACAATAATGTGGAAGAAAACCGGTAATACAGTGTATTGGAATAAACAGATTTCAAAGTAGGAATGTGTATCCTACTAACTAGTTGATTATCTGTGGCAACAAGGAGAGATATTGACAACAAAGAAAATCCCAAAGGAGAGAGAATATTCATGCGAAGTAGCTCGAACCACAATAAAATAATACATACATAAATAATATTTGCGGCCGCAGGACCGCAAATATTGGCCGCAAGCGCCGCTTCTTCTCCTAGTTGCTGCCTATAAACCTTGTGATGTATATCAATTGGGTGAACTGTATGATTTCATTCCATTGGCTATTCCTAACTATGAACATATCATAATGATGGGTGATTTTAACATCAATATATTTATTGTACATAATTTTATTCAATAAATAAAATAAAATTTTATTCAATAAAATTAATGTTACAGCTCAGAAATAATGTACATCTCTTATCACTGACTATCAATACTATCCACCACACGTCACTAGCACACAAGTGCAGGGCGTTACTTAGTCATTTTTCTCTTGCCCAAACAACATTGATTACCCACAACCACAAGTTGCTGAAAAAATGTAAATTATATCTGAGCGCAACATTTTACCAATTGTTGAGAAAAAAAAACATCAATATGCTTGATGCTAACCATTGGGAATCGCGTGGCTTTACTGAAAACATTTCTTCTGACTTCTCCTTGTATGTCTCTCCTACCAGCTCCACCCACCCACCATAGTCCTGATCACCCTCCCTCACTTATTGATCTTGCGATTGTTATGAACCCTGATAAAGTGGTGCTCTATAATCAGATACCTGTTTCCGGTATATCTCATCATAATCTCCTTTTTTTGTCCTATTCATTAAAAGTGCCCAAATATCCACCTCAAATTGTCACGTATCGTTAGATCAAAAACATTGCTATAGAATGTTTCGCTGAGCATAATATATGTTCGAGATAGCTCGGTCTAATGTGCTGGACGATGCGATGATGTGACGGTTCATGAAAAGGTTTCCTCGTTTAATCAACATGTGTTGCGTGCTTTTGATACTTTTGCTCCTGTCAAAAACTCCCGTGTTACCAAAGCCCCTATACCTTGGATGACCCCTGCTATTAACACTTAGACGACCGGCATGGTTTTTCGTGAATTCTCTTGTGGGACCGGCGATAATGCGGCTATACCGACCCGTTGTACCACCGGTGGTACACCAGGTCCATTCCGTACGAACGTGCGTGTACCACCGGTGGTACACCCGGTGGTCGTCTAAGTGTTAAGTCCAGTATGATTCAGCGTGATTCGCTGTCGCCATACTTAACAGCAGGAAGACTTACGAGCTTATAAAGCTAAAAAGAACGCAACAAACTATATGGTTAGGAAAGCCCAACAAAATTTTACTAATACTGTGGCATGAACCACCCTGTAGATATTCTCTTGAACTATCATGTGGGTACTTGATGTTGTATAAAATTCAATGAAAACTTCGAATCGTGGGGAAAAACAAGTAAAAAACACAAATTTTGAAGGCATTTTCGATTTGGTGTCCACACTGAATGATTTTAAAACTTGAATTAAAAAGTAGGTAGGTGTAGACACAAAATTGAAAATGGCTTTTTGAATTCATTTTTGTCTTTCAGATTTGGACTCCTCGTTGAATTTCAGGCAATTTTGACTACCCATATGATGGTTTAAGAAAATATCTACAGGGTGGCCCATGTGACAATATTAGTTAAAACACCATAACTTTTTAATGTCATTAAAAATCGAAGTTTTTCTTGCATATTTAGTCTTTCTTTTTAATTTTACGTCTTTTTGATTGCCCATATACAGGGTGTTGCAAAAAAAATATGTCTCAACCTCTACAACACTTTAGTTTTGTTTTTAGATATTACTAACAAGAAAAAGTATAAAATTAGGCAAGAATTATCTAGTATTTTTATCTAGTTATCTAGTTAAAACACCATAACTTTTTTTATCATTAAAAATCAAAGTTTTTCTTGCATATTTAGTCTCCTAAATAAAAAATTAAAAAAACTCGGTTTTAAAAAAAAATCAAGTCATTATTTCACTTGTGAATCACCCAGAATAAAACTTTTTGATGCCAATTGAAAGTGCGTGTATTTTTTTATTTTTTTTCTTTATTTGTTACATTACTACATACATTCACAAATATAATTATGGCAAAAAATGTATTTTTAAACAACCCTGTCAGCTGAAAGCTGGTGGCGGGTGTTTATAAAATATATAAAAAGAAATATATTGGTTTCTTTGAAAACTAAAAAAGGAGGGGAAAGAGGAAAGAAATATTATAATACATATAAAAAAAAACGAGAAAATAGAGAAAAAGAGGTAAAGATGTAAAGTCCAATAAAACGTAAATGGAAGAAAAAAAAAATATCTCGTTATGGTAAAGAAGTGTGGAAAAAAGGAAGAAGAAAGAAGAAATGAAGGAGAAAGAAAAAAAAAAGAAAGAAAAAAAAATAGTGTTTCTATTTTATATTGATCATAGTAGATATTCGTAATTATGAAATATTAAATAGGTGCATCTCATCATAATTAATAATTAAATATATACAAGTTATACATCTCTTGTATAAATAATAATTAAAATTATACAAGTCTCATGGAAAAAAAAGGTTTATATTCAGGTTATTGGCAATAGATCATTAATATTTATATTTTTATGTTTTAAATATTCTTTTATTTTAATTTTAAGTGATATATTAAAGTTTTTCAAATTTTTTATCTCTGTTGGTATTATATTTAATATTTTTTGTCCGAGGTAATAAAAGTGACGTTTGGTAAGTGATTTATGTATTAGTCGAGTTTCTGTCTGTCCGTGTTGTCTTGTTCGGTACATGTTAGTGTTGGTTGTCCAGTAATGTTCATATTTTAGAGAGTAGATTATTAATTTGTACAGGTATAGGTCTTTTAAAGGAAGTACGTCTAGGTGTGTGTAAAGGTCATTGGAGTTGTGTTGTCTGTCTTTTCTTAAAATTATTCTCAGTATTATATTTTGAGCTCTTTTAAGTGGTTCAATAACATTATTATATGCACCCCCCCAGGATGAAATACAATATTGAATTAGGGATTGCACAAAAGCAAAATATATAAGCCTGAGAATATTTTCATTACAAGTTTTAGTAAAATTATTAAAAATGTACATTAGATGTCTAAGTTTAGTTTTAATGTTGTTAGTGTGGTATGTCCATTTTAAGTGTTGATCTAGTTCTATTCCCAAGTATCTAACGGTAGATTGTTTTTGTAGTTGTGTTAGTTGATTTTGTTCTGTTTGTAAGTTAAGTGTTTTTTGGGGTGGAGGTTGTCCTGTTGATGTTATTGAGAAGGTCATGTAATTTGTTTTTTGTAAATTCAGTTGTAATGACATAGATGAATACCAGTTGTTAATGTGCGTTAAGTCTTGTCTAGCAATATTGAAAGTTGAGTCCCAGTCTGTTCCTTCATAGCATATGCATGTGTCATCAGCGTAACAAAATACTTTTCCTTTACTTATTTTAGGGATGTTATTTATATAAATGTTGAATAGGATACTTCCTAAAACAGATCCTTGAGGGATTGAAAATTCGTTACATGTAATTGTGTCAGACAGGTGGTTATATAATTTAACTTTTTGTTTTCTATTTTTAAGATATGATTGAAACCATTGTAGAGCTTTTTCTTTGATTCCTATATTTATTAGTTCTTTGATGAGAATTGTATGGTCAACGCTATCATAAGCTTTTTTCAAGTCTAAAAATGTGGCAATTATTTTTTTTATTGTTATCTATTTGTTTGTGTAAATACGTTGTTAATTGCAATAAAGCATCTTCTGTTCCTGTATTTTTTTTTGAACCCGAATTGTTGGTCATTTATAATATTATTTTTTCTAGATAATGGTCAAGTCGTTTTTGTACAATTTTTTCTAATATTTTGCCCACATTTGACAAAACAGCAATGGGACGATAATTTTGTAGGTCTGATTTATTACCTTTTTTGTGTATTGGAGTTACAATAGCTGTTTTATATATTTCTGGAAAAACTCCTTGTTCAAGACTTAAATTGAAAATATGAATAAGGGGTTCAATTATGTGTGGAAAGATTCTTTTTAAAGTGGTAACAGATATTCCATCATAGCCTGAAGCACAATTGTTTCTTAATTTCATCAAAATTTTGTGAATCTCATTTCCATTTGTGTTAGTGAAAATATTTAAACTATCATTTGTATTGGTAATTAAGTTTTGATTTGTTAAAATGTTAGTTGTGTAGTCTCTTGTTTTTTCTTTAATTTCATTTGATAGATTTAAACCTACATTGCAGAAATAATTATTGATATGGTTTGCTGCTATGACTTTATGTTCTTTGCAATCAATGGTCTTATCGTTAATTATAATATTTCTTATATTTGGTGCTTTATTTTTTTTGGTATGGTTAATATTATGAATAGTTTGCCACAATTTTCTAGGGTCATGTATATTTTGATTAATTTCAAGTTTAATGTGTTCTTCTTTAGCTTTTCTAGTACATGATGTAATTATATTTTTAACTTTTTTATAATAGTTTTTCAATGTTTCATTGTTTGGGTATTTTTTTACTTGACTAGCAAGTTTATCACGAGTTCTAATTGATTTGATTAAACCAGGTGTCATCCATGATTTTAGAGGTCTATTTTTAGAGTTATATTTGATAGTTTCAAAGCAAGAATTCACTATTGATAATAGTTTTGAAGAAAAAATGTCAGCACTTTTATTTACATCACTTAAATTTGTTACTTGTTGCCAGTTGAAATTGCATAGTTTAGAATTTAATAAGTCATAGTTTAATATTTGTTTTAAAATTTCATTATCATCATTAATATTTTTTGTTATATTTGTGTTGTTTTCGATATTAATATTTGCTAGCGTTGAATAATGATCTGTGATAGTTGTGTGTATGATAGTAGTTTTTAGGTTTTCAATGTCTGATGTACGTAAAGGTTTAAACATAATAAATATGATCAATGCATGTTTTTGTTCCATAAGTAATATCTAATCTTGTTGGTTCAGTTATGCAAGGTATGAAATTCTGTTGTATTAAGGTATCTAAGTAGTGTTGTCCTATTTCATTTATGTTTTGTGAAAGTATGTTAATATTAATGTCACCCATAAGTATAATTATAGTTGTGTTTTTCTGTACAATGTGTTGTTAAATATATTTCAAGCTCATTAATAAAATTATTTACATTACTTTCTCCGGTTCTGTAGAGTGCTAGTATTGTATATATTTTAGAATTTAAGTGTAAATCTATTTTAAACAATTCGATTTTTCAATATATATTTGTTCAACATTTGATATTAAGCTTGTTTTTATAAATATAGCTATACCTGAATTTTTATTTATTTGTTGATTTGTGTGATGAAAATCAAATCCTGGTATTTTAAAAGAATATGGAAGATTAGTGTCATAATAGGTTTCAGAGAGAATTATAATATCAATATTATTCATGTTCTTACTAAAGTTTAATAAGAAATTGTCGAGATTTTGACGCATACTTCGAATATTAGTGTGTAAAATATTAAAGCCTTTGTTTAGATTTAAAAATTGTTCTAGTTCATCTATACTAGTACATGTGTTTTGATCAAATATATTATCTGGTATTGTATTTATTATTTCCATTTATTTTTATGTATGGTTTTAAGAAATGTAAATATATATTTAATAATAATGTATGTGAAGTATAAATGATGAGATGTACCTATAGTTAAACGAGAGAAATACTGTTGAGTGATGTAAATAAATTGATTCAAAGATATTAAATGAGTGATAAATAAAGGAGTAGAGAGATATTGATGAGTTGGGACTATGTAGAAAAGAAAGAGAGGAGTGAAAAGTTAATAGATGAAGAAATGGTAAAACTGTTAGGAATGGAAAGGAAAAAAACATGAGTGAAGTAAATAAATGGTAAAATAAATAACAAAAAAGAAAATTTAACAAAAAGAACAAAAAATAGGATGAGGGGGAGGAAGATAAGTTAAGTAGTGGGAGTAGAAGTTGCAGAAGCATAGGATTCAAGAAATGGCTTGAGATGTTGAGTACTGGCGATGCGCATTGGAGAGGACATGTCATCCCTCTTGATGTAGATGTTCCCGTCCCTGGTCCAGGTTGATTGAATCTGCTCCTTCTTTACTAACATCCTTGTTTCATAAAATAGTTTTTTTCGGTTGACTGTTAGGTGGTCGCTTACATATATTTTGTTGTTGCTTTTGTTTTCCAAGGGCATTGAATCACAATTGAGTTTTTGTTTTCTTGTTTTTATAATGAATTGATTTCTCATTTGACGATTTGTAAATTGAACGATGATGGGTTTGGGTGAGATTTTTGATGGTATTCTATGAGCTGCTTGTATATCTATATTGAAACTAATGTCCATCCCTACTTTCTTACCGATAGCACAGACGATTTTCTCCATATTTTCTCCATCATGTTCTGGGACGTTACCGATCTCCACGTTCGATTTTCTCATGTACTGCTCTACTTCATCCAGACGCGATGTGAGAATTTTATTTTCTTCTACTAGAATCTTGTTGTTTTCAGTGATGGTTTCAATTGTATTCTGCTGATTTTCTATTATTTTCTTCAATACTTTCGATTCCTATCTCGATCGCATTCTTTACAGTTTCTTGAATTACAATTTTCATGCGAATTTCCATACTTTTCATAAGTTCTTATTTTTCCACAATCATAATGCTTTTGTTGTAAATTTAAAGAAAGGTAATAATAAGGTGTATAGTATGTTAGAAATAAACTTTATAGTATGTAATTTGTGTAAATCAAACGAAATTTTGGAAAGTGTAAAATTTATTTTTATAGAAATTCAATCGGAGAAAATTTCGGGAGCTTTCCAGAGAGAGATGTTGCTCCGTTGAAAGTTGGTTGGCTATTTAAAAAAGAGTATATATCCAAACTTAGATGTGTTGTCAGGAGAATTCATTACACAAACACTTTGTATTCTTGTTATCGAAAAAATTAAACGAACTTGAGTTATTCGAGATTTAGAAAAAAAATTGGTCGAAAAAAAACCACCCTGTATGTGATATTTTTGTTTAAAAAAGTACTCAGGAACCATTTAGAAGTAAAATCATCAAATAAAGTTCAGGTCGATCCTTTTAAAAATCGAAAGTTGACACCTCAGTTTCTGACTTTTGAACCACCCTGTATAAAAAAAAATGTCATGACCGAAACCGCTTAGTTAGGACATGTACCCTAGGATTTTTTAATTTTCAAAAACTCTTTCAGGGGCTGAGTAATTTGAGGTGTCCAACTTTGGTGGGACACCCTGTATGTATAATGTGAAACAATCACGAGGAAGTATTGTATCCGTAATTGGCAGTGTTTTTCTTCTTTCTAGAGCCTCTAGCATTTGTAAAATACTATTGTACAGCGTATCTATATTCTATAATCCAACTGAAAGATATCTTCAGCTCCTGCAAATCAGAAGCAATGAATTCTTTTTTTTCTGTTTTTTCATCATATTTATTAATCCTCTTCTCCTTCCTATTCCTTCTCTAGTTTAATCTATGCCCATCTTCGTGTCAAAGGAAAGCAAATGAAATTACCGACTTCAATTTCCTATCAAAGAGAAAAAAGAAAATCTGGCAAAATGTTTAGAGTCTGATGGAGGAAATAGTCCAAATTCTAGCAATAATGTCAAAGTCGGCGTTTCAAAGATTTGATGATAATTTATTATTGAATTTTCTCATACACTTTTATTGCAATTTCATAGAAAGAACAAGAAAAAAAAAAAAAAAAAAAAATGTTTTTCAATGATTTTTTCGAAATTCATTATTTTGGATGAAGAGTAATATTGTCTTGCTTTATGTATTGATCCTCATTCCTTCTTCTCTCAAAAATGTTGATCTGATAATCCGGGTAGCATCCGTAAGGTCGAATCGTGAAACCCAATGCTTATTTATTTGAGTATAATAACTAATAACCAATCGACGACATAATAATCTGAGGGCTAGGTAGTCACTGTGGCAGAGTGAGTTAGCGCGCTGGGCATTGGTGACCTGGGTTCGATCCCCAGCGGGACAGGACTTTTTCTGCTCTGTACTTGGCTGTACGGGGTCCACTCATACCTCGTGTGGAAAAATGAGTAGCAATAATTTGGATTTAAATTTCAATAAAAAAGGGCGTACGACAGGGAAATCCTGGTTCGCCTAAATATTTCAATGCTCTCCTTGAGAAAGTCTTTAGAAGTCTGAAGTAGGATAGTAGGAGATTAAAAATTAACAGGAAAAAATTGAATCACTTGCGCTTTGCAGATGATATTGTGTTATTTGCAGAGAACATGACAGACCTAAATGAAATGTTAACGGAACTTGCTCAAGAAGGCAAGAAAGTAGGCCTAATAGTAAATTCATCCAAGACAAAACTAATGAGTATGAGCATAGAAATAAATGAATGTCTGAGATTTGGTGAGGAAGTGTTTGAGGGAGTGGATGAATATGTTTACTTGGGGATTTTTATATCTAAACAAGGGGAGTGGCCTGAAATTTTTAGGAGAATTAAACTAGCATGGGGAACCTTTGTAAAATATAAAAAATATATTACAAAGTGGCGGCATTACCAGAGTATAAAGAAATTAATTTAATAGAATGCGAAAAGTGAAGGAGGCTCTCAGTACTGCTGCGCTACCCACAAAAATTGTGAAGAGGCCTTGTGCTTCACCACAAATAATATCATAGATAATCTGTTAGATGGTAGAAAATGTTAACATTATGAGGTTAAGGCTTAAAGCATATTCGACAACCTATTGGTCACCTTCCACTAATGAGTATTAACACTATTGTTATTATATTTTATAAAGATTGCTGATTTATGTATGGACTAATTATCTATGACATCTCAAGTGGTATGTTTATGAGTCATAGCTTATGAGTCATACTTTTGACGTTATTATATTTTATAACTATCTAAACACGCCAGGAGGAACTGTAGAAGACATTATCCGTCAGACAGATGGAATAAAAAACACAACTAGAACTATAAAAGCTGTTACAAGCAGTGTTTATCTCGCATACACTCATCGCAAGTCATTGAATATGGTTCTACAAATTTCAATTGTTTTGCTCCAGGCATTCGTCATATTCTGTGCATCTACATCTATGAATAAAATTGACAAACCAAAGGTCCAACGGCAGTTTACATCTACGCTTGATTCCAATATAAACGTTGAAGGACTACAAAAAAAAATAAATATAGCAAAATATTACAACTTGACGGAGCTAGAAATGCTCTTATTGAAATTAGAACAAGAATATATAGGAATTGTGAAAATAGAAGTCATAGGTGAGATTGCCGAGGACACAAAAATAATTTCCCCAATGATACAAAAAAAAAAAAATCTGGGCAGTGAACATAAAAAAACCTGATTCGTTCAGACGACCAAAGCCAAGTTTCAAATTCGTGGCCAATATTCATGGGGATGATGCGGTTGGATATGCCTTAATGGTAAATTTTCTTTATTTTATTCTTTATTTTAGAACATCTTGTTTTAGATAATACACTAAAAAAAATTCTGCTCCGATTTAAAAAATAATCATATTTCCGGCATTTTGTAACGTAATCTCCTGAGAAACTTTGGTTTTGTGTCTCTATGTCAGTCTGTTAAATTCATTTCTTGCAACGGGCAAATCTCAGAAACTATTTAACAGATTTTAACAAAATTGTGCACATAAATGAATCGTTTATTTCAGAAATAACCTAAGTCCATGAAACCTAATTTTTCAGGAGCTAAAAAAAACTGTATACCTATTTCTTCTAGATCGAATAGGGAAAAAATATAAATATTATAGATTAGGTGCTAAAGTAACATTTGACAATAATAAAAAAACATAAATCATATTTTTTTACTAGCCTAGCGACCTTTGAAATGGCTGGACTTGTGTTGTTTCTGCATTTAACTAAGTTTTCAAAGAAAAAACTGGTATTTTATTTACAAAATTTGATTTTATTGATCTATTATAAATACTGAATAGTCATATGATAATGATTTATGTTTACTTTTCCTTTGAGCAGGTTAACCACAGGAAAATTTCCTTGTAGAATTTTTGAACTTCCCTATCATCTCTCAGGTGGGGCTTGAATCTTCTTAAGTCTTTCATTGTCTTAATGTTAATGGGTAGCTTTTTCTTGTAGGCCGAATTCTTAGGTAATTCCAAGATTTCTTTGTTGCTATTTCTTACATTGAAAGGTTCATACTGTAGGCCATCAATGTAATTTCTGGCGACAATGGTGCCCAAATTCGAATGTAAGTGCGTCACATGATTAAGTGACTAATCTTGAAGCTGACTTTTTCATCCCTTTGCTTAGTCATTGTTTTTGCATAAAATTGGGCCCAATTTTAAAGAAAGGCGACGTAATGCAATGCTCAAATTATCGAGGCATTGCACTCTTAAGTGTGACTTACAAAGTTTTAAGCATGATACTTCTGAAACGACTGACCAGTTACAGCGAAAGAAAAATGGGAACGGAGCAAGCAGGTTTCAGGGGAAATCGGTCTACTATCGACCAGATACACAATGTAAGACAAATACTATCAAAGTGTCATGAATTTAACAAGGACTTACACTGCCTCCTGATTGACTTCCGTAAAGCGTATGATAGCATAATTAAAAGTGAAATCTGGAAGGAAATGAACCACCAAAGATTCCCAAAAAAACTCATCCAACTCACCAAGGCATGTATGATGAGATCACAATGCAAAGTCCGAATATATGGAAAATTATCCGAAAGTTTTGAAGTTAAAACAGGCTTAAAACAAGGGGACTGCTTATCCCCGTTACTGTTCAACATAAAGTAATGGTGTTTTCGAAATTGGCATTTTTAGAGGTGAAAGTCTGGAGTGACATACGTTTTTGATGGTTAAAATCGAAAGAAAACTTAACGGAGAAGCTATTAAGGTCATAAAAAAGGATATTTAACCTGCTATTTTTTTCACAACAGTGTCCGGTAAAGTGGGTGAATTTCGAAATTATTGGATTTTTTGTTGTTGAGGAAACACAAATTGGCATAGAAAATAAGTAGTACCTATTTACCTAATAAGGGAATAATAATTCAAATAACATAACAAAATACGAAGTTAAATGAAAATTATTTCTTCTAAATCAGTGCCGGTTTTAAAGTTTTCTCTCTCTCTTCTCTTTAAAATAATTGAATTGGTTTAATTTTCACCCTCAAGTGTTTGGTACTTGACCTGGTATTTTTTTTCTTCTTAAATTTCAAGATTATTGGATTCTTTCTTGTTGTTGAGAAAACACAATTTTTCTTTGAAATAAAAGAAAACTAGTTTTTCCATAAGAGTCCGGTGAAACGGGTAAATTAAAAAGTTAATTCATCATATTTCTGCACTTTTGTGTTATCACAACTACTTAAACTCGCTTTACTAAATTTACGCTGAAACCGGGACTTAAACCACCGACCGAAACGGGTAAATTACGAAACAACTGGGGTTTTTTTTGGAATACACCACTGTTATAAAAAATAAATAATACCTTACAAGAGAATTAATCTTCACTAAACATAAATACCTACGAAAATAAATGAAAAAAATCTTCTTAAAAAAAAGGGTTTGGTACTTAACCTGGAAAATGGCCCTTTATTTAGAGACTGATATTCATTACTAGAAACTCCAGTATGTTTTTTCTTAATTTGGGTTTAATATTGCTTTCAACTGCACGTTCATATGATCATATTACGACGGGGGTGTTACTCTCGATTCGCAGGAAACTCACCAAATTGCTAACCACATTTACCTGACCCGGCCTAGGTTAGGCCGGAATGCCAGCATCACAAAATCTTCACCTCGATGGACTATGCCTAACTTCGGTGATCCTACAAGAATCGTTGCATACAACGCGCCATCGGACTGAACTTTGAAGAGTGAAAAAAAGAGAGAGAAAAAAAAAAAAAAACAAAAAAAAAAATTCGGCACTGATTTAGAAGAAATTGTTTTCAGTTAATCTCGTATTTTGTTACGTTATTTGAAGTATTATTTCCTTATTAGGTACTATTTATTTTCTATGCCAATTGTGTTTCCTCAACAACAAAAAATCCAATAATTTCGAAATTCACCCACTTTACCAGACACTGTTGTGAAAAAACTAGCAGATTAAATGTCCTTTTTTATGACCTTAATAGCTTTTCCGTTAAGTTTTCTTTCAATTAAAGAAAAAAAAAAAAATATGTCACTGCAGACTTTCACCACTAAAAATGCCAATTTCGAAAACACCATTAATTTTCGGAAAAAAAAATTTAACTACGCCCTGATTAAATGTAAACAAGATTATTTTTTGATTTCATATGGCGTAAAACAATATTCAGGGTGAAATACAGGGTGTAACAGTTTTTAACCTTGCACCCTACCAGCTCCACCCCTGATAAGGTTTTTGAAAATTTTAAAAGCTTATTATACTCAACCTGATTTGGACTTTAATTCACAGGAATAAAAAATATTGCATCTGATTTATAATTCGCCAGAAAAATGAAAAAATATGGCCTAAAAGCCGGAAGGGCCAAACGGGGCCTAAAATAAGTAGATGTATGATTTTATTTGTGGTGAAGCACAAGGCCTCTTCACATTTTTTGTGGGTAGCGCAGCATTACTAAGAGCCTCCTTCACATTTCGAATTATTCTATTACATTATTTTCTTTTTACTCTGGTAATGCCGCCACTGGTCGTTACTCATACAAGTAACTGCTCATTTATCCTCGCGAGGTATGAGTGGACCCCGAACATCCAAGTACAGAGCAGAAAAATTCCTGCCCCGCTGGGGATCGAACCCAGGTCACCATGCGTGCAATGCCTAGTGCGCTAACTCACTCTGCCACTGTGACTAGCCTAAAATAAGTTTAGTATGACCGCAGGATGAGCCATAGGGCACTTCCTATAATTAGAACTTTACAGAATTAAAAAATTCCGTCGCGTTCAAAAGTTACGAGTGGGTGGCACTTTCAAACATACTTATACAGACTTAAGGTGTCCCACAAGTAGGACACTAAATTACTGGCCCCGAAAGGTTTAAATAAAAAACCCTAGGGTTGTTCCGAATACTCTAAAGTAGGTTCACTAAATAAAAACTCGATTTGTCACCTGAATTTATGATTTTATTCGAATAATTTACTTTAATTCACTGTTTTTCGAAATATTTCAATCTCAATAGGTTTTTTACAAATAGAGTGTTTTTTAATATAATATCATCGGATAATTTTTATTCGTACAATTTTACTGTGAATAATGAGGTGGTTTCAAAAAGTTTCGTTTAAATTATGTTGTCAGATCTAAAACATTTGATTGTTAAATGAATCGACCTGAATTTTTTTGTAATTTTAATTTATTATAAAGTCGTACTTTTTAAAAAATATAATACAGAATTTTTTTTACAATATTTTATTCTAATTCGAATAATCAGTTCAATTTTGAAAAAAAAAATTGTTATTTTTCACTTGAGAACCACTCTGTAGAAAAAAAAATTGATGCCAATTGAAAGTACGTGTATTAATTACACAAACACTTTCTATTATTGTTATCGAAAAAATTAAACGAATTTGAGTTACCTATTCGAGATTTAGAAAAAAAAATTGGTAGAAAAAAAACCACCCTGTATGTAATATTTTTGTTTAAAAAGTACTCAGACACCATTTAGAAATAAAATTATCAAATATAATTTAGGTCGATCCATTTAAAAATCGAAAGTTGATACCTCAATTTCTGACTTTTGAACCACCCTGTATAAGAAAAATTTTATGACAGAAAACCGCATAGCTAGGACATGTAGGTACCCTTGGATTTTTAATTTTTCAAAAACTCGTTCAGGGGCCGAGTAATTTGAGGTGTCCAACTTTGGTGGGACACCCTGTATATGTATAGGTGAGCCGTCGTAAATGATCCTGTTTTAAATTCATTAACTCTTAACAAGCGGCGGGTCTTGCTGAGAAAGACCATGGTCAGTTGGATCTCTTTTTTTTTTTACTTTTTTTCATTATGGAGAGGAGGTAAATTTTATAACCAATTCAAAACGATGTGCGTGGCTAATGAGCAGAAATCTGTGCCCAATACCCACTAAAATTCTCCTCTCCCCCTCCTATAACTAATGTACCCGGAACCGTATAAAATACATTACTTCAGGTACATTAATTGTTACTTGCTTTCTTTATTCTTGAGAAGCACTTCCGTTTCGCCTTCTTTCATCCTTTTCCTTGATGTTAATAACTTTTTTTCACCATCTTTTCTATGTTAATCCAACTTGATATCTTCTCCAGCATCCTCTCAATTATGTTATCTGGGGTGAGTATTCCTTCTATCGCCTCACATTCATTTCGTTCATTTTCAAATTTTATGCATTCAAAGATGGTATGTTCTGGTGTATCATTTTCGTTTTCGCAACATCTGCATTTTGGCCGAAGTACCTTTTTTATTATATGTTGGAACTTACCAAAGTGCCCATGTCCGGTCAAGAACTGGCAGAACTCGTAGGTTACGTTACCATGGGTTCGATTCATCCATTTCTCTGGTTGGTTTATTAGCCTCTTTGTCCACTTCCCTTTTATATCATCTGCTTGCCACTTTCTCATTCATCTTTCATGCAGTTCTTTCTTTAAGTCTTCTTTTCTCGTTTCCACTTCTTCTTTACTATCATTTTCTTTTTGAATGTTTTAGGTTCTAATTTTTTCCTCTACCATCAGTTCTATCGGCAGGGATCCTGTTATAATCTGGAGTGCTGCTGTTGCTACTGTGCGGTATGATCTGCATAATCTTAACATTATTTTTCTTTGAAGTCTTTCTAATAGATTTATATATTTTCTCCATTTGATCACAGTCCCCCATGCAGGTGCTCCATATAAAAGCGTGGAGTAGACTACTGTGGCTAGTATTTTCCTTTTGGGGTTATCAGGACCTTTTATATTAAGCATGATTCTGCTTAACATCCCTACGGTTTTTTTCCGCTTTTTTTACCACATACTTCACGTGTTCTCCCATTCTTAAGTTTTCATCCAGCATCACTCCTAGATATTTTGCGCTCTTCTTTGACTTTATCACTAGGTCTCCCACCTTTACATCTATTTCGCGGCACTTTTTCTTACTTACAAGGAGAACAAGCTCTGTTTTTTGTGTTGCAATTTCTAAGTGTGACTTGGACATCTACTCGCATATGATTTCCATAGCCTTGTTTATTTCCCGCTCAATTCCCTCCTTTGTATTGCCCTCTGATAGTATGAGGATATCATCGGCATAGGCTATGATTTTAGAGTTCTGTGGTAGTTCTATATTTAAGACTGGATCATAATAGATGTTCCAGAGGGTAGCTGCTAGCACCGATCCTTGTGGTACACCGCTGAAGAGGTCCTGGTCAACATTTTTATCGATATTTAGATTTCTGTCTTGAAAATAGCTGCATAAGATTTTGATGAGGTAGTTTGAGATCTTCTTGTTTTTTAGTTCTTCTATTATCCCTAGCCAAGGCATACTGTTGAAAGCGTTCTTCACATCAACTAGGTTCATAGCACAAAGTTTTCTCTTTTTTTTTGCTTCCTCAGCCATTTTTATAACATATTTTATAGCGTCGATGGTAGACCGTCCTTCGCGGAAGCCATATTGCGTCTCTGAGAAGTCTCCATTTCCTTAATATTTTTTAACAATCTTGTTTTGATCAGATGCTCCATGACTTTCCCTAGTACTATTAAGAGACAGATAGGTCTATATGTCATTTCTCCTTGGTCATTTTTTTTTACTTTTTTCCAGCAGAACTTTCCAAATTGTCGGAAAGACACCCTTAGTAAAAACTTCATTGAATAGATTTAAACAATAGTCAGGAATGAGCTCAAAAAATGATTTGGCGATTTCCGAACTTATTCCGTCAGGTCCTGGAGCTTTTTTGTTCTTCAGTCTACTGAAAGCTTCGACAACCTCTTCCATATTAAAATTAGGAATGTCCTCAGGTCTGACATCCAGAACGTTCCAAGTTATTTTTTGCATGATGGGGAAATAACTTTTCTGCTTGTTTCACTTTGTCTTCTAGTTTGATTTTATTGTTGGGGCCAAGTTTGAATTTTTTGCAAACTATCTTGTATGCACTGCCCCATATATTACTATTTAAATTGTCGCACAACTTTATCCATGCTTTCTCTTTTGATTCATTAATTGCTGTTCTAAGGTCTTCTTTATTTTTATAGTATGTTCTTCTAATTGCAACTTTTTCTTCTTCCGTTACGTATCTTTTTTCATTTGTTCTTACCATTTTTCTCTTATTTTTATGACATTTACTCCTTAGTGTTGCTATTTCGTTGTTCCACCAGTATGTCGGTTTTCTATGTTTTTTGCTACCTCCGGAACCAAAAACTTTTTCACATGCATCTTGTAATAGTGTTGTACATACTTCAGGTAGGACATCTTTTTGTTTAAAGAGTGACTAATTTTCCTCGAAACTCTCTTTATTTCCAGAGTCATATCTCCATCTCACATCATCTCTGGATTCGGTTAATTGCATCTGTGGTTCGTCATTTGTCCATATGTCGTAGTAGATGTTTTGATGGTCACTGAGATTTTCTTCTTCCGAAACTCGCCAATTTTTTACGTGTTGAGAAAGTGCTCTTGAACAAAAGGTAACATCTATAACCGATGAGCTGTTGCCTCTTAGGAAAGTGGGGGTGCTGCCTTCATTCAAAATTTTCAGATTATTTTCTGTGGCCCACTCAGATAATATTGTACCTCTTGGGTCTTCAGTGACTGATCCCCACTCTGGAGACTTAGAATTAAAATCCCCCCCAAGTAGTATTTTATTCCAGGGCGACACATAAAGTGCATCTCTGAGGCCTAGAAGAAACTGAGAGAAAACATATTGTGAGACGTTTGGGGAGATATAGCAACTAAATATCTGATGACCTTCAATTACTACCCAAACAAAACCTTTGCCAATCCCAGACGCTTGCACTTGTAGATTTTCGTCCATCACTTGAATTAACACATCATGGTTTTTATCTACATAAAAATTAGAATTGTTGCTTTTACATATACTTTTATTGGGTTCACTGATATTGATGATACTTACATTGTTATCCAGGGCTGTTTTATCAACTAGATTATGAGATGGTACCGAACGGTGAGCGTTGAATTGTAGGACTTTTATCATGTTAGTAAATTATTATGTTTCTTCTCCTTCTATCCCCATTACTTCTTTGTCATTTATATTTTCTGTCTCATTTTTTTCTTTGGTGTTTTCGAGTTCCCGTGTGATTTCTTCTACTTTTTCTTCGTTTTCCTCTGTTGGGCTTCTTTTGGTCATTTTTTGAATCAGCTTTCTGTAGGATGGGCACATGTGAGAATCACATCTATGTCCAGTTATTTGACATGTGGAACAGTAGCTATTTTGCGTGCAATCTTTAGACAGATGACCAGTTTGGCTGCAATTCAAACATTTCTTGTCATCTCTTGGCTCTTTACAGATGAAAGAGTGATGCCCTATTTTTAGACAATTGAAACACCTAATAATATCCACTTTCGGCTAAACTCTGCACCGAGTCCAGCCGATCTTGATGTTTCCACTGTTTATCAGCTTTTCTGCCGCTCTTTGTGACATAGAAACAGTTGCAACTTGCGCGCCTGAGCGTGCGATTCGCACATGATTTACAACTGTCTCAAATTCGTTTGTCTCTTTTCGTATGCAGTCCTCGATTTCCTTGCCGCTCATGGATGCATCTATGTCTAAAATATTGTGTTGTTCCCAATCACATTAGTTTCCAATCCTTGTATCCTTGTTGCTGTTTCCCTGTGGAGTATTCCGGCTTGCCCTTCATCAGTCTCAATGACCACATTGTTATCTTTGGTCAGTTTAATTGATCTCACACCAACTCCCATTTCTTCTGGTTTTATTAATGATCTGATGCTTCTTAGTGTGTCTGCGTAAGTTGTAACGTTTGTTCTTATGATATTCTTATGATATTTTTTTACGCTTATATCTCGTGAACCAGACATCGGATTTTGATGAAATTTTCTACGTACGAGCATATGCGTATTTGTATTATACATACTGCATTTTTGTAATTATTTAAAATATGATTGAGCTATGATACTTAGGAAATTCGAAATTTTGGACAAGAAAGTGCTAAAAGAAAGTTTTCAACTCGCCGGTACAGATTTTTTTTGTTGTTGTTGAGGAGTCTTAATATATAAATGTCAAAGTCACTGACTGACTGACCACTGACTGATCATCGCTCTACAGCCCAAACCGTAAGTCCTAGGAAGCTGAAATTTGGTAGGTAGCTTTGTCTTATAGTCTAGATGTGCAATAAGACGGGATTTTTCGAAATTCCCACTACAACACCTGCCATTGGCGAAAAAGGATTTTTTGCTTTCACGGCCATGCCTCGTCCCGCAAACTTGTCCAGAATAAAAGAAGAACAGTGCACTGCCATATATAATTTTTTTTCAAGAGAATGATTCAAAAGTTTTGGAGGTGATTCGGTTAAAATTTTCTAAATAAAAGATAGTAAAAACTCGATAATTTTTACTTGCCAATCATATACAATGTGAACCACGCACGAATAAGTATTGTGTCCATTATTGGCAGTGTATTTTTTTCTTTCTTTTTTTCAGGTATCACTTATACAATATCTCGTATACAGTTTCGGACATGATCCGCGTATCACTAAAATGGTGGATGAAATTAATATATGGATAGTTCCCACCATGAATCCGGATGGCTTCAGTAGAGCAGAGCCAGGATGTGATAGAAATGATCTTTCAAGATATCGAAGCAAATCCCCCGGAAAAACCAACGCGAGGAATGTAGATCTTGATGTCGATTTCATGACAAAATGTTTGAAGAAAGAGTCGTGAGTATTGATTGAAAGTTAGGGCTTAGGAAAAATAATCCAAAATAATTGACTGAGATGGTTTGGGCACTTTGAGAGGTTCAATAAAAACTATGTACATATATATATCTCCCTTGCCTTTATCCTATATTAGCTTATGTTGCTTTTGGAGTTGGCATTGTTCAACCTCATGGTTGAGGTTAGTAGGGTGGAGCACATTTTTATGGCTAGATGCCCTTCCTAACGCCAGCGATTCTATTTGGTTTAAACGTCCTCATCTGGACCTGATCTCGCTGGGAATCGTACCAGCTACCCGCATTAACCTCACCCAGCCTGGGTAGGGCCGGAAATGCCAGCCTCACGTGTTCGGAGGGAACGGAATTTTCTTCTAAAAGTCTGCTTCAACCGGGGATCGAACTCGGGATCTCTGGACTACGGGTAATAGTCACAACTATTACGCCACGGAGGCTGGCTATGTGAGTAGGAAAATTAAGATACTTGTTGAGGGGGTAGCAGAAAAAGAGAGAGATGATGGAGAGAGTAGAGGAAGTGTTGAGAGAGAAGGGTTGAAGAAGGAAGACATCCTAAACAGAAAAAGTGGAAGACAGATAGGCGAGGACAAAAAAGTGTTTAAGACTTCTACAAAACAGGTAGCCTAAGTAGTTTTGGGAAATACATACATACATATCATACATATCCTTTGTCGTTCCGTTAATGAACAGGTCGACGTTTCACGAAGTCTCTCCACCAAATTCTATCATTGTAGTTCTGACTTAATTCTATACTTTCTGGATTTTCACCCCTTTCCACAATATTTAGATGAATTGAATCTCTCCAACGTGTTCGTGGTCTCCCCCTCACTATTTTTCCTGTTATCTCCATCTCATAGAATTTTCTTGGTAAGCGTGTTTGATCCATTCTTTTCATGTGTCCATACCACCTTAATCTTGATCCAACAATACGTTCTTTGGGAAATGGTAGAGTGAAAGAAGAAGAAGAAGAATAAATCGTGAGTAATGTTGATAATGGAAATATAACTATTTTTAATGAAATTAAAATTAGTTATATTTCCATTATTACTGCCTGTCCCAGAAGCTCAGTAGTCAAGGCATCTGACTGGTAATCCGGAGGTCACGGGTTCAAAACGCACCCGGAACGTGACAAGTTATCCTCCCATTTGGGATTTTGACCACATAATAATACCCCTTGGGTTTACTGCTGGAATAATGGGACTCAAAAGTCCTAATCGGGTAGTATAAATAAGGCGATATTGTTATTATTACTATTATTAAAAAATAAATAAATAAATATGTTTCTTTGTGTTATTATATCACAATTGTAGTGGGTAGCGCAGAATTATAGGACTTTTCCATATCATTAATATCCCAATATCCTATTTTTGCCTATAATTCCGCCACTGGTCGCTGCTCACATTAAAGCAGCTACTCATTTTTCCTCACGAGGTATGAGTGGACCCCGAACACCCAAGAACAGAGCAGAAAAAATCCTGCCCCGCTGGGAATCGAACCCAGGTCACCGTGTGTGCAATGCCTAGCGCGCTAACTCACTCTGCCACGGTGACTTCTTATTACTATTATTAGATTCTGCGCAAACCTGACAACAATATGGCGCACTGAACAGAACCTGATCGAAGCCAAAAAAGTAGGCCGTAAGAAAACTGGCACGAATCAATATGAAAGAAACTGATGGTCCGGATTCGTAAACTAATAGAAGAATTTTAAGAAAATATTCTGCGCCCTTGAGAGAAGGAGATCATATTTATCTCTCGACGCGGCGGTGAAATTATAGCGCGCGATTAGCTCAGTGGCTAAGCATTCGCTTGCCATGTGGAAGTTCCCGGGTTCGATCCTCCGTGCCGACAAAAAATTGTATTCTTAATTTGGTTACAATTGTTTGTAAGGGATACCTTCCGGTGCGCTCGTGTTGACCCAGCACCTAATTGTGAAGTATTGTGTCACTTCTCGCCCATCGGAGGGGAGGCATACTACGGGATGGGTAGGCTACAAAGTATAAAATGCAGATTCGCCATCAAAGAAGAAATCATTATGAAGATTCAGTTTTCAAAAAATAGATTTTCCAAATGGTTCATAATCCTCTGAATATCAAAATAAGTAGGTGAGTATATGTAGCACACTTCGTTGAACGTACATCGTTTTCCGTTCAACCGACGAATAATTGCAGAAGTGTGATTGGAAATCTGGCGTCCTCAAATATTATGTTGAATTTTATCTTAAAACAAAAAAAATCACTACATAGAATGTCTGATGTAAACTGAATCAATTATGATATTTACATGCCAATGTCCAATACCGGTGTACTTTGGTCTTTCCTCTTTTTACCAGTGTAAGTTTGTGAAATCTGTCTTCATACTTTTTGGCAGGTTCTGCGAGCCTGAGACTCTGGCTATGATCATGTTTATCCAAGAACACCCCTTTGTTCTCTCTGGTAACCTACAAAGTGGCGCCTTGGGTGCCAGCTATCCCATTCCTCCTCTCTTAACGCCAAAAGGCGATGGAGTTACTTTCGAGCATATTGCCAGGGATTATGCTGCAACTAATCCCATGATGGCCCATGGTAACCAATGCACTAAAATATCGAAACATGGTACTATGGTTGGAAGCGCTATTCAAAGAAAGAGTGGTGGTAAGTTTAATCGCAGGATTCGGTGGTAATAATTAGTTAAATTAGTTAAATAGACGCAGAGTATTACAGAGAGACTCGTAAACGATGGTTTGAGTTATTGATATTGGCAAATTGTTAGGTTATTGCGACATTATTTCCTGCAGTTCTCAACTGACTCTGAATAGAAACCATCTTTACAGCAATAAATTAAATATGTCGTTTATTTTATGCTGTAAAGTATATTTCTACAGATGTTGTGTATACCTAATTATGAATCATAAACGTATGAGAAAAATTTCACAAGTTGAAAAACAAATGTGATATCTACCAATTACCATAATTGATAATTTACAGTTGTAACCTACTATGAATCATGTTCATCTACATCAATTATGGGGTACAAAAGACTAGTTATTTATTAGTTACATTCATTAGTTAGAAACGCAATTTGCTAATTGCCTCTGTTGTTGTTGTTGTAGCCAGCTTGGCTACAGCTGGAGGGGGGGTGATGATCTCCAGCCAACTTTCTTTCAAAGTTGGCTCGTCCTGAACCACATATTTCTATGTGCGATCAACCATCATGAGGACTTGGACTTTTCTTTATAAGCCATTAAACCCTCAGGAAACTGCAAGCTAGCTTGACTTGTAAGGGTTGGCTAGTCTATTCTCTGTTTAAAGTCCTCTAGCGAGACACTGATCTTCTCCCTGTTTAACGTGGAGCCAGACTTGAGACACAGTTTTTTTTTTTTTTTTTTTTGTGGGGTTTAACGTCGCTTTCAACTGCCATGGTCATATCACGACGGGGGTTTTACCCTCCATTCGCAGGAAACTCACAAACCTGCTACTCACATTGACCTCACCCAGCCTGAGTGGGGCCGGGAAAAGCCAGCGTCACGAGAATTAGAATTTGAATGGTCACCCATCCAAGTCTTAACCTCGCTGGATGTCGCTTAACTTCGGTGTTCTGAAGGGAACCGGTGTATTCAACATGCCATCGACGCTGGCTTGACACAGTTTAAATGGGATTAAAAACAGATTTCAACGAAGCTATATACCATCTTCTCTTTTTAGAACCTTTATTACCTATATCTCTGTAGATGAGTAATTATTTACAGAACAAAACCTCAAGGTGAAAATTCCAAAAGTACATCAATTTTATGATGCAAAAAACTTTTACGGTGATTTTTTTTTTTTTTTTTTTTTTTGAAGTTACTTCACATAATGATCCGTGTGTCGTAAAAGGCGACTAACAGGAACATCTATCAGAAGCTTTTGAAAAGCTTCAAAAGAAAGAGATCTTTATAAAACTCTTAGGAGCTGCTGGAAAGCGGTTCCAATGGCTGCTCAAACAAAGCCTTAATCCACAAGAGGCCGGGCAAAGGCTGTAGAGCCACTTTCCAGTAAACAAGCACCAAAAAGAAGCCTTGTTCAGAAGAAACTACTTCAAAGCATCAAGATAAAAAACTAATAGACCAGAAGAGGCAGAAAATGCGAACAACCCCAACTATACTCTCTTGTAAAGATAGTTCAGAGGTGGCATTCGAAACCTTAACTGTTTCTCAAAGCTTTATACCCGCCCTGAAGTCTTTCGAAGTGGAAGTAATTTGAAGAACTTCCAAAATGTGTCCCAGTCACAGGCAGGCGAAACTGTTCATAACTCATTCCTCCAAAAGAGCAAAAGAAATGCTCTGTCTGAGCAAAGAAGAATCCTTACTGGCTTTTTAATAGGCCACTGTAGCCTCAACTATCGTCTAAAGAAATGGACATTGCTCAGTACCTAAAAGTGCAGTGAATGTGGAGCAGCCTCTCACGCTCGACTGAAACACTTCTCAAGGCTGATTCTAACACCTAAAGCAGTTACCGTAATCAGTCCTAAAAGAATCTTAAGCTACATTAATAACTTTGATCTCTTTTAGAGTTACAGGGGCATGTTACAAAAGACCTATTTGAGGTCGCAGTGGCAAAAAGCTTTCGTAGCCAACATCCCAACTTATACTAATACTTCACATAATTATACAGCTTGACGGAACGCAATATACCTCAGATTCAAAATTTTAAAAAGGAATCTATAGATTTGCTGAACTTTATAAATTAAGTATGTTAAAATGATTATATATAAAAAATTAAGCTCTAACAATAAACGCAAATTTAATTAACGTTTCTTGTGAAATTTCCTAAAGATTTAATTTAAAATCACAAAGTAGGTATTTTATAGAAGGGTGAAGTACTTTCTTATTTGTTAATGTATGATTCTGCCAGTTTCCAGATATAAGAAATCAATCTGTATGACAAAAGGTGTTCGGCCAGTAAAGATCTTTTTGTATTTTACCTGACCCTGTATATCTACTATCTACTAACTACGTACCCTGTATTTCGACAGTGCATCACGCTTTTTTTTTGTTAGTCAATATTTTGTTTTTAAAAAAATAAAAATTAGTGTTTTAAGTGTAAATTTGTGTTACATACCTTTTTTCCCCCATTAGGTATGCAGTTTCATATAAATAATATCAAGTGCTCATAAAATATCCCAATGTGAAAAGTTAGCTTCAAATTTTACCAAAGTATTACATTTCTGTTTGTGATAATTTTAATAACAACTTGGTTCCCAAGCACATTTTTATACATTTACCATAGATACAACATAAAATGAACACAAAAATGAATAATGATGAGAACCACTTGAGAAATGATTAATTTTGAATGATAAAGTAGGAGAAATAACTAACAAATGATACCAAGACATACTGGGTACAACAAAAGCAAAATTATTCAGACACCTTTTACTACCAGTGACCTTTCTACAACAGAGTAATTTTAACAATGGATACTAGTAACCTGTCCTTCAAAATCACTAAAGTCAATAATAGAACAATATTACTCTTAGAAAATGAAAAATTCATATACAGTACACCACAAAATGACGGTACCTTACTATACAAATGTATGATGGACAAGTGTACAAGTGTAATAAAAATTGATAAAACTAAATCTAAGATTATTAGTGGAGAATTCAAACACACGAATCATTCTAACCTCAAAGAAAATATTCAAACACAACAACCAACGGTGACAAACATATCAAAACAAAAAGCATCAACAACAGAGAAAGAAAACAATGTTAAAACAAAGAAGACAGAAACAAAAACAAAAGCAAAAAACGAAGAAGTCAGTGAAACGAGTTATCCAAGTGAGAAGTGAAGTGAAGGAACTTAAAATGTTGAGAAACTCCCTCATTGATGAAATCACAGAACGAAAAAAAATCATCCTTCAACTAAGAGCTGGCACAGAAAAATGAGTCAAAACATGCAAAACCATCCAAAAAGAAAACTGAAGAAACCAAACGAACAGAAAGAAACAGTACCAGCAGTAGTGAAAGAACACCTCTACATCCAAACCCCAAGTGTCATCTGGTGGGGGACAGTCATGTCCGCGCATTAGGTTAAATTCTCAGAGAAAATCATCAGCAAAATGTACATTCAACTTTTAAACCAGGCGCGGGCTTTGAAGCTATCCAAGAGACGTGTTTAATTGACGGTGATTCTAACAAGGGAGAAAACATAGTAATATTTTGTGGGACAAATGATGTAGAATCTACTAATTGGGGGGACGTAAAACAATGTGTTCTAAACATCATTAACAAATGCAAACATCATCACTTATCATATTATGTACTGGTTCATAATATGATAAGTGAAGCAAAAGCTTGGTGAACGTGTTGGGGTCAAAGCTGGTGGAAAAGTCAGGTGATGGTAGAACGGGTTTTTACCTATCACAAAGGATAAGTCTAGCAATACAGAGAGGGAATGCGGCGGCAGTTGTGGGCTGTGTGCCCCAGCGAGATGAGTTGGATAGTGAATTGTAATGAATAAATAAATAAATAAAATAGTAGGACATGACTCATTAGATGGGATGGACCCTATGTTAATACTAGAGTAGAGCAATTTAATACAATGCTTAGAAAACTTTTTAAAGAAAATTCTATTTATTATCTCGATCCCAATTTCTTTTTAAGACCCTGGCATTACACCCGGAATGGTATCCAAATGAACAGAAAAGGGAAATTGCATTTACACCGATTTTGCCAAATGTTACAATAAAATCTGCCATAATCTTCTTATCACAAAATTAGAAACCCTAGGAATCAACGGGCAAATGCTAAAATGGTTAGAAAGTTTCCACACTAATAGAAAAAAAAAATTTAATCCGGAAAACGGGAGAAGACGGCGGTTTGACTGAATTTTTCTCAGACCCTAAATGTCCCATCAGGACTGATTCAGGGAGGGCACGTATCTACCATGCTCTTTCTTTGCTTTAAGACCTCTCTGAACAGATTCCTTATAACGTGGAACATTGGTTCTTTGCTAATGATCTGAGAATAGCCAAAATAATTAAAAATCCCCAAGATACACAGGCGTTACAAGCAGCGGTGTCATGTCTGTTCTCCTGGTGTGATCAAAACCTGATGAAATTAAATATCAACAAGTGTAAATATATGAGCTTTTCTCATAAACACAACCCACACCCCAGTACTTACCACATCAACAATTTAGAGTTAGAACAGATATCCTCTGTGCGAGACCTGGGAGTGTACCTACAACCTAACTTGAAATTTAACACACATTTTGAAATTATACTTAATAAATCATACAGAATACTTGGCTTCCTAATGAGGAATACTCGAGATTTCATTAATGCAAAAACATATAAAATAATCTAAAGTCACTGTGGCAGAGCGAGTTAGCGCGCTAGGCATTGCACACATGGTGACCTGGGTTCGATTCCCAGCGGGGGAGGATTTTTCTGCTCTGTACTTGGATGTTCGGGGTCCACTCATACCTCGTGAGGAAAAATGAGTAGTTACTTGTATGAGTAACGACCAGTGGCGGCATTACCAGAGTAAAAAGAAATTAATGTAATAAGAATGATTCGAAATGTAAAGGAGGCTCTTAGTAATGCTGCGCTACCCACAAAAATTGTGAAGAGGCCTTGTGCTTCACCACAAAGAAAATCATATATACATACATATAAAATAATCTACTATGCTTACGTTCGATCAAATCTCGAGTATTGCTCAGTCATATGGAACCCCAAGTACAATGTTCACATCCAATCTCTAGAAGCTCTCCAAAAAAATTCCTAAGATACCTTGCCTTTAAACAACAAAAAACAATTGGGGCCAACTACTCTGAAATTATGGCAAGCAACAACATAATGAGCCTAGAAAAAAGACGAAACATCATAGATCTCACGTATCTCTACAAAATCCTGAACAACCAAATTGATTGCCCAGAGCTCCTTGAACAAATCAATTTTAGAGTAATCGTCAGAAGGACTAGATGTGAGGATGTGTTCATGGTTCCATATAGGAGGAAAGAAGTAGGATTGTACTCACCTATTAACAGGATGCACGCCATGGGAAATCTGGCTGAGAGAGCAGGCATTGACATATTTAATTGTAATCTGACGAACATCAAACATCTGTTTGATTGTGATTGAATAAATGAGATGTAAATATTAATATGAATGAATGAAGTGCATGCGAATGAATGATCTTTTTTTTTATCTCTACCTAGATATTAGCATCAGCTTTAGACATTTTTCATATATTATCATTTTTGATATAATTAGTTATTTTATATTTTTTATGTATATTTGTATTTGTATTCATGTAATATTGTATATTGGATTAGAATTAAATTAAATACTATGGAAATTTACATAATAATAGGTTGTTGCATAATGGATATTTATTTTTTGTCACGATTTTATGTTCTTAATGGACATGATTTTAAAATAAGATACTACTACAGTAAAATACTCACTATATATTTGATATTTCAGGTTAAATAATAAGTTATTAATTTAGAACCATCAAATTTAATAATCTTGGGAATTAGTGATCTTTCGCAAATCTTTCAAAACCCAGTCTTCTTCATTATTTTTGCCTTTTTCCTATCGTACTTGGGCTCAGCATTGTTTGACCTCTAGCTCATGGTTGAGATTGGCTGGTTTGGGCCCTCTTTCAAATTTTACGGCTGAATGCCCATCCCAAACGAATGCTGGTATTTTTTTATAATCTGTTAGAAATATAAATTCAAAAACACAAAGATTGTCTCAAGCAACCCAGAGAGGTAATGCAGCAAGTGTTCTCTCTGGATTGCCAAAGAGAAAAACAAAATATACTTGTAAAGAAATTATTTAAATAACAATAACATTATTCAAAATTTGTGACTTCACCTGTGTTCTATCCTCAGGTATGCAAGAGGCAAACTATATCTTATCAAACTGCTTTGAGTTGACCTTATATGTGAGCTGTTGCCAGTACCCACCAGCGAGTGACCTGCCCTTATACTGGAATAATAATTTGGAGTCAATGCTCAAGTTTATCGAAAGCACTCGCAGGGGCATCTTCGGTAGAGTCTTTTACGATATTCCCTACGACGAGTCACCCAGACAAGCTGTCATTACAGTAGAGGGTAAAGACAAGCAGATCAAGGCGACTGAATCTGGGCGGTACTGGAGGCTGCTGCCAGTGGGGACATATAATGTAACGGCCAGTGCCCCCGGGTGTGTGGACAAGAAAGTGTTGGTGGAGGTGAATAGCACTGTGCCTTATGTTAATGTTGATTTCGTTGTGAAACATCGAGGAGTTTACGGTGTTGTAGAGAGTTATTGGGCATCTGAAATCCCAAATGCTGTTATCAGAGTGAAAGGTGAGAAGGTATCAATCAAAGTGAATAATAAAGGTAAATATTATTGGGTGACAGAGAAACTTGGTTCTTTTAATCTAACAGCAAGCGCTCCAATGTTCTATAACCATAAGAAAGAGGTAACCTTGACCAAAGCTAAGCCTTATGCAATGTTAAACTTCTTCCTTACACCTATTTAAGTCATTAAAATTACTATTTACTAAACAATTTAACAGATTCGTTCGGATAAAATGATGATATATCTATTCAAATGATGTTAAAAATTAAGTATTTTTTTTTTAATTTGCTAGAATGATGAAATTCAGAAATATACGAGGATATTACCATCAGTTCTAGTGCAATAACATGCTTACGTATCGTACGGAGAAAAACCATATGTATAGGCTAAGAGTAGGTAAATTCTTAATTGTTCTCTATTGCGTATTGAGAAAGAAAGTGGTATATTTAGCAAAAGATGATTTAAAATAATAAATTTTGTACAGTTTAGATGTACACAATAATGATAAATTTGTTGCACTAAAACTGAGTGTAACTTTGATTTTTAAAAAAAAAACGACACTTACAAAATGCCAATAAACTTATTGTTTTACAATTTCAAACTATGATAAATTTAATTTTAAGTAGCGAGTAGTCACCGTGGCAGAGTGAGTTAGTGCGCTGGGCATTGCATTGTGCTCTACCCACTAAAATTGTGATATAATAACACAAAGAAACACATTATTATTATTATCAAGGAGATCACTTTATTTATTGGATAAAGCTAAATTAAGACTTATTGTGTGGGCTTCACAGCAACACATAATAATAAGTACATAAATAGATTATTATTATTATATTTATATTATTTTATTATTAGGTATATTATATTTATTATATTATATTATTATTATTAAAATAAAGTAGCACGCGCCAGCCGGCCTATGTTAACATGAAACAGAGTTTATATATTTGTAATTTGTTTTATTGTAGGGTGTTTCCATTTAAGATTCCAAAGTTGACCCCCACTGAGGCCGCCCCTAGTAATGATAAAAAATCAAAACCTAGAAGAAAAAGTTTCCACCTCGTTATAATGGTAAACTTGTTTTAGTTTTTTTTCAAAATTTAAATCCGTAGACATTTCGAGTGGCTCCTTTTTTTGGCGGACCCTGTATATTTTTTCTGTTTATCTCTATATATAAAACAGAAAAAAGGACTACCTACCTACCTACCTACCTACCTACCTACCTACCTATGTTTGTTTGTTTGTCCGGAGTTGTTTAGCCAAAACGGTAAGAGATAGCGAAAAATGTCTCAGAATTGACCCCCCCAAAACCATTGTCGCTTTGTCCAGAAAAATTATAAAAAGTTCAAAAAGGCATTGCTGTCCAGCAGTACGGCCATGCCTTAGTAAATTTGAAATTTAGTCCCGTTGCAAAGCACGGGCAAACGGCTAGTACTGAATATGATAGAGGTTAGTTGATGGCATGAATAATCAAAACTATTACCTGCTGATGAAAGCAAATAAGCTCGAAACAGCTGTCCAGGTACCTATGTTCTGATATTCATGTAGACATCTCGTACAACTTCTCACTTTTCCGTTTATACTGAGTCTTGTATTATGGATGTATTTTAGTACCGTCTCTTTAGCCACCATGTATTCCAGATCATGGTCTAACAAGAAGAAGCTACAAATATCTCTCCACTGAACTTGAAGAGGTTTCTTATAAATTATTACCTCGCAATATATTTCTGAAAACGTAACGGAACAGACATGATACAAATACACACTTTTTCTCTCTCTTACACACACACACACTTACACACACACACTTATTCCTTATTTCTATCCTTCAGACCAATTCATATCTCCCTCCCACTCTACCTTTTTTTCCTTTCCCTCTTTCTCTTGCCTTTTTACTCTCTATACCACTTTCTCCCCGTCACGTAATATTTACCAAACCTAGACACTTTTCTCTCTTTCTCTCTCTCTCTCTCTATCTCTGTCTCTCTCTCTCTCTCTCTCTCTCTCTCTGTCTCTCTCTCTCTCTCTTCTCTCTCCATCTCTATCTCTCTCCATCTCTATTTCTCTCTCTCTCTCTCTCTCTCCCTCTTACGTCTCTATATTTATACTTTTTCCCATTAGTATTGGTTTGCTCCTTCTCTCTTTTTCTTCAACCCCTAACATCTAGGACCTACCCAGGCCATTCGAGTAGAGTCATATTACTCACATTAACCTCACCCAGCCTGAGTGGGATCGGAGATACCCAGCGTCTCCACGGGGCTTCGAATCTGAGTTACCACCCAACAAGTTCTAACATCGCTGGACGTTGCTTAACTTTAGTGAACCAACAGGAACTGGTGTATTGAACGTGCCATCAATGCTGTTTGAACTCAAATGGTTTTACAATAGATTTATTACTCTCAACTGAAAAAAAAATGGAACAAAATATTCTTTCTTTCTCTCACTTCTCTTCCTCTATGCCTCTCTCCCTCTCTCTCCCTCTGTCTTTCTTCCACGTATCTCTATCTATTATTGTCTCTCATTTTTCTTCTTTTACTCTGTTTTATCCCACTTAAACAGGGTTGACGTTGTTCAACCTCCTGGTTGAGGTTGGTTTGTTTGGGCACATTTTTATGGCTGAATGCCTTTCTTAACGCCAACGATTCTATTTGATATAACGTCCTGGATTAGAACGGGGGGTTCACCCTCTTTCGCTGGGAATCTCTCTATTATTGTCTCCTTGTCTATTATTATTGTCTCTCATTAACATTCGTTTTCTCCTTCTCTTTCTTCTATTCTCCTAACAAGAGAATAGAAAAAGAAGACTACCTATATCTCACTTCTATTTCTTCTCTTCCCTATCCTTCTCTCCCTCCTTTTCTCTATCTTGTCTACCCATTAGCGTTGGTTTCTTCGTCGCTGTCATAAAATGTGCGTGTCGTAAAATGTGTACAAACTTAATTAAAATTAATTCTATGAAAATAATCAAGTAGAACAGAAATAAAAAGAGATAGAGAGAAGAGAGAAAGCGATATACTGAAAGAAGTAGTGAAAGAAAGAGAGAGAGGAAATGGAGAGAGAGAGAGAATGAGAGAGGAGAAGGAGAAGGGAAAGAGAGAGAGAAGAGAGAGAGAGGGAGAATGGGGAGAGAGAGAAGAGAGGGAGAGAGAGAGAGGAGAATGGGAAGGAGAGAGAGAGGGGAGAGATAGAAAGAGGGAGAGAATGAGGGAAGAATGAAAGAGGGAGAGTATGATGAAGAATGAGGGAAAAAAAGAGGAGTAATAAGAAAAGAGAGAGAGAAGACGAGATATATAAGAGAAAAAGAGAGTAATAAAGAAAGAGAGAGAAAAAGAAAAAAGAGTAGAGAGTGGAAGACGAAAAAAAGGAAGAGGTTGAAAAGGAGAAAGAGAATGGTGATGAAGATTATTGAAAATTATTGTTCCAGCCTCGCTGGTGGTTTATGGAACCTTTATGGTTCTTGCAGCAATGAGAGAGATGGAGGGAGAGAGAGAGAGAGAGATAAACATAGAAAAACAATGAGAGAGAGAGAAAGTAATGAAGACATATATGAAAATGGAGTAAAAGCAAGAGGAGGACAAGATTTAATGGAAACCTTGGAGGATGAACTGGAGTGAAGGGCAAGATAGTAGAAAAAATCTGGCTCGAGACCACACGTCTTTTCCTTATCCCCCGCAAATAAATCGAATTCTGCCACTGGGGACTCAACGGTAACACATAACAAAAAATTAATGCCGAATTCATAATCAGCACCTTAAAATCATTGGATTTGATATATCACAAAAAAAGTGGGAAAGATGAAATAGTAAAAGCAAGTGAGATGAGAAATGGAGAGAATCAGGAGAGAGAGGAAGGGAGAGAGATAGGAGAGTAAGTGAGAGAGATAGCAAGAGTGGGAAAGATGAAATAGTAAAAGCAAGTGAGATGAGAAAGGGAGAGAAATAGGAGATAGAGTAAGTGAGAGAGATAGCAAGAGTGGGAAAGATGAAATAGTAAAAGCAAGTGAGATGAGAAAGGGAGAGAAATAGGAGAGAGAAGTAAGTGAGAGAGATAGCAAGAGTGGGAAAGATGAAATAGTAAAAGCAAGTGAGATGAGAAAGGGAGAGAAATAGGAGAGAGAGTAAGTGAGAGAGATAGCAAAAGTGGGAAAGATGAAATAGTAAAAACAAGTGAGATGAGAAAGGGAGAGAAATAGGAGAGAGAGAGTAAGTGAGAGAGATAGCAAGAGTGGGAAAGATGAAATAGTAAAAGCAAGTGAGATGAGGAAGTGAGAGAGATGGGAGAGTAAGTGAGAGAAATAGCAAGAGTGAGAAAGATAGTAAAAGCAAGAAGTATGGGAAAGGACATTGTCTTGGGACGTAGACAAGCAAAGAAGATGTTAGAAAATCCGGTGTGTTTTACTACTCTACTGGCACAATGTCGTTTTTGTAGTAACTTGATTACTTTTCCTCTTTGGAGATATTAAAGTTACAGAGATAAATTGGCGTTTTTCGACTGTGTCTTAATTCTTCAATAGAAATTTATTTATTTTATTTAAATCTATTAGAGTTGAGTGTGCAAACATACAATTATGTTATTTACACTTCAATAGAAATCAAATTTGTAAAAATCAAATAAATATTTCTGTTTCTAAGATCGTATGAATGTTAAAAATTAATAAAATTAACCAAGAAAAATATTTGTGAAAAAATTATTTTTTCTTGGTATGTTTGCACAGTGCACACTCTAATAAATTTAAATAAATAAAATAAATTATTTTTCTCGGAATCGCCAATATCGCCATCATGGTTTGCTTCATATTTTTACTGAACTACTGAAGTCATATTTCAGTTCGATTGATAATGTGAGCCTCAAATTGTCCCGGTAGCTCAGTGGTAAAGGCGGCACTCTGTGAATCCATAGGTTCCAGAGGTCGTGGGTTGGAAACCCAGCCGGAACATGACAAGTTATCCTCCCATTTTGAATTTTTACCACATAATAATATGTCTTGGGCTTACTGCTGGAATAATGAGACTTTAATAGTCCTTATCGGGCAGTATACATAAGGCGATATTATTATTATTATTCTTTTTCTCGAACCACCGTCCCACGGGGTAGGAGTACGCTGCCTAGTGGATTCGTTCGGCCTTTTGTTCAGTTCATGTGAATTTTACCACATGAGTTTTTTTTTAAATTCTGCGCCTCTTGAATTTAAATTCAAAAATATTTTCTCCGCTGAAGTCTGAACGTGGCATTCCCCGAACGATATTGCTGACAGTACGAGAAAGTTTAGAAAAGAGCTGATTTAAATAGCTGACAACGTTACGGTTTTGTTGCCTTCGCATTTTTTTTTTTTTTTTTTCGCTCATGAAAAGCGAGATTATTAACGCCAATGTAGGGTAAGAAATTGTCTTCTTCTTTTTTTCTTCTACCACGAGAACCTCTTCCACTATATACGAGGGATAAATGTGAAGGAGTATTATGTAGATTGAAGAGTATGGTAATCAGGCGCGGCCGGTGGGAGAATGTTTTGGGGGTGCTGCCACATAAACCGGTCTAAATAGGATTTATAGAGAAGCTCTCTTAGTACGTACAACGAGTTCGAGTTTGTTTTCTATCCTAGTCGTTACAATTTATAAATTAATTATTCTAGAAATGCGCAATGCCTTTCACTTGCACGAGCTAGGACTCAAAAAAAACGTTTTTCCCTACTTTTCCTCAGGGTGTGCTGCGCTTGCTGCAGTTTCTTAGAACTGGCCGCGCCTGATGGTAATGCTAATAATAATAATATCGCCTTATTTATACTGCCCGATTTATCTGAAGTAATAATTATTAAAGTCAGAATGAAGATAATATTGATGAGGAGATTGTAGAGAAACTGCTGCCATCAGCAAACCTCTAATGTTTTAAAATGTTGTTCATTATAATGCTTCATTAACATGTTTTATGGCGTAAAAAAGTTTGAATTAAAGTCAGATCATTAAGATGTAGGTACACTTTCTTTTATTCCGTATCATTTTATGTTAAAACACTGCTAACGAATCTTATTATCTCAAAATGAATATATTATTCATCACATCTGCCATTTTTTGCACAAAATAATTGTACTCGTTTCCTCAACATTCTCTAAACAAGGCGTCATTACGTCAGAAATATTCATGGAAGAACAAAACGGGGTGAATTCATTACTTATTTAATTTCCAGTAAATTTAATCTCGAAAATTTCGTTTCTACCCGACTAGCGACTTGAGGAACGGGACATTTGGGATTTTTATCTTCGTTACTGCAGGATTGTGTGGGAGATCTGGCGTCTCCACTAATAATGCTGGAATTAGATTATTTCGCTGTTTTTTTTTTCTGTGTGTAAAAGAAACTGAAATGTCAATGGACGGAGTAGGTTCACTAACCTTGGTATTGGTCAGTCCTGTATAGTCTTGACAAAGATGTACTTTTGGGTTTTCCCATGTTCCTGTCAGATCTGTAGACGAACTAAGGAGAGACAGAAGAAATTTGAAAAAAAAACTAATTTTTTCTCAATCAAATACCTACCTAATATAATAAAAAAAGTTACTTATTTTTAACCATTATACCTCAGTGGTCAAGCACTCGCTTGGAAGGTCCCGGGTTCGAACCCCCACGCCGACAAAAATTTAGGTATATTCAAAATTTGGTTACAATTGTTTGTAAGGGATACCTTCCGGTGCGCTCGAGTTTTGACTCAGCACCTAAATGGGAAGTATTGTGTCACTCTTGCCCATCAGTGGGGAGGCATACTATGGGACGGGCAATCTACAACACAGACCTCAAGCATCTACAGTAGCCCCTGTTTCATGGCTATGAAGTAAAAGTGGCAGTGAGAAAAGAAAAAGAAATCGAATTAAAATATCTTCTTATTATAAAAGGCGAAGTACCTGTGCAACTTTACAAGTATGGATGGGGGTAAGGGGGGTGGTATAGTTTTCAAAACTTAAAGTTTTCTCTTTGACCTTTTCCTACCCTCTGTATTAATACACCTCTCCCTTTTCCCTTTACATAAATTCTACCCCCCTTTCCCTCTACTTTTATACATCCCCTTTACTTTAGTACACCTTACTCTTTCTCTTCTATAATGCACCCATCCCTACTCTATAATATACCCCTCCCTCCTATAATACATTCTCCTTTCTCCTCTATAATGCACCCATACCTCTTATAATACATTCTCCTTTTTCCTCTATAATACAACCATATCTTCTATAATACATTACCCTTTCTCCTCTATAATACACCCATATCTCCTATAGTACATTCTCCTCTATAATGCACCCATATCTCCTATAATATACATTACCTTTTCTCCTCTATTATGGACCCATTTATCTCCTATAGCCTCTATAATGCACCCAACCCTTAGCTATAATGCACCCCTCCCTTTCTTTTACATTAAGACATTCCCCTTCCTCCTGTATAAGCTATTCTTCCCATAACTTTAATTCATTTAACTTTCTTCTCCCCTATAATCATGCTCTCATTTACGAAACAGAATTGTTTTATTTACCACACTATACAGGATGGTGTTGTGTAAACTTAGTTTAGTTACCTATTCCTACATAATGAAAATTTCTTACCTCGTAAGTAAGTACGTGCAGTCTTCTTTACCATAGGTTGAGAAAAAGAGATGAGAGAGAGAGAGAGAGATGGAGAAAATGAAGATAGAACGTGAAAGAAAGAGTGAGAGAGGTATAGAGAATTTAAAAGAGAGATAGAGACTTTTATTATTATCTTGTAGGGTTTCATATTGGAAACTCTATTTCTTAATTGTATAATGAACAGTTAAACTTTGACCGACCTCAGTGGCTTGATCAATAAGGCGGCGGACTTGTAATCTGGAGGTGGTTTAAGTCCCGCTTTCAGCGTAGATTTCGTATAAAGCAGGTATTAATTTATTTATTTATTTGAAAAATACACGGATCCGTTTACCCTGTAATAACTAAGTTTACAATTCATGTCCCTAACTAATCGTAATAAAAAACAAAAATACAAAACTATCTAACATCAGACATAAAAAATTGGTCTGGCCATTCAAAGAGGAAATGCTTATTGCATCCTCGGTTCCCTTCTGTAAGGACGGTCCCTGGGAGAAGTATTTTATATTTAAAAAAATAAACATGAAATAGGTATAACTAAAAAAATTTTTAACTATAGTCTAAAATTCTATTTATAAAATATTATATAAAATACAAATACTATGAGTATGCTGTGTATTAAGCAACCAGTTAAAGGTTGGCAGTTCATTTTGTTTGTTAAAAAAAAAATTGTTTCTCTCTAAAGTTTCACCCTATATTTTTACTGACCTTATTTTATTGCACCCTGTAATCCCATTCTCAGTCCCTATTATCAATATAATATTTATAAACTTACTTTTCTTCCACCCTGTACTTTCTATTCACAAACTTACTTGGAATACGTGCTGTGAATGGTCAAATACTAAAGGGCACTTATGCACATGGTTGTGTGATGCACTTCTTAATCGATACAGAAGGTCAGTAGGGCACCTTATGGTTAGTGCTAAACTGTTGATCGAGGTAACGGGGGTTTCTGAATGGGATGATAAAAAATCTCGTGCTTTGAAATTATTGTTTGTGTGTGAGAGAGTAAGAGGTAGAGATAAATAAATAGATAGGTACAGAGTGGGGGAGACAAAGAGAGAGATGAGAGAGAGAAGAGAGAGAGAGAGGGAGAAAGAAGAGAGAGAGGGAGAGAGAAAGAGAGAAGAGAAAGATAGGAGAGAGAGAGAGAGAGAAAAGAGGAAAAGAGAGAGAGAGAAAAGAGAGAGAGAGAGAGGGAAGAGAGAGAGATGATGAGAGAGAAGAGAGAGAGAGGGAAGAGAGAGAAGAGAGAGAAAGAGAAGAGAGAGAGAGAGAGAGAGAGAGAGGGAAGAGAGAGAGAGAAAAGAGAGAGAGAAAAGAGAGAGAGAGAGAAGAGAGAGAGAGGGAAGAGAGAGAAGAGAGAGAAAGAGAAGAGAGAGAGATGATGAGAGAGAAGAGAGAGAGAGGGAAGAGAGAGAAGAGAGAGAAAGAGAAGAGAGAGAGAGAATTTTTTTTTTTTTTTTTTTGAATTTGAAATATTTGCTTTATTGACAATAAATTAATAATACAATATTGTTACCTCTTAAGCTAATTCTAACTTATTTAGAGGTAAGCTCTCTCATACATAATTTAACTCAAAAATATTGTAATTATGACAAAACAAAAATCAGAGAAAACAACATAGGTAATATTATATCAACTATATCTTAATATTGCGCATATCTAAATAATAATGAATGTACAATATGTACATAGTGAAAAAATAATATTCCTATTTAAATATACTAAAATATTATTCTTATCAATTACCTACTTTGTAAAATTGACTTTTTAGTAAGGTCTTTCCATTTTTTCTTGTCTTTCTCGTCCAAAAAGTCCTGGCAATAAGAGTTGAGGAGGGTGGGCATAATATACTCTAGTCTTCTTTCACCGTACAGTTTAGTATTTACTCGTGTTCTTTTGAACTTCTGTAGTCTCAGGGAATATGGTTGTTCATTGAGTTGCCTGTATTTTTCATCATGAAAGTTGAGACTTATAAGTGTGAATTCTGAAAGTTGGTCAGGCGTCATAATAGAGAGGTCTTGTCTCTCTTTAAAAAGATATTTTTTTATTCTTCGTTGAATCTTGATGAGGGGCTCGAGAACATACTGGGGTGAAAGAAAGAGAGAGAGAGAGAGGGAAGAGAGAGAGAAAGAGAGAGAGAGAGAAGAGAGAGAGAGAGGGAAGAGAGAGAGAGGGAAGAGAGAGAGAGAGAGGGAAGAGAGAGAGAGAAGATTTTTTTTTTTTTTTTGATTTTGATTTATTCTTTATTTAGTACAATATAAATTAACATAGTATGACACCTCCTAAGATAATTCTACCTTATTGTGGAGGTGGGCTCCTCTCATTTGGTATTAATTAAATATAATGGCATGTTAAAAGCAATGTTAGTAAAAGATATGATAAAATATAATATAAGATTTTTTTTTTTTTTAAGTGGGGTTTAACGTCGCTTTCAACTGCCATGGTCATATCACGACGGGGGTTTTACCCTTCATTCGCAGGAAACTCACAAACCTGCTACTCACATTGACCTCACCCCTGAGGCCTGAGTGGGGCCGGGAAAAGCCAGCGTCACGAGAATTAGAATTTGAATGGTAATATAAGATTAACATGGTTATTAGTATTGACAAAAGATCATTAAAAAAAGTATATACGTATATATCGATACCTTTTTGCCAAAATGTGAATTGCGCCAAAATCAAATTTTTCAGGAGAGAGGTTTGAAAAAATAAAAAGTTGTTTTTTTCAAAAAAAGTTTCATTACTCAATTGTCCTACGTACGATTTATACCAAATTTGGATATAATACTTGAAACTGTTTGCTTTAAATATTCTTGATAATTTTAACTGCGAAATGCCTTTAGTTATTGAGATAGTGTCGCTTTTCACAATTGAGAGGTTGAAAAAGAATTCGCCAAAAAGTGAAAAACTCCATTTCTCTTTGTTTAACACGTATGAGACGGCGTGCCCACCGGTGGGTCACGTTTTTTTTTCAATTTTCCTTGTAACGTGACCCACCGGTGGGCACAGATAATGCAATTTTTAATATATTTTTGTACTCGCCCGTCCCAATTTTTTTTTGTTGTTGTCATATTTCGAACACATACCCTAATTTGAAGCCGTCCCAGCGTACAAACTATAGAAAATAGGCCCCGTCTCATACGTGTTAAGTATTAGCCAAAAAGTGAATTGTCCACTCTTCTTCTTCAGCCTACTAACCAAAATGTGAAAAACGCCCGATTTTTCGGGTTTTAAGTAAAGATGGTTTAGCCAAAATGTGAAAAGTCCACTCCTATTCCTCAGCCTGCTAAACCAGAATGTGAAAAACGCCCGATATTTTGGGTTTTAAGTAAAAGTGGTTTACGTAAAATGTAAAAAGTGCCATATGGAATACAATAAATTTGTGAAAAGCGACATATAAGAAGAATAAATAGTGCATAATTTGTACGTATAGTAACTGTAATGATGATTGTTATTAAAGAACGCGATGGCGTTCCGCAACATCAAGTCAAAAAGAAGAGCGCACCAAGAGATATTAAACGTCACAGCACAAAGTGCCAATTTCACGCCTCTGTATCGGAATAACTACAAAGGATGAATGAAAACTGAAACACTAGAAAGGATGAATTATTTACTGAAAAGAAGCAAGCTTTCGAATGAAGATTTATAAGAGAATCATAAAAAAACGCTTTATTTAAACCGGAGATAATCAATGGTGAAAAAAACCATTTTTCACTTTCTGCTGCTTGATGTTCTTATTCGATCTTGACAGGGCTACAGCCTAAACCACTGGGCCAATTTTGATGTATGAATTTGATCTTGTTTTTCTCGTCTTTGGTGGCAGGTATGCCTTTGAGTACTTATATAGCCCCAAAATGGGCACTTCAGCCCCATAATTCCAAAAAAACCCGCTAATTGATGTACAAATATTAATAGAAATCTTATATTTTCCAGAGTACTTTACCGATATAGACGATTGAGGTGTAATTTTAATTGTAATGAAAAATACAATAAAATTAATCAATGAGTAAAATCATACATAAAAACAGACCGACAGACATAATTCTTTGATGTATATAAATTTATGAGTCGCCCTTTTATTCGTAGTCAAGCACATTCATCATTAAGTACAAAAAAACATATAAACAGGCAGACATAATTATTTGATGGATATAAATTTATGAGGTGTTATTTTAATTGTAAAGTGAAGCATATTTATCACTGAGTAGACATACACATAGACAAACAGACAGACATACAAACATACTTAAGTTCAGACATATGAACAGACCAGGCGCGGCCGGTGCTAAGGAGCTGCGGAGCTCCAGCACCCCCAGACGAAAAAAAAAAAAAGAGAGAGGATTTTCTCAAGTCGTACACAATACACAATAAAAATTATCACACATTTCTAGAATAATTAATGCATAACTATTATAAAGAGCATGGGTAATGTCTATAATTTTTTTAGATAGGTACTGAAAGAAATTCTTTAGTCCGGTATGCAGTACCCCCAAAACATTTCCCCACCGGCCGCGCGTAGAACAGACACATACGTACAGACATACAGGCAGACATTTAGATAGACATACCTGTACGAACAGACTAAAATACTTTTACGTACATCGTAGGGCGATAATGCACTGGTGTGATTGTGTGTGTATGCATTTACGGAAGACACCTTTCTTGTCAGAAGGTGCCTGGGGGTATTTCTAATACAAACTTCAAATGTTTTATCCTAAATGTCTCTATATTATTTCCTTTTGAAAACATACAAAAACGTGTGAAAATACTAACTACTTGATTAATACTAACATATCTCTATAAGATAGCTCTAAGTGTAGGTATGTCGAGTAGATAATAAACGATAGTACATGAGAGGATAGTAAACATGAAGCGGATCCCAAATATTATTTCAGGATATTTTTGGCCTGACGACTGGGCGGGTAATTTTTATACCGCGAAGGGGTATTTTTTTTAGGGATTATTACTTTTTCATACAGGGTCCGCCGGAAAAAAGGAGCCACTCGAAATATCTAGAGAACGGATTAAAATTTTAAAAAATGCTAAAAAAAAAACCTGTACCATTATATCGAGGGGAAACCTTATCTATTAGGTTCTGATTTTTTTATCATTATCAGGGGTGGCCCCAAGGGAGTCAACTTTGGAATCTTAAATGAAATATCCCTATTTGAAATACATTTTTGAAAAGAAGTTGACATTAAAATTATATTAAGACAAGTTTGAGATTTTTAATCATAACAGGGTCGGAGATATCGTACATTTCATTTCACAGGTTTCAGTAAGTTTATAAAAGAAATTAATTGTATTTTTGTAAAAAATGTTAATGCCTTTCTCATTGAAAAAATTAAATTTTCATGACTTTTTTGATACCATTAGGTTTACCAGGGGAGCTGTCAAGGGGTCATTTTTTATTGTGTAAAAACTATTCCTTTTTTTTATTATAATCTGTGCTAAATAAGTGTTGTTGCTTAATCTAAATTTAATACCCTTGAAAACAGGGCCAAACACTAGTACTGTACGTGGGTTTCAGAATTTTCACATTCATTTGAAGTGAATCCGGCCCTGTTTTATTTTAAATTCAACATGAATCATTGCATATATTTAACACAAAAAAAGGATGGTTTATACATTATTGAAAAAAAGTTGACCCTTGACACATCCCCTGGTAAAGCTAACTAACGCTATGAAAAAGGCATGAAAATTTCTTTATTTCAAATCAAAAAATTCATATCTATTTAATTTTTTTTTTAAATATACAATTAACTTCTTATAAAAAATTACTGAAACTTGTGAAATAAAATACACATACGAGTACTTTATTTCCGGGCCTGTATTGATTAGAAATCTAAAACTTGTCTTAAAATACTTTTAATGTCAACTACTTTTTGGAATTGTCTTTTAAATATGGTGGTTCCTTTTAAGATTTCAAAGTTGAACCCCTGGGGCCGCCCCTGGTAATGATAAAAACCAATACCTAGTAGAAAAGGTTTCCCCTGCTATAGAATGGTACACGTGTCGTGTTTTAGCATTTTTAAAAATTTTAATCCGTTCTCTAGATATTTTGAGTGGCATAGATAGATAGTTTGAAACCCTGAATCCTGTTGTTTTGTTTTTCAATAACAATCATTTAATGTTTAAATAGTAATGAGAACATCTGAAAAGAAAAACTAGGAAGAAAGGCTAATACTTAGACAAAGAAAGATGGAGTTTTTCACTTGGCGAATTCTTTTTCAACCTCTCAATTGTGAAAAGCGACACTGAAATAAAACGAAAATTGAAATTTTGGATATTTCACATTTTGGCAAAAAGGTATCGATATACTATCGGATTTTTCACAGTCTCGTATAATGTAAAAGAAAAAAACGAAAACTTTTCACGTTTTGGCTGGATAAATCTCAAAATTTGACCAAAAAAATGAAAACTTAAAATTAAAACTATACTACATAGAAACTTGGCCGTGAGTTCATTCGAAAGAGCTTTTAAAACTGATTAAGAATCTGAAATAAAACGAAATTTGAAATTTTGGATAATTCACATTTTGGCAAAAAGGTATCGATATATAAAAAAAAAAAAAAAAAATTATTATAAATGAAGATAAAATAAGTGAAATATAGGAAAAATAAATAAATAAATAAGACAGTAACAAGTCAGTTATAAAATATAGTAATAATGTGGGAAAATAAATGGTAAAATGAGAAAATAGAAAAAAAATAGTAATATGACAAATAGTAAAAGGTGAGATTGTACATGTTGAGTAATAATTATTCATAGTTGATTGTTTTAATAAAAATTATTATTTTTCCTCTATAGTTAAATAAAATAAATGTTTTTTCCAAATTTGCCTCTTTTGATTCACTAACATATAATATTAGTGGTATCCCTAACTAAACAAAATGAAAATTTAAAAATGGGAACAGTGAAAATGGAAGTACAATAAAATAAATTAATTACCGATAATACTTAGTCTTAGTTTTTTCTTCATCGTATTTACATTATTCTCATTTATGAAATTCTGGCAATATTTATTAAGTAGGGTAGGTATTGAATATTCTAATCGTCGATCTCCATACAGTTTGGTATTGACTTTTGTTCTTATGAATTGTTGCGATCGAAGTGAATAATCGTGTTCTGTCAGCTGTCGATATTTATTATTGAAAAAATTACTGCTTATGAGGATCATTTTCGAAAGCTGCTCGGGTGTTAGTAAGGGCAATTTATTAGTAAATAGAAACCTCTGTATCCTTTGTTGTGCTCTGTTCAGTGGTGTTAGTACATACTGAGGACTAAACGTGTACAGGGGCGCACCATATCTTAGTAAGGACTCGACTAGTGAAAAGTAAAGAGAGAGAGAGAGAGGGAAGAGAGAGAGAGAAAAGAGAGAGAGAGAGAGAAGAGAGAGAGAGAGAGGGTAGAGAGGGAGAGAGAGAGAGAGAGAGAGAGAGAGAGAGAGAGAGGTAGAGAGAGAGAGAGAGAGAGAGGAGAGAGAGAGAGAGAAGAGGAGAGAGGAGGAGAGAGAGGAGAGAGAGGGAAGAGAGAGGAGAGAGAGAGAGAGGAGAGAAGAGAGAGAGAGAGAAGAGAGAGGGAAGAGAGAGAAGAGAGAGAGAGAGAGAGAGGGAAGAGAGAGAGAAGAGAGAGAGAGAGGGAAGAGAGAGAGGAGAGAGAGAGAGAGAGAGAGAGAGAGAGAGGGAAGAGAGAAGAGGAGAGAGAGAGAGAGAGAGAGAGAGAGAAGAGAGAGAGAAGAGAGAAGAGAGGAAGAGAGAGAGAGAGAGATAGAGAGAGAAATAATGAGGTTTGTAAGTAAGTAACCTCAGACAGCCACCGTGGTGTAACGGTTGTGACTACTGCCGTAGTTCAGAGATCCTGAGTTTGGTCCCGACTTGGGTAGAATTTTCTAACAAGAACTTTGTTCCCTCCAAACACGTGAGACTGGGATTTTCCGGCTCTACCCAGGTTGGGTGAGGTACGCGTTGGTAGCTCATACGATGAACACTTGAACAGCGCATGGTTGGTGATATACCCTCGTCCTGAATAATAATAACACTCGTTAGTGGAAGGTAACCACCAGGTGAGGTTAGTGCTCAAAGCATTTTCTACCACCCAACCTTCAGAGTTTTATTATTATGTAGTCACAAACTCAAATTAACGAGGAAAAATGCATGCACTAGGTGGGATTCGCACCAACGGATCCCTACGCTACCTGTATTACCAGACTAAGGCATTAACCACTTGACTACCAGTGCACAGAATGAACTGTTCGCAATAAATCTCATCAGGTCACAATGTCCATTGTATGGATTTTCCACTGAAACCCTACAACCAGGTCAAATAATAATAACTATAGTAACCTCACTCATTTTGTAAAGTGCCACCCGAAGGTGATTTTTGACGAGATGTTACTGGAAGCGTACGGCATGAACAATGGGGTGGAGTATTATTCATGCATAAGGTATTGTGTTTCTATTTACCTACTTAACAATACACCACACTAAAATACTATACCATGCACTACAATTTACCCACAGTACAATGCATTGTGCAAGTTTGCTTGTTTGTCACAACAATAAGTACCTTATAGAAGTGAATATTTTGGATGTGTAATGAGAGCCAAATGCTACATATAACAATACAGCCATGCCTCGAGGTAGCTGAAAGTAACACGAGCATTAACCGAACACAGTGGAGTTCTGTTGTCTGTCTGTGCGTCTGTCTGTTCTGCGATAATTGAATGTGTGAGTAGAAGAACCAGGAATGTCAAAAATCGACTTTTCAGGAAAGCAAATATAAGATTTGTCTCATTTTTGCTTTCCTGATGCTAATGAGTATAATAAAATTAAATTTTACATTCCTTGTTATTCGACAAGATTCTCACAACTAGGTACTAATACCGCTAGTGGTCAGTGATTTTGTTACATTCCTTATTTTACTTCAGATTTTCTTTATTATTATTATTATTTCAGTTTTTCCGCTTCCCCCACTTTAAAATCGAAAAAAATTATACTTTTAACTCTTTGCGGCACGGTGGTCCCAAGGAGGACCACATAAAATGGACCCTTACTGCACGGGCCCTCCTGACTTGTTGTGCCCTGTGAAAGCTACGACAATGTCCGACTACAGCCGAAAACTTTTATCCAATAGGAAGAAGCTTGAGTGGTCCCTGGCTGAGTGAAGCGTGCTGAGACGATACTAAAAACAGTTCTCATATGGATTACCGTGCAGTAAGGTACATTTTCCAAGTGGTCTTTCTGGGGACCACCGTGCCGGAAAGGTTATTCAAAAAAATCCGAGCTGTGCCGCAAAGAGTTAAGGGGTATTTCTCCTTCATATTCACAGAGATGATAGAAAAGAGTACATTCCTTCATATTCTACGAAGAAAAAAAAATTGATTTTTGACATTCCTGGTTCTTCTACTCACCCATTCTCTCGAACAGATTTACAATTCACAGAACCACTAGTTATTCATTTACTCAAGTTATGAACGAGGAGAAGAAAGGTAGCGAAGACCTATCTCCTTCCGGTAATTTCATACTCTCTCTATTTCTCTTTATCTCTCTTTATCTCCGTGTGGTGTAGTCTGTCCCGGTAGTGATAAAGGCGGCACTCTGTGAATCCAGAGCTTCCAGAGGTCGTGGGTTCGAAACCCAGCCGGGACATGAGAAGTTATCCTCCCAATTTGGATTTTTACCACATCATAATATAGCTTGAACTTACTGCTGGAATAATGGGACTTTAGTAGTCTTAATCGGCGAGTTTAGCCAGCGTCGATGGCATGTTGAATACACCGATTCCCTTCAGAACACCGAAGTTAAGCGACATCCAGCGAGGTTAAGACTTGGATGGGTGACCATTCAAATTCTAATTCTCGTGACGCTGGCTTTTCCCGGCCCCACTCAGGCTGGGTGAGGTCAATGTGAGTAGCAGGTTTGTGAGTTTCCTGCGAATGGAGGGTAAAACCCCCGTCGTGATATGACCATGGCAGTTGAAAGCGACGTTAAAACCCCACTTAAAAAAAAAAAAAAAAATCGGCGAGTTTGAATAAGGCGATATTATCATTATTATTATTATTATTATCTATCACTCATTTTCGTTATTTATCACTCTCAGGGCCGGACTATGAAATATTATTAGATGCAACGCGTGAGTGGTGCGAAAAAAGTGGTGATTGGTGTGGTGTATAGAAAAAATCTAACATATTTATTTTCCCGCTTTTAGGGCGATTTACCGTAAAACAGTTTCTTATAACTTAAAAAACAGGCTGAATAAGTATTTTAAAATGCACTTTTCGGTTGGTTACATGTTGTCATCATTTTCCGCTGTAGGGTGGGCGCATTGGTGGCAACGGAACATCCGCTCAAATGTATGTTCCTCACACACTGGAACATGGCAGCTGACACATTTATAATATTGTGTACGATTTCCGGACCTTTCAACTCGGACGATTTTCGGACACTAATAATAAAGAAAACAATATTCTATTAAGCTTGACGAAAATCTGACTTGACAAAAGGTGCCAATCAATTTGAATGTTAGAAAATTTCTATACAGCACACCACTCACGGGTTAATCGCAGAGGAAACTGAATCAGGCTATCATGTCAGCGGCAGCTGACTTCATATAGTTTGTTTGAAATTCCCACTACAACTAGTGTTAAGAGATAGTATCCACTTAGATTAAATCTAGTTCTGTTTTATAATTTATACTTATTCTCTCCCTCTCCTCCTCTTTCCCCGTGCATCTCTTCTCCTCTCTTCCTCTTATTGTAACTCCATCTCCTTCTCTCTCGCTCTCACTTCCTTTAGCTCAGTGGTTAAGCACTCGCTTGCCATGCGGAAGGTCCCGGGTTCGATCCCCCGTGCCGACAAAAATTTGTATTCTTAATTTGGTTACAATTGTTTGTAAGGGATACCTTCCGGTGCGCTCGTGTTGACCCAGCACCTAATTGGGAAGTATTGTGTCACTTCTCGCCCATCGGAGGGGAGGCATACTACGGGATGGGTAGGCTACAACACAGACCACAAGCGTCTACAGTAGCTCCTGTTTCATGGTTACGAAATAAAAACGGCTGTGAAACACTCATCTTTTTTTTAAAAAAAAAAAAAAAAAAAAAAAAAAAAAAAAAAAAAAAAAAAAAAAAAAAAAAAAAAAAGGACCTCCTCACCGTTGTGATTTCGCGAACTTTTCCTTCTCTTTGTGTTGTTAGTTTGTTTAAAAATTCATAGTTTTCCACTGCAAGTTTCTCAACGTCTTTTGTTATTCCACACAAAAATTTCGCTTTCTTCTCTGTCAGTGTTATCTCGTCTGTTTATTTATTCCAAACAGTTGCTAGACACCTTGCACCCGGGTGCAACTAATGTGGCAATGATAAGAGTTTGAGAGGTGTTCATTGTTTCGGTTGAGCGAATTGAGAAATTGAGTAGAATGACATCATTACACATTCCACTCATAAGTAGCACCATATAAAGTAGATAATGTAATGTAATGCAAATAGCCTTTATTTGTACAGTCAAATTTACACATTTTAACATAAATACATAAAACACAATGGTATCTGAGGCCTCTCCTTATAAGGAGGCATGTGACCAATCGGTCCAAACCCGGGCTACAGTATTATTTTATAAGTATAGATAATATAAAATAATAATGATGTGTTTCTTTGTGTTATTAAATCACAATTCTAGTGGGTAGCGCAGAATTATAAACCTTTTCGTTACTGTTAATATCCCAATATCTTATTTTTGCCTATGATTCCGCCACTGGCCGCTGCTAACATTAAAGCAGCTACTCATTTTTCCTCACGAGGTATGAGTGGACCCCAAACAACAAGTATAGAGCAGAAAAATTCCTGCTCCGCTGGGGATCGAGCTACTCACTCTGCCACGGTGACTACCAAGCAGATATTTCGCAAATTATTTTGCCTTTTTATTTATTTTTCTCTTTCGATTACAGTTTTCTTTTAATCCATGAAGCGACAATCCTATATGTATATTAAAGTATGTAAGTAACGGAATTTGAACTTTTAAGTTGGTGTCTCGAGTGCAAGACAAAATTCAGTAAAGTGGTCCGGATTAATCATAGGTGATGTAAAGACAATTTCCGCCACTGGACTGGTGACAGTATACATATACAAATATACATAATAAGTATGTACTGACGACTTTCTATTTTTTTTTTTTAACAGGAATGTAATGAATGATAAATAAGATTGAACTATCATAGTTACTTTACTTCTGATATCGCTAAGTGTGTAGCTAGGCCGCCCAATTCACCATTTACAAAACCATGATTAAAACTAAAAAATTATGTAAAATATCTACTCTCTATCAACTGTAAATAATATTGAAATAAAAGCAACAATTAAAACTACAGGTATTCAGATAGAAATGTAGGGTAATGTGTAAAAGGTGTTTCCATTGTTAAAGTTTCAGACAAAAGATATGTGACACCTTGCATCCCATATTCCCTATATCTCTCTTTCTTTTGCTCTTTCTCTTCCTTTTCCTCTTTCTCTTCCTTTTTCTTTTTCTCTTTCTTTTCTTCTTTCTCTTTCTCTCTTTCTCTCTGTCTTTCTCTATCTCTCTCTCTCTATCTCTCCTCTTTCGTCAGCGTCCTTGTCCTCAGATTCGCTGTCTATAGTCTCCTTTTTTCTCACTCTATTTTCATGAACTTTTATTTTCCATGCTCCTTTCTTCTTTCTTTTTTCACTTTGCCATTTCCTAAACTTACGTGGGGTCGGCATTCTTTGCTTTCGACATTCCACAAGTCCATTCAGTCCTCATTCCTTCTCTTTGAATACTTTGCTAAGGCTGCTTAGGGCGCCTTTAACTGTTTAACTCTTTAACATCCTATGATGTTATTCGAGACCGAGCTTTTACCCAGTCTATGTATATTACTGGTACCTAGTATATGAAAAAATGTATAATAGGTACATTGGAATAATCTCAACTGCCCCTCTCTTGAAGCCAGAACTTCTGTTCTTTTTAATAATAATAATGGCACTCCTTAGTAGAAGTTAACCACGAAGCGAGGTCAATGCTGAAAGCATTTTCTACCACCTAACCCTTACATTTTTATTATTATGCGGTCACAAACTCAAATTAATGAGGAAAAATTGGGTGGGATTCAAACCAATGGATCCCTATGCTACCTGGATTACCAGACTAGCGCGTTAACCACTTGACTACCAGTACACCTTAACATCTAGGTCATTTGAGTCGAGGATTTCACCCTTTTTATTTAAAACTCACATTAACATTAAAACTCACTTAAACCCTTGTATTTAAAATTCACAATCCAACTTCCCACATTAACCTCACACAGTGTGATGGGCGGACGGGAATAGCTCAGACCACGACGCGACGTTTCGAACTCCAAATGGTCGCCTGTCAATTCTTAACTCTCCTTGTTTTGCTTGTTTTCAAACGTTGTCTTAGCAGTCTTAACAGTCTTAACGTTTTCTTAGCAGTCTTAACGTTGTCCTAACAGTCCTACTTTTGCTTATTTTCAAAGATCCAACGAGAACTGATGTAAGTCGTCAAATAGTTGCTGCCCTATTGCGGCTATCGCCCACACTTTTGCAATACCCTTTTGCAACTATTTACAGACCTCACATTTGTATAAAAGCATATATGGATTTGTTAGAAATGCATGCAAACTTTTCATCACAAGGGAGAGGTAATGTGTGACTTGGTATGGCTATAACTATGACTTGAGAGCTTGCAAGAAAAGAATGGTAACATGAACTGGAAGGTAGTAGGGTTCTGATGGACTGGGAAGGATACATCATGATAAGAAAAGGAAAACGGAAGAATACCATCATTATCTTGTCCGTCTGATAGGTCGTGATACCTATCTCCAGGTGGTGGAAGGATTGTATGGACGCCCAGATACAATCTCTAGTTTCCTTCCATGTCCAATGATTCTTCACTTTGTTTTAACATGTTGATAAGGAAGGGCAGAAATCTATCATTACCGTGTCTGTGAAATAAGCGCAGATACCTTTCTCAAGTATATTGACAGACGATGTGGTTTCGGCGAAACTAACAAATAACAAAACTAACAAATCAGCCACTCATCCAGCCTGGGTGGTACAGAGAGCAGCCAACAACGCGATAGTTTAAATTTGAGTGGTCGCCCATCTCGTCTAACATCACTGTATGTTGCTTTAGTGATCTGACCTTAACTGGTGTATTCAACCGGAAATGAACGTGCCATCGACGCTGGCTCAGATAAGTGTGGTGCACCATGTTTAAAAATTATCTTCATGTTTATAAAGAAGAAGGTCTCACTAGAACAACAGGAAGTGTTAGCTTCCATGTGCTCCACAGTCTTCTAATCTCCTTCCGGATGGTTGCATTCCAGATACTTAACTACCTACTTGCATTCCAATTTCTTAAATACATACTTTCATTCTATTTACTTATATACTGACTTGCAAACCATTCTTTTTAGAACACAAAATCTTAACCTTTGCAGCGCAGGTCATACTGGATACTTGCAGTCACATTCACAAAATATCAGATTCCATCACCAGACACTCTGACGTTCACCAGTATGACACGCGCCACAAAAACAACTTGCTCTGTACCTCTAAAACCATATTTCAAAAATCTTTCCTCAAACAGGGCATTGATCTATATAATTTGTTACCTGAAGACCTAAAGGTTATGTCAAATGACAACTTCAAGGTCACTCTGAAAAACAGGCTTATCAGTGCTGCACCTTATAAAATTGAAGACTTTAGAGGATATTAATAACTGTCTTTCTTATTATTTTTATTTTATATTTTGTGATTTTTTTTGTGACGTTTTTGTGATTTTCTTTTGTGATTTTTTATTTATTTATTTTTTTTATGTTTATTATACCCATCCACTTCTAGTCATTTTCTAATCAAAAATATTGTTTCTTTGTCCCCCTCACTTTTATTTACATGTTTATATTTCTATCTGTTCGCACTTAATATATATAGTACCTATGTGAGTTAGTAATTAATATTTATAAATAGAATTAGAATAGATTTAAGACTAGTTTTAGTACACCCAACTTGTTAACATACATGTATGTATTAAAACAATAAAATGATGATGACTCTGTCTTATTCCGCTCAAGCAGGGTCGACGTTGTTCAACCTCATGGTTGAGATTGGTTAGTTTTGGCACATTTTTTACGGCTGGACGCCCTTCCTAAAGCCAACGATTCTATTTGATTCAACGTCCTGTATTAGGACGGGGGTTATACCCTCCATTCACTGGGAATCGTACCAGCTACCCAAATTAACCTCACCCAGCCTAGGTGGGAGCAGACTTTTCTGTGCGAAAAGTCTGCTCCGACCGTGGATCGAACACAGTATCTCTGGACTGGGGGCAGTAGTCGCAACCGTTGCACTCTATTTATTTACTATAATACTTACTTTCTATCTAAGAGTATTCCGTTGCCTATCAGCTATTTGTAATATGCCTCTACTGACAGTCTATACTCTTCTCCTTCTTTCACTCTACCTCTTCCCAAACCCACTTGGGGTGTGCATTGTTACTTCCAAGAATTTTCTAATATTAGAAATCGGAAGTATTTTTTCTTCAACTTGTTTCTCTCTTCTCTCTATTCCACCCTTTCTCACTCAAATAATTCTCCACCTTTTCTATTCTATTCCAATTGCTATCTTTTCCTATTCCTATTTTTTTCCATTTTTTTATTTCCTTTCCTCTTTTTCTTATTCCTATTCTTTCCAATATTACTATTCTTATTCCTATTGCCATTACATTTCTTATTCATATTCCCAATTATCTTTCCTATTCACATGATTTTCGCATTTCTTTTCAAATTTCATTGCCATTTTATTCTATTTAAATTTCCATTCTTTTTCATATTCTATTCCATTCCATTACTATTCTATTCTATTTCTATTCCCCTTCTTTTTCATATTCTATTTCACACCATTACCATTCTATTCTTTTTTTTATTCCCCTTCATTTTCATATTCTATTCCATTCCATTACCATTCTCTTCTATACATAATCAACAGGACAAGGGATGTAAATTGTACGTAGATTCGAGCAAGAAGATTTTATTTCAAAGAAAACTTAAGAGCACGTCGGGGACCCGAATGGAATACGTCACCGGTACTTCATGTATTGTATTCCATACGAGTTGCTGGATACGGGCCAAAATGTGGATAATATGTTGCCATCCAAGATAACCAAACGACCACTGTTACAAAGAAAGCGACCCAGTGACAAAAGACTTGGGAGCGATAGATAAGTACGCAAAGAAACGTACAAGGAAACTTTCCTGCCAGACAGGATGACATTATAATCACAATAATATAAGGTGGTCTATTTATAGAAATTGTTTGAGCAGACGTGACAACTTGAATCCATAGCGTGTAGATTTAAGAAGTGAGGAAACAAACTCCAGTTGCATGGAAACGCCACATAGCGCGACACCATCGCAAAGAAGTTGAAAATTTCTCGCGGTCTATTTATGATTTTTTTACTTTCCTTTCCTATAAAGAAATAAGGAAAATATTTTTTTAATTAGCATTTATTATAGTATGCCAACAATATATAGATTGTTATATACACTTTTATCTAATTAAATTTCAATTATTAACAATGAGATTCAAGTTATTACGAACAGGGCACATATGGGGACAGTATAAAAGATCATTGTTAATTACTATTGAATGAGTGAATGACATTGACAATTTCTACATAATCAGATTTTGTGGACTTTATAAACACACTGTATATTGTATGAGACTCTGGGTCATTCTAGGATGTTACTCTCTCTCTCTCTCTCTTTGGATCTGTCCAGACAATGCTTTCTTGATGACCTCAGTAAATAAAGGATGAAAATATCGAGACACTTTTTTTCACAAAGTCGCCAAAATAGTTATATTCCGGCATTTTGGAAAATAAGAAAACTCATTTGTATACAGAGCAAACAAACCCTTATAAACTCTGAAATTTCCGCCATTTTGTAAAATACACAAATTCTTTTGTACATACAGAGGAAACAACCCTGATAGGATTGAATAGGTATGTAATTTATTCCAATAATCAGGGTTCGCCAGCCTCCGTTGCGTAACGGTTGTGACTACCACCCGTAGTCCAGAGATCCTGGGTTCGATTCCCCGTTGGAGCAGACTTTTCGCACAAAAAATTCTGATCCTCCGAACACGTGAGGCTGGCAATTCCGGCCCTACCCAGTCTGGGTGAGGTTAATGTGGGTAGCTGGTACGGTTCCCAGCAAATGGAGGGTAAAACCCCCGTCCTGACTATCTCAAGTCAGGACGTTAAAACTATACAGAATCAATGGACATGAAAGGAGCCTAGACATTGGATCTGGGCGTTCATAGAATCCTCTCACCACCGTGATTTAGGTATCTGTCCTTTCTCACGAATACGGAATTATTATTATTATCAGGGTTAATGCCGGCACAATTCCTGTTTTAATATTAATTGGAAAAAGGTAATATTAATAAAACAAATTTATTAATATTTATTTTTTAATATCAGGGAATACACGTACAAACACGTATCATCAGGGAATCTCATTAAAGTTTGTTTACTCCTATGAGTGTACACAGAAGTTGCTCTCATTAGCAAATAAGAGCTCATTTATTTTATTATATTGAGTAACTACACTCAGATTTATTTGAACAGTCATTTAAAATGCAAAATAGATTCCATTTTCTATAAACTATATTTCGCATTGAATAATTTTATTTAATTAACCGTCTCCCTATATGCTAAGGAGAATAGTTCCTGCCCCTTACCTTACCATAAAGGCCATAGCTATCATAAGATAAGGACTAATTATATTATGTAAAGTAAAGACCAAATTTTAAAATAAAGCCCAGATTATAAAATAAGCTGACAACAGAGGAAAAACAAGCTTTGAAATTTTGAATCACGGGACGGACGATAATATTACTGTATATCTTTCATCTGATTTATTTTATTTTATCATTTGGCCCCCGCTTCTCTCTCCATGTTGTACAAACAAATTTACAAATCACATTTAATAATATTCTATAATAATCATGAATAATAATATTCCTAGCTTTTTTTTCCTGTAAGGCGTTTTACCTCTGCGATCAGCAGATCGTTCGCGCCGAATACTCTAGGTGTATTCTTTTTAGGTGGCACAAGAGTGAATCAACGCTCTCGATTTCAACTGTCAGGCCAGGAGGCACAGGACAGTCGAATGTTGGCGTGGTTAACACATGATAAATAAATTATTCCTTGCTCTTCAGAATCAATCTCTTACCTTTAAACTGTGCCGTACACATCTTGTCATTCTGAAACAGCAAAAGAAGAACAATTGTGAATCATAGTATTTGTATAGAAAATCTCTTGAAATTTCTAGTCCTTCCGTCAAATCACCGAACCCAGTAGCTTGATCGATAAGACGGCGGACTTGTAACCTGGAGGTCGGTGGTTCAAGTCCCGGTTTCAGCGTAGATTTAGTAAAGTGAGTTTGAGTAGCTGTGATATTACGAAAGTGATTAACACAAATAAGATAATTACTTTATCTTTTCCTTCCGTCAAATCAACCCAAGTCCCAGGTTGGTTTTCAAGTCTCAAGTTAAGCAAACATTTAGTAAAAAGTAGTTGTTGTGATATTAATATCACGATAGTGATTAACACAAATATTATAACATCAGTTCCACCACCAATTCAATTATTTTACTATTTCCATCAGGCCAGTAATTGATGATTATATTTCAAAATAAGGAATTATGAATTCTGAGTATTTTTTACTTACCTTATCTTCTTCTTCGTTTTTCTCTTTCTTTTGTAAGCCCTTGTCGGACATTTATACAGGACGTTTGCGCCAATTCCTTAGATTGATTAGATACTAAACAGAGCTCTTAGGTAATTTCTTACATTGTAAGCATACATTGTAAGCATAAATTAAGAGTCATTCAATTCATTCCTGTTCAAACACCAGGTGACATGATATCGGGTGAGCTTGAGGGATGATCCCTCGCGTTGCTCCCCGGTTAGATTAATTCCGGTTACATGAATAAATAATTGGAGGGCCCTACAACGAAATCAGTAGGTCCTACAGCGCCGCACTTGAAGTAATGATATTTTTCGGTTCCAGGTGCGGTTAGTTTTTTGAGAAGGTGGGTTTTTAGTGGGTGGAAATCCCACACCCCAAGTCAGGATGAACTGGGTGTCTTTAATTTTTTTTTTTCCTGTCTTTAAGAATCATCATCATCCATCATAGGGTGGCGTCATCGTGAACGATGGTAGTCAGACAATGGAGGAATGACTCAGCACTTCTACCAATTTCTTTACAAGGAGGCTAATAATTGACAAGGGCCCCTAGAACCAAGTCAATGCTGGTCTACTCCTTGTTTATAGTCCCCCAGCCAGACTGCTGGTCAACTCCCTGTTTATAGTCCCCCAGCCAGACTTCAAGAATACCTCATCGTTAATCGATGAGGTATTCTTGCACCGAAGTAAAAGAGTGAAACCGTAAATTCCCGCCTAGAGGGAAGAGAAGGAGAGAGTTAGAAGGAAAGTAGGAAGGTGAATTATTTCGACCTTTGCAAGTTTGTCTCGGCTTTCATAGAGAAGTCCAACTTTCCCATGTATTCACAGGAAGAGACATTCTCCTAGCATACAAACGATTTGTTTTTATTCAATAGGATTGTTTTTCCAAGTTCCTGACCTGTCATAAATAAAGCTGCGTGTACTTTTACTTTGCAAAACATTGTGCAAAGTTCCGGGGAGCATTCGTACATTAAAAGCAAAAAGTTGCATGTAAATTTTACTGTGCTATCAGTGGGCTATGGGGACTGAGCTGAGATTTCTGGTGGTAAGAAAATGTTGTTACTGTAAAGTGATGCAAAGTTAGTTTGGTTTTTACTTTCCTTATAATATTATAATAAGGAAAATATTATACGTTGGTTACCTATTCGTCGAAAATTTGAAGTCTAAAATTGTTGTTGTTGTTGTAGCCAGCTGGAGGGGTGAGTGATGGTCTCCAGCCAACTTTTATTCAAGATTGCCTCGTCCTGAATCACATATTTCTATGTGCGATCAACCATCATGAGGACTAAAATTCGACGGTCCCGCTCTGACTAACTTTTTTTTTTCTTAGATGGGGGTTGTGACAAATCAAAACCAATTATTTTGAGGTCCTGATTCAGATTTGATATTGATATTTAGATAACTGTAGTAGTAGTTAGTAGTTGTCAAATTTGTGGTAATCACTTTCGCGATGTCACAACTACTCAAACTCGCTTTACTAAATTTACGCTGAAACCGGGACTTGAACCACCGACCTCCAGGTTACAAGTCCGGCGCCTTATCGATCAAACTACTGAGGTCGGATTTTTAGATAACTGTTATCGTTGAGTCACCAGTGGCGGTGATAAAGAAATGATGTGTTGTCACACCAGTTTATTTAATTATTTTGTTATTTGATACCAAAGGAATATTTAGTATTCTCTCCAACGTATCCTTCTTACCTTTCAAATTCCGCTCTAACAACGTTCCTTATCCACCCAACACATGGCGAGTTACAGGTTCATCTATAATCTGGATCAGCACAGGTCACTGATTTCAAAAAGTCCAGTAAAACATTAACTTTATTCATCCCTTCTGTCCCATTTAACTTATTTTCTCTTTACATTTTACACACTCTCTCTCTCCAACCTCTCACTTTTCTTTCCTCTTTTTATCTGTCTCCTCCCTTATTATCTCTTTTCTCTCTCTCTCTCCTTCCCTCTCTCTCTCTCTCCTACCTTTCTCTCTTTCCTCCCTAATTCTTTCTCTTTCTCTCCTCCCTTATTCTTTCTCTCTCTCTCTCTCCTCCCTCATTATCTCTTTTCCTGTCTCTCTCCCACTCTCTTTCTCTCCCCTTTCCTCTTTCTCTCTTTCCTCCCTTATTCTTTCTCTCTCTCTCCTCCCTCTTTCTTTATCTCTTTCTCTTTCTCTCTCTCTTCCCTCATTCTCTTTCTCTTACTCTCACCATCCTCTCACTTTCCTTACTTCTTTCTTTCCACACCATTTCGACTCTTCCTTTCTCTCTCTCCTCTTCCCTTATTCTCTCTCTCTCCTCCCTTATTTTCTCTTTCTCTCTCTCTCTCTTCTTTTATTCTCTCTCTCTCTCTCTCTTCTTTTATTCTCTTTCTCTTTCTCTAACTCTCTCTCCACCTCTCACTTTCCTTACCTCTTTCTTTTCACACCCTTTCGAGCTCTTTCTCTCTCCCTACAAACTTGCATGTTTCTCTCACTCTTTAATCTTGCCATATCCACTAATCCTGAATTTGCTCTTCCATTTCTCTTCATTTTCTGACGTCTCTACTATTCTCCGTCCATAACTTTATTTCTATGTCTCTATTACATGTCTTTCTTTCTTATTATATCTTCAGGTCTCATGTTTTGCTCTCTTTTAACTCTCTCTTAATCCAGTTCTTCGTTGCTAATGTCCAGCTTCCTCATAATGTTACCTCTGTATCATCTCAATTTCTCTTTGTCTTGCTTATCCTGATGTGGATTTTTTTCTCTCCTAATTCCATGTTAATTTCTTTTTTCTTCTAATTTATAGGTTACGTCTTCGCACAGTATGACGGTTGTAAGAATTTAATGTCTATCCCGGTAGCTCAGTGGCCAAACCGTCGGTCTGTTGATCCAGAGGTCGCGGATTTGAAACCCAGCCCAGACATGACAAGTCATCCCCCCCTTTGCCCTTTGGGATTTTCACCACAATAATACGTCTTGGGCTTACTGCTGGAACAATTGGACTTATTAGTTGTAGTTGGGTAAACAAGGGAATAATATTCTTATGCGCGCAGTATGAATTTGGTATTAATTGTATTTAATTTTTGAAAGTTTTCTCTTCGTATTTCTTAACTTTCTTTTAGAGTTTCCTTCTTTATTGCATGATTTTCACCCTGACAGATGATTTATCTCTCTCTCTCTCTCTCTCTCTCCCTCTCTCCCTCTTTCTCTCTATTTCTCTCTCTCTCTCTGTCTTTCTGTCTCTCTTTTTCTCTCTCGCACTCTTTTTAGTCTCTCTCTCTCTCCCACATTCTCTATCGCTCTCTTTATCTCTCCCTCTCTTTCTCTTTTTTATGTCGCTCTGACTCTTTCTCTCCCTCGCTCTCTCTTCCTTCATCTTATGTTCTTCCTTTCATTTTCTTCTGTACTCCCGTATTCTTCTCTTTCCCATCCTGTTTTTTATCCTCAGCACTGTTTCTTTCACATTATTCACTCTGGGTTGTATATAGCTATCCAAGTTAGATACAACATCAGTGCTGTCGCCGCAATATATTTCGTAGGTAGTGACGCTTTTCTTTGATAGTCAATATCGAAATAAAATCAAATTTTCTTTGAAGGTATGAATGACCTGGCAGAAAAAGAGAAATCACATTAAATCGGGTATCACTCATACCTCGTGAGGAAAATGAGTAAGTTGCTTTTATGTTAGCAGCGATCAGTGGCGAAATTATAGACAAAAACAAGATATTGGGGGATATTAAAGATCCTATAATTCTGCGCTACCAATTAAAATTGTGATAAAAAAAAACACAAAGTTAACACATTTATTTATTTATTAATCGATAATAAATTTCTTTTTTCTATCCAATGTGAACTTTTCAGAATTTGATGAATTATCAATAGAAAGCATGACAAAAAAAAAACATTAAAAACGTTCATTAACATTTAAAGTCGACCTCAGTAGCTTGATCGATTAGGCTGCGGACTTGTAACCTGGAGGTCAGTGGTTCAAGTCCGGGATTCAGCGTGGATTTATTCAAGTTGGACTAGTTGTGATATCACGAAAGTGACTAAAATAAAATATATGATAATATTTATACTAAATATATTGTGCATGTGCTCTAGAGTGGGTCGAAAAATCATTTTATTTTATTTAATTAACGCTATACCCCCGAAAAGTTGTGGCTGGACAAGATAAGACTTTTGAGCAAAAATCTGTCTTTTGAGCAAAAATCCGAGAATATGACGAGTATATTTTTTTAATACTCCAAAGGTTATTGTCATGTCCGGTCTGAGTTTCGAACCCCCGACCTCTGAATTACCAGTAGACGTCTTAACTACTGAGCTACCGGTGGGGTTCGGATGGAATTCGTCGTATACTCGTAGCTATAACTCTTCTTTTTTTGGATTTTCGCCATTTTGGAAGCCTTTGCGCGACCGGAAGACGTAGTCCAAAAAAATTGTTTTTGATAAAAAGTCTTATCTGGAACAGCCACAAATTTTCCGGGGTATAACGTTTATTAATTAAAATAAAATGATTTTTCGACCCACTCTAATGTGCACTTTTAAAAAACACTCATTCTCGTCCTTTGCTTCTAGATATGTGTACTGGAAAAAAAATAAACTAAAAGTCCTGCAGTCGTACACTGGAAAAGTAAAACTAACAGAATTGTTTTTTGTTGCACCAAGTTTTAATTAATTTGGTTTTTCGAATTTTACCTTCCTGAGGTAGGTACTGAGGTTAGGTACTCCACTTGTTTATTTTTAAAAACGCATTTCCCATTCCAAAAAAGTTTGTCGAACCTCAGAACATCAAGTGACTATCGATGGAGATAATTAAATATAACTTTTTCATGTTTATATTAGGTAATAATAAATTGATACATTTATCTGATGTACTTTACATTTTATCTGATGTTCTTTATTATTTCATAATTATTAAATAAACAAAATAGCAAAGCAGCTTATTTGAATTTGCTAATGGAAAGTTTAGTACATTAAACATTAATGTATGCCAAAATATTCTATTCTAGTTGGATAGTTGGATATTCTATTCTATTAAGAGCTAGAAACTTGAATTTTTTGTTATTGTGAAAATGATTTAATATTCCACACAAACTAAAAAACTTTTGGGTGAAATCGGCCGACACAATTTTTTGAACCCAGCCCCAATTTACCGGTGTTTTTGAGGGTCCCGCTTGGCCTAACTTTTAGCTAACTGTTACCGTTGAGTCATCGGTTGTGGAATTTGATTTATTTTCGAGTGACAAGGAAAGTCGTGATGTGTCACACCAGTTTATTTATAATTATTACTAAGAGTGGACTATGAAATCCGGCTTTCCACTTCAGGATGTACTTGCATTTTCAAATCGGTTCGTCTATCAAATCCGCCACTGGTCGAATACATGAATACAAACCTATGTACGTATGTTACAGAGAGATTTGCTAAATGAATAGAATCTAGGTGTGAATTAACGCCCCAAAGCCCCCACGCCTCCTCCCTATCTCCTCTTTGTCCTACCCCTGTCTCCAACAATGTATTGCACGGGGAACACATTAATTTCCTCTGTACTTTTTACGTGTAAATCCAGCCAGCAATGCAGAGGGAACAAAATACCCATTTGCCAAAGAGAGCTTGACTAATGTTCGACTATTTTGTTGAGTGAGAACCAAGGATCAATTCCTTGTTTCCTTTTTCTGATAAGAGTAACTTTAGCATGTTTTTAAGCTGTTAATTTGGTTTCAGAAGTATGCGCGTGCCTTCTCACGTGTGCATCAGATAATACTCCAATAGATGACAGGTCAAGAGAGAGAGAGAGAGAGAGAAAAGAAAAAGAGGTAGGAACGTCTTCAATCACCGAAGTAGGGTAACTGCTTTTCATATTAAAGCTTTTAATATGAGCGTCGGTCGATTCGTTGGCGCATTGTGCATTGGTTCTCGGAAGATCGCCGAAGTTAACCGGTGCATTGGTTCTCGGAAGATCGCCGAAGTTAAGCAACGTTCAACGAGGTGAAGACTACGTGATGCAGGCATTCCAGCCCAACCCAGGCTGGGTGAGGTTAGTGTGGGTAGCAGGTTTTCAAATTTCCTGCGAATGGAGGGTAACACCCCCGTAGTGATATGACCATGAAGTTGAAAACGACGTTAGAGCCAAGTTAAAAAAAAAACTTTTAATATCATGTTCTTTGCTTTGATCCTTGATCTGAACTAAAGTGATTAAGAGGTCTAAGGGTGTCCTCCAGATGTCATAATACAAAAACATAATTAGGTGTACTATGCTGATATTACGACGTACGTACATTGATAAATGATATTATTAAACAAGCTACCTGAGAAATTTCAAAAATAGAAATAGGTAGTTTGTGCCTTCCAGTACAGCCATGACTAGTGATGGACAAAAAAAGTCGCACCGCGATTTCTTATGTTTAATCGCACCGCAGTTTGCGGTGCGGTGCGAATCAGAGCCACAGATCACACCGCACTGCACCGCATCCATCACTAGCCATGACATAAGTATAAGGAATTGTAGATAATTTTAACTTTAGTCCCGTTGCAAAATACGAGTAAATGACTAGTATAGGATATAATATAAATGAAGAATAAGTCGTATTTTTCTTTCTATCTAAAAAAAATTTCCTGGTTAGGTTTTTTCCAAATATTTCCATTTTATTCCAAGGTCATTCGTGAAAGAAAAATGCGTTTAGTTTCTTTTAAAGATAAACAATGGGCTTAACCTATAAATGAACTGGAAGCAAGAATTTTCTACTCTCACTTTGGTTAACTTTGGAAGTGGAAATTTTTCCTCTTCAAAAGAAAAATGACTTGCTTCCAGTTTGGTTCATTTTATTAGAAAAAAAATACGGCAATAGACTCTAAAAATTAATAAGCCATGATGCTTTTATTATTATTATTATTATTGGTAAACCACATGATACATACATAGGACATGAAATAAACAAGAACACAATAGAATATGTAGTGAACCAAGGGGCGATGTTAAAGCCTGTGGCTTTCTCTTCCACCGAACCCCATATTTGATATTAATATATTCGTCATACATTAATTTTAATATAAACTATGAGTTGCATCCACCCATAAATCTTGTCGTATTTCATTAGAAAGCTAGTGTAATGTGTGCAGATACAGGAAGGGTGGTGGTGCGTAGCGCCAAGTTCTGTAAAAAAAATATCTGAGGATTCCACTGAGTGCAACATTTTGTTTCGCAACGTTGTGGGAGTCTTTCACTCTTCACTTTTTCTTATCAAAGGAGATTGAACCCCACTGTCTTCACAACAATCAGCTCAGCCTCTTCAGTACTCCCCTCCAGCTCAGCCTCTTCAGTACTCCCCTCCAGCTCAGCCTCTTCAGTACTCCCCTCCAGCTCAGCCTCTTCAGTACTCCCCTCCAGCTCAGCCTCTTCAGTACTCCCCTCCAGCTCAGCCTCTTCAGTACTCCCCTCCAGCTCAGCCTCTTCAGTGCTCCCCTCCAGCTCAGCCTCTTCAGTACTCCCCTCCAGCTCAGCCTCTTCAGTACTCCCCTCCAGCTCAGCCTCTTCAGTACTCCCCTCCAGCTCAGCCTCTTCAGTACTCCCCTCCAGCTCAGCCTCTTCAGTACTCCCCTCCAGCTCAGCCTCTTCAGTACTCCCCTCCAGCTCAGCCTCTTCAGTACTCCCCTCCAGCTCAGCCTCTTCAGTACTCCCCTCCAGCTCAGCCTCTTCAGTACTCCCCTCCAGCTCAGCCTCTTCAGTACTCCCCTCCAGCTCAGCCTCTTCAGTACTCCCCTCCAGCTCAGCCTCTTCAGTACTCCCCTCCAGCTCAGCCTCTTCAGTACTCCCCTCCAGCTCAGCCTCTTCAGTACTCCCCTCCAGCTCAGCCTCTTCAGTACTCCCCTCCAGCTCAGCCTCTTCAGTACTCCCCTCCAGCTCAGCCTCTTCAGTACTCCCCTCCAGCTCAGCCTCTTCAGTACTCCCCTCCAGCTCAGCCTCTTCAGTACTCCCCTCCAGCTCAGCCTCTTCAGTACTCCCCTCCAGCTCAGCCTCTTCAGTACTCCCCTCCAGCTCAGCCTCTTCAGTACTCCCCTCCAGCTCAGCCTCTTCAGTACTCCCCTCCAGCTCAGCCTCTTCAGTACTCCCCTCCAGCTCAGCCTCTTCAGTACTCCCCTCCAGCTCAGCCTCTTCAGTGCTCACCTCTAATTCATCCTGTGCAGTGCCTCCCTCCAGTTCAGCCTCTTCAGTGCTTACCTCTTACTCAACCTCTTCAGTGCTCACCTCTAATTCATCCTCTGCAGTGCCTCCCTCCAGTTCAGCCTCTTTAGTGCTTACCTCTTATTCAACCTCTTCAGTGTTTACCTCTAATTCAGCCTCTTCAGTACCCTCCTCCAGTTCGGCCTCTTCATTCCTTACCCTTATCCCAGCATGTTCATTGACCCCGCCCAGCTCAGCCTCTTCAGTGCTCTCCTCCAGTTTAGTATCTTCAGTACTTAGCTCCAACTCTGCCTCTTCAAGATTTACCAATTCAGTAGTACCAATCTGTTCTCCTGGGTCTCCACCAATTCCATTTATACTTGAACCTTGTAATTTAGTCGAGGTAATAAAAATGGCTAGATTATGCTCTAAAAAAAAATCCTGTTGCGAGGATTCAATTCCTATGACCCTTATAAGGCAAATAATTCATCTGATTGCAGAGCCCTTGTCAAGCATTTTTAATGCCTCTTTTCGCTCTGGTAAATTTCCAATGCTTTTCAAATCTTCCATTGTAGTCCCCATTCATAAAAAGGGAGCTCGGACGGAAGTTAACAACTACCGTCCGATTTCCCTTCTCAACAATTTTTCTAAAATATTTGAGAAATTGGTTAGTAGTCGTCTTTATCACTTCTTAGAGCATTACAAACTTATAATTGATCAACAGTACGGATTTAGGGCTGAAAAATCCACAGCTGACGCCGTTTCTTCTTTTCTACTCCAGCTGGACCATATGTTGTCATCAGATTTACATGCCATGGGTATCTTTTGCAACCTTTCTAAAGCCTTCGACTGTGTTGACCACAAAATTCTTATTTCTAAGCTTAACCATTTTGGCATCGAAGGTCTCACTCGAGACTGGTTTCGATCTTACCTCTCTAACAGAAACCAGAGGGTCAGAGTTACATGTAGTAACACTTCTGATGCGGAGTATAATATTCTCTCTAAAGAGAAACCTGTCACCGCTGGAGTTCCGCAAGGCAGTGTACTGGGACCACTGCTTTTTATACTCTACATCAATGATATTGTTATTCCTGATCCTCTGGTAAAGTTCACTATCTTTGCTGACGACACCACAATTCTAGTTGGCGGCAAAGATTCTGCTGATGTTAGAGCAAGGTTCGGAACGTGATGTCTCAGTTGCTAACTTGGTTTAGGGCTAATAAATTGTGTCTCAATGAGGGGAAAACTAGTTATCTTTACTTTGGTCAACGCTCTATCTCATCACTCCTCCCAATCTCGGGTTCTTCGATATCTATTTCGCCCTCTGAGGAGGTACGTTTTCTCGGTGTCACAATTGATACAGCGCTGCGATGGAATTTCCATATCTCTATGTACTTTGTCAAAAGCTAGCCTCTGCAGCCTTCGCCGTTAGATCTGTGAATAAGAACGTGGGATCCAAGGCAGCGCTGTTGGCATATCATGGCTACTTCCATAGTGTGATGAGCTATGGAAGTATTTATTGGGGGTTTTCTGTTGGTTGCCAGGAGATCTTTATTCTTCAGAAACGTGCGGTTCGCTCCATCTTCAATCTAAAAAGAACCGTTTCTTATAAACCTGTTTTTCAGAGGGAAAAAATTCTCACTTTCTATGCTCAGTTTGTTTTGGATTCTTGTGTACTCTTGCATAAAAACTCTGATAAGCTGACCAGACATTGTGATATTCATAATTATAACACAAGAAACAAAAACAATTTAGTCATCAGTAGTCACAAAATGTTTGGTCGTTCTTTCCTCAAACAAGGTGTTATTTTCTACAACAAGCTATCAGAGGAGTACAAGTCCCTACCTAGATCTGGGTTCAAGGAGGCGGTAAAAAGCCATCTCCTAGATATGGTTCCTTACTCTTTTCAAGATATTCTGGACCAACTATGACGGACGTTGTTTTCTATCCTTCCTCCTCTACCCCTTTCTGTTTCTTCCTCTTTCTCTCGTCCTACGGGAAACAAAATAGATCTTTTTTGTTTATGCTATTTTTTTTTTTTTTTTTTTTTTCCTAGATTATATAATTTCTATATCTATAATCTCTTTAATGTGAAACACATACATTTTGTATTGAAATATATTTCACAATAAATAAATTGAATTGAATTGAATAGTAACTTCCCATTTTCGAGGCAGAACATTTCGCTACATTGCGCAGCAAAATGTTGCACGCACCAACCGACTTTAGTCTTTTATACTCTGATTTTTTTCTCGCTGGAGGACGTCACGGTATATGTTTTCTAAAAGACAATAAGGCCCGAATTAATAGACAAATTTACAACTTCACAAGTGTCCTGTGTTTCACAAATTTTGAATTTTCGTATTAATAGACGCACTTTTCGTTAAATTCACAAGTGACTGCTAAGAATCTTTGAACAGCTGTCAAAATACCTCTGTGCAGCTTAAAATGGTATTAATAGACGTTTTTTGGTCGCCAAAACTTTTCATTTTCACAAGTGCTTTCATAAATTTTTAAGTGCCCAAAATCCTGCGCTAAGATAGGATTTGTGAAACTTTTGTTTTGTTTTTCATTGTGTCGATTTGATTTTGCATTATTTATTTCAGTTTGACTTGCGAATATTTTTATGTTATATCTGTGATACGTTATCAAATTTTGTTTTGATGATTTTGAAATTGCAATTTATTATTATATCTTATCTTCTTCAGTTACTTATTAACTTTTTGCTCGTTATTTTACCATGGAAGATTTTCATGAGTTGGCTGATTTTTTGGAACATCTTTTGACAATGAAGTGCAGGATCCTGTAGCAATAGAAAGAGAGTTTTGAAGGATGAAGGAGACCCAGCAGCACAGACCCTAAGACCCAGCAGCACAGACCCTGAGACCCTGCAGCACAGACCCTGAGACCCAGCAGCACAGACCCTCTCTGGAAGTTCTCTCATATTTGGATTTCATGATGCAGTAGCACCTTTTAAAGAACTTTGAGAAATGCTTGGATTGACCTATGTATAATAGAACATAATATCCTAAAGCAGCTGAGTTTAGATACCTTGATATGCATTTTCATTTCAGGATGTTTTCAGACAGGACAAGTAAATTTCAGACAAGGCTGGAGTGAATGTGCTATGTTTATATTATGTTCCTTAAGAAGTATTGAAATCTTTTCTTGTACCTTTTTGTTAATGTAGGTACCATAGATTATCTCTAGAAACAAATAGTTTCACTCATACCTATTAATACATTAATTATTTTAGAAGACAATATTAAATCAATCTAAAAAATGTCTCAATTCATACATATGTACAACAAATTAAAGAAAGTCTTTTATTTTGTATATTATTCTGCTCTAATACAGGTTAGTGTGACAGTTGGGGCTTCTCTGGTGGGACCTCAACCAGTTTATAACAAATACTCTAGAGAACAATAATTCTAACCAATAGAAATGAAAAACAAAAGCAACATATTTTAAAAGCAGCTTTTTATTTGTATGCAATATGTTGTTGTTGTAACAAGGTTGGCCAGCATTAATGGCGCATTGAATGCAACATTTCTCATAATCACCATAGTTAAGGATTTATTTTTTTATTTATTTATAAACTCTTTATTAGTAGGAAGAACATATATATACAATATACAGACAAATAATGGTAAATATAAAAATAGACAGTAATAATAATATAAACAAGGAAATAAAAACAAAACAAAAAAAATAAAATATATACATATGTCCTAACTAAAGGGCGGGGTTATTGCCTATGGCAATCTCTTCCACCCAACCCTTTGTCCTCAATGGACAATCCACCCAAGGATTGTCCATTGAGGTGAAGACTTTGTGATGCTGGCATTTCAGACCAACCCAGGCTGGGTGAGGTTAATGTGGGTAGCAGGTTTGTGAGTTTCCTGTGAATCAAGTGTAATACCCCCATGGTGATGTGACCATACAGCCAACTTAATTGGAAAATTTAGCTTGCTCTGAACCACTTAGTTCAATGTGCAATCAACCAGCATGGAACTTGGGCCTTTAAAAAACTCTTCCGGAAACTACAAGTCTGTTTTCTGTTTATAGTACCCTACTGAGACACTGGTCTTTTCCCTGTTTATTGTCCTTCAGTCAGACAATACTGTATGTATGAGATATGCTGAAGACTACATGCATGTTCACCATTTCTTGTGTTTCATATTTTTTTTCTTCCAAATAAATAAATGCATAGTGTGAGTTTGATTTCCACAAGTTTATTTATTTTATTTCCAAAATAATAATATAAATAAATTTAAAATTCACAGGTTTCTGATGTGTCTATTGACCACTGAAAATAAAGAATATTAAACACAGATAAGACCTATTAAATGTGTGAGTACACATTAATTGGTTTAATGACACTCTGGTTCAGGTTAATGTGAGTACTTTTACCTGAGAATGAAATGACTATTGGAAAAAGATTAAATGTAATCAATTTCTGAATGATTTTGTAAGACCTTGGCATGAAGAAGGTCCCGGGTTCAAATCCCAGAGAAAGCAAGAAAATTATTCACAGTTGCTTATAACGGATACCTTCCGGTGCACTTGTGCTGACCTATCACCTAAATGTGAAGTATTTTATCACTCCTTTCACATCAGTGGGTAGGCATACTTTGGGATAGGCAAGCTACAAAGCAGACCACAAGTGTCCACAATAGGTTATACAAAATAAGAAAACCTGTGAACCACTCATAAAAAAATACAGCCAGTAATGTGAATTATATGGTTTAACCCAGTGATCAGTGAATTTGGTAACTAGTTTGTTAGACCTCTGATGTAAAAGACAAAATCTTTTTTCACAAGTATAATCACCTTTCCCATATTAGTCAGCATGGCTGGCCTGTACAAAGTAGCCCAACCACATGCAATGCCCTGGCACCAAATGGTACCAGGGCATCTTCTTAAAATAGTGTCCACTTAAAATAAATCCTAAGAAACAAACAAATCAAAAAATACAAAATAGTGAGAACTTTATTTTTTTACAATGTTTAATGTAATTTTATCACTATTAATGCTTCAAATTTCATAATAAGGTTTGTAAGTTATAGCTTATACAAGCATTGCACCATAGAATTACTATAGTACACGTCCGTCTTTTCCATCTTTGTACCAGCAGCATTGTTGTCGATTGTTTTGAGCACAATTGGTAAGCAGTTGGATACAAAAGCTTTTTTCCTCAGATGCTTTTCCACACTCAGCATGATCCCATTTCTTGTTGCCTTCACACCTGTCCAATATTTCTCTGGGATACTCCTTTCTGAAAGTTTCAACAGTAAAAATTAATAAGATTGTTACCTACCTGAGTTTATTCTCTTCTATACTAATACATTTTTATTGAGAATGAATCTTGAGTTTAGAAAATTGGAATTACATAATTTCATTATTATGATTATTTACATCATACAAATTTATTTATTTATTGTTCAAAAAAAGTTTTTAGCTAGGAATCCAATTGAATTTGTAAGAAAAGGATTTTTCTGCTCTGTGTATTGTATAATAAATAAATAAAATAATAAGATATTAAATTTCTATTTTCATGAGTAGATTTAGATTTAGCATGAAAAACTAGGTACTGCAAATTTACTAATTTTAAGGACAAACCCAGATCTCCTGCATAGTTATCAAAGATTGTACCATTGAGCTACTCAGTACTCATGCACATAAACTGGCCTTTGAAATTTAATATTTCTGTCATATTAACAAATGGACACAAAAGAAAACCTTCATGTAATATTTAAGTTTCCTGTCAGACATTATTTGAGATTAACCTCACCCAACCTAAGTGACGTGGATTGAGCTGGACCTTGCTTAACTTCAGAGACAGAATAAGAACTGGTGCATTCAATGTGCCATCAACACTGGCTTTGGATACATGAACCAAATGTGTAAATAAAATGGTCAAGTAGTCTGTAATCAAGTGATTAGGGTACTAAACTGGTAATCCAGGTAGAGAGAGTATCTGTTGGTTCAAATCCCACCCACTGCAGAAATGTATGCTGCTGATTTTAGTGTGGCAAATGTTATTTGGTTTTTTTATATAAGCCATTAACCCCTTGGAAATCTGCAGGCTGTCCTGGCTTGTTAGGGTAGGCTAGTCTGTTCCCTGTTTATAGTCCTCTACTCAAACAATGGTCTCTACCCATATAATGTCCCCAACCAGATAGCCAACAAAGAAAGAATGATGGTAACCATACAAATATGAATAGACAGGTCTACAAGTTCGAACTTACTTTCATATTCAGGGACTGAGCATTGAATTCCTCTGTCAAATCATTCCAGGCTCATTTCTTGAGAAAAAATATTTTATTATTGGTTGCTGGAGTACATTTTACTAGGTACAAATTATATTTCCTCAGTAACTCTCCTTCTTTTTCTGCCACTAGGCACGTCTAATATGCCTATATAATATATTAAAGTTGTAATTTCAATTGATTGAGAAACAAAATTTCATTTAAAAAAATTATGAGAAAAAAATGACGTGCTTCCCTGTAGACTGACGTGAAGAAACTAAAAAGAATTGGAAAATAATTTTCAAAACACCAACAAAAATTTGAAATCGACCAATAGGAATCGTTTACAAATAGTAAAGAGATTTCATTGGCCAAATCATTACCTCTGTGCACTAGGAAAGACAAAAAACTTAAGTGAGGGTAATCGGTGAATTTGTTTTGTTTATTAATACGAACTTTTCTGAAGTCATGACTTGTGAAGCCTGTGGCACTAGTTCCCAAGTCATTTTTTCGGTATGTCTATTAATTCCGCCCTAAGGGTTGGGTGGAAGGGACAATAAGGGATTTCCACAGGCAATAACCCCGCCCTTTTGGTAGGACATTAGTTTTATTATTTGTTTTGTTCTTGTTTCATTGTTCGATCTATTGATTTTTTCTTTATAATTTCACTGTATTTCACTGTAGTACCTATATATTTTACTTTGTCTTACCTAATAAATAATAATAATACAAATAATTGGTGCCTTTGACAGGGTTGGCAATAGGAAGGACATCCAGCCGTAAAAGAATCAGGAGTTCCAGAAACAACCTCAATCAGGAGTAGGATATTGAACAATGACCGCCAAAATTAGGTTTGGAAAAAAAAGAATAAAAAGAAGTGAAGGGATGTACTTGTACAATGAACTAAAAACGGCAAAAAGAAGTAATGCATAGTATTTATTTGTTGGTATTTATGGGTAACTGTCGGCTACGAAAGCTCTTTGTCACTGCGACATTAAATAGATCATTTGTGACAAATGTATACCGTATAGTATATTTAGTTTAGAGAGTAGTGCTTTATTTAAACAGTCGGTTCTAGACATGCAGTCTTAGTACACTGACAGTACACTAACGCTAACAATGTAGAGAATGAGTGGGTTTCCAACGAGGGTCGGTCTAAAGTCCGTACCTGCCAGTTTGATCTGATTTAGAATGTTTAGAAATATAACAGGGAGAGATAGAGTAAAAACTGAGTTATTACATGCCACATTGCTTATTTCGTACTATATTGTTTATTACGTACCATATTGCTTATTCTGTACTATATTGCTAAATACGTAAGCCGAAACTTGGCCCGGCACACTGCTAGACGCCTGGATGCATCCAGTCATTTCTTGTCACATTAATCCAAATATTCAGGTTTTTTTTGTGTTATCATATTTATCAAATAAAAAATAAATAATGTTATTTACTCCAGCGGGGAAAACTGTAATAAAAATTCCCCAGGACCGAAATATTTGAATTTTTTAATAATACAAAGCGATGGTTTCAATTTATTTGGGCGCCCAAAAATTTAATAATGCAATATACTAAATATTTGAGAATTTCTTATATCGCCATAACAACGAATACAACGATGCATTCATTTTTTTACAATCTGAATTTGAATGGTGTTTTAAAAAACAATGTGTGAATTTAAATTTGGAAACGACAACAGAATACCTGATTTCGAATTTGCGAACGATGAGTAAGGAAGTGATTCTACGAGCGACATTTGTCCGTTTCTATCTATCTATGTATGTACGAGCAACGAGTATGTATGTATGTATGTTTTTTTTTTCTCTTCTTTTTTTTCTACTGCATCTACACTCAGTTTTCAAGCTTGTAAGCAAGAAAAACATAGCAATTATTGATGAGTTCCTACATAACTATATTGTATATGTTGTAAGGGAAGATTGAAGTTTTTAAATATTAATTTTTTTTTATTATAGGTGCAGTCTAGCTGAGGGACTAAAAACAGGGAGTGGACCAGCATTGGCTTGATTCTGGGGGCCCTTGTCAAATATTAGCCTCCTTGTAAAGACAGTGGTAGAACTGCTGAGTTCTTCATCCACTGTCTGGCTACCATCGTTCACGATGACGCCACCCTATGATGATGAAGATATGTTGTGTAAGTTATAAGAGTTAAATTATTGAAATAAATCTTTTTTGTTTCTGTTCTGTTCTGTTCTAATGGTACTATACCAATGTATGTAAGTTACAGCCACCATTGTTGCTGACTGTATTAAAAAATTAGCTATTGTCCTTCTGACAATAGCCATTGGTAGGATCCGACAGGCAGATTGATTCGGGACTTGCATCGAGCATTGTCGCTGATCGATAACTTAAATTTCCGATCTATTTAATTCACATTTTATTAATTAAGTATTCTATTATTTCATAATTATATTATTTTCTTTTAAATGTTCTAATAATATTCTTTCATTCATTTTGATATGTCAATTGCATATTTAAAAATATAATTAAGTTTCATTTTTTCGATATTAAGTATTTTTTGAGACTTTGTCATTTTCAGTTTTTTGGAAAATAAACTTTTTTTAAAAAACACAAGTGGGAGATCCCCACTTATATCTTGTATATGTATGTTTGTAAAGTCGTAATTTTTGTCCAGTTGTAATCGAGCTGAAATTTTCAAGGTATTTTTTTAAGCATACGGGCCATTTAGTTCTTTCGAAGGCAACTATTAAATTTGCAACTCATCATGTTTGCAAAACGAAAAAAGTTTATTCTGCATTATTCAACTGAGTTTCTTACGTACATAATTCCCTCCATATATTACAATTTAAACAAATAAGCACGGTTTAAACAAATGAGCAATTCTTCAGAAAATGAGAATGTAGGTAAACACATATAAATTGCAAAAGTTTACTTTACTAGATTAGGTACTTTAATAGTTTCATCTATTTTGTTTTTGCTTCATCTAGTAGATAAATTGCATTATGCAACGGGAGCCAATGGTTTGAAAACTTGCAAATTCAGGAGACGAAATCATTCTGTTGTTACTTTTTCCGGGGTATCAAAATTTTTTGTCGAAATAAACTACCTATACCAATTAAAATTTGGAATTTAATCACCCACTACCAAAAAACTTCCATGTAATACCCACAGGTCCCACAGGTTATCCAATAAATTACAAAATAACAAAAATAGAGAGAGAGATAGTTTATAGTCCCCCAGCCAGACTTATTATTATTAGTCATCTAAATTTCGAACTACTCTTACCACATCACTAGGAACCTCTAGAAGTCTAGACACTCTTCTTAAAAAACTTTATCTTTCTCATTTCTACGTAGGTACCAAACTATTCAACGGAACTGAAGAGATTGCATGGCAAATATTGGAAAAAAATTTGCACTCATTTGTAGAGAGTAGCAGATTGCTGATGAAGCAAATTCAGTAAAATAATAATGAATTCGGTGTTTTTTTTAAATGATTGTACACAACTAAAAAATAGTTTTTTTTTACATCAAATTACAAACCTTCACCAACAAATGTTGACCTCAAAAATTCAGTGAAAATATTAATACCTAAAAATATAGGTCATTTTAGTAAGTTACTTCTGTAAGAGAGGGAGGGAAAGAGAAAGAAAGATAAAGAGAAAGAGAGAGAGAGAAAAAGAGAAAGAGAAAGAGGCAATTATAGGAGAGTTCAATATAAATTCCTTCCAATTTTGGTATGGACCCTGTTCATAAAATTTATGTCACTGACAAAACTCAGAATTTATAGCTTTTGTATCACTAAAGGTTTCGAGACAATGGACAGATTGGACAAGGGTTGATTATTTATTGTTTTATTTTTATCTTTACTACCTGGGCAGTGTGCATGTTTTGCATCCGGTTACAGTTTGCACTTGCAAAACTCGGACTTTCACTCAACCCAATCCAGCTTGATCCATAAGTCGGTGGACTCGTAACCAGGAGGTCGATCGTTCGAACACCAGTAGGTGGTTAGTAATACAATGGAACCTCGATATAAGATGATTTGAGGGACCGAATTTTTTTTCTCTCATAAAGAGGTTATTTTAACTTATAAAGAGCCAAATATGACTTGAAAATCGTTCTACTGTATCGTGAGTTCTCTTTAATCTAGGTTCAACTGATATACAAGTGTTTCTTTGTGTTATTACAGCACAATATCAAGTAAATAGCGCACAAGGACTTTTTCCTTGAATATTCTAGTATAATATTTTTTTGCATATATTATTCCGCCACTGGTCGCTGCTCAATTGCTCATATTCAAATAGACACTCAATTTTCCACATTAAGTATGGAAAATACCTCGTGACATCCAAAGATTTCAAAGTATAAAGCAGAAAATTTCAACTCCGCTGGGAATCGAATTAAATCGAGTTAACCGTACGTGCAAGCCTAACGCGCTACCCACTTGGTCACAGAGACTCCTGGTTAGTAATAATAATAATATTAAAAGCAACAGACACGTCTTATTTATACTGACCAATTAGTACCTACTATAGAGTACCGTAGGAGCACGTGCAGTAACCTTACGGAACACGGTGCATTTGAAACATCCTCTAATAATCCATTAGTGCTATCAATATACTGCACATTGCATACACGATTATTTTCACGGCGCAGCACATAGGAAATATTTTCTATACAAGCCTAGAACCCCAGCGTCGCGTCGCGTCGATGCGATGGTGTGTTAAATGCACCGGTTCTCGTAGGATCACTGAAGTTAAGCAACGTTCAGCGAGGTGAAGACTTCAAGACGCTGGGATTCCGGCCGAACCCAGAAGCTTGAACAAAGTAACCAAAGAACCACTGTAGTGAAATTAACAAGAATAATAGAGTTGTGGAGCTTTTGTAACCATAAATATTTGGATCAACCTCAACTTTGTTGAAACCATAGCAATATTGGAATAAAATCCATTCATCAGATAAATATTTGAAATTGTATCGCATTCCATGAAGATAAACAAACTCGAAGGGTTCATTCTTCGAGTTTGCAAAAATGTCTGTGGTTTCAATATTGAAGGTAAAGGTCTTATTGCAATCTTAAAATGTTGATTACCAAGTTATTAAACAATGCAATGTACTCTCCAGTCTATTTAATAGTAATAATAAAAAATCTTAACCATCATAGGGTGGTGTCATCGTGAACGATGGTAGCCAGACAGTGGAGGAATGACTCAACACTTCTACCATTGTCTTTACAAGGAGGCTAAAAATTGACAAAGGCCCCCAGAACCAAGCCAAAAAATCTTAATAATAAAAAATGTTAATAGTAATAATAAAAAATCAGCATCCCATCCAGGCGTACCAGCAATAAAGCAAATTTCAAACTCAAATACTATATAATATATTACCTGCTTCATCGTCTCTTTCTTTGAACTTATATTGCAATCTACAAACTTCGGCCGAGTTGTTTGACAGTATATGAATTCGTAATATGAACAACAAAAAATACATATCTTTGTATCGGGTCTAAATATAGTATAGTAGTGCTTTATTGAGACTGCCGCCTCGAGACAGGAATGCACATTAGGATGGTTCAGAGCGAGAAGCGACCAACTCCTAAAAACCCAATTTTGAGTGAATCAGCTCTAAAGTTTTGGGTCGTTTATCAATTATACACATACTAGCGGGCTGCACCCGCTTCGCCAAGCCATCACACACACCACACCCACACACACACCCATACACACACCCACCCAAACACACCCACCCAAACACACACACACTCACACACACACACACACACACTCACACACACACACACACACACACACACACACAACACACCCACACACACAACACACCCACACACACATACACACACCCATCACACACACACACACACACACACACACCCACTCACCCACACACACCCACACACACACACACACACACACCCACACACACACACACACAGAACCACACACAACACAACACAACACACCACACACAAACCACACACAAACCACACACATACACACACACATCACCACACACACACACACACACACACACACACACACACACACACACACACACACACACACACGCAACCATCATCGCTGTAAATTTCAAAATCCCGAGCCAAATCTCTCATAGCGGATATTGATAATGTAGCAAACTGGCCCATATTTCGAGAACGGTTTGTCAGAATATGGCAACAAAGGGCTCAAATAAAATCATGTGATGTTCTCAGACAGTTTTTACAATAAAAATATAGGTCCTCGCGATAACTTTTAGGTTCCGTGCTGGAATCTGTAAAAAAAAACGTGAAAAGTCTGAAAAAATGGTCGAAATTTCGAACATTCTGGCTTCTATCTCGAGAACGGTACGTCAGAATGTGGCCTAATATGAATTAAATGAAAGCTAGTTTTGTCTAATGTGTTATTAAATAATAAAAAATATAGGTCCTCGCGACAAATTTTAAGTTTCGCGCTGGAATCTGCTAAAAAACCTGAAAAGTCTGAAAAAAAGGTCGAAATTTCGAACATTCTGGCTTATATCTCCAGAACGGTACGTCAGAATGTGGCCTAAAATGAATTAAATGAAAGCTAATTTTGTCTAATGTGTTATTAAATAATAAAAAATATAGGTCCTCGCGATAGATTTCAAGTTCCAGGGCAAAGACTGTCTTAAAATCGGACCCTTCCTCAAGGAAATACTTGAGGAAGGTCATAACTCAAGGACGGTTTGGAATTTCGGACTTTTGATAATTTTCCTGGTATTTTCCGGCAATTTTACTTGGGGTCATCTCTCATCAATTTTTCGCTATCTCTTACCGTTTTGCCTAAACAATTCCGGACACACAAAGATACAAAGCCCGTCCATATTTCTCATTTATATATAGAGATTAAATTTTCATTGCATGGTATCTGCGAGTTTACAGCAGTTATAGTGTTTGAAAGTCTACTGGACTTTACTGGAGCTGGCTTGTTGTTGCTCCGAAAATATTTTTAAAAGAATTCTGTGCACAAACACTTGTGCTGCTCTCTGTCGAAAAGTATTTGAGCTAGGGTGTTGGTCGTCAGTTCCACTGAAAGATAATTCATGACTCAATCTAGTCCTATGAGTAACAGAATTTTTTCTAAAAATGGAGTTGGTCGCCTTTCGCTCTGAACCTTCCTTACTGAACCAAGTAATTTACTTACTTAGTCGCCCATCATTCACAGCTTCATGGTTCTGGGTAGATCACCACTCAGGTAATTACCATCGAGTCCAGATATCCTGAAACAAAGGACAAAAATATTTATGTATCTACCTACGTATACCTATACAAACTTCTAAATATTTTTTATATATCTGTAAATTAATGTTTATAGTTAAACTGTTAAAGCTACAACTACAAAGTGTAAAACATGTTCAATAAAATAATCTAGATTGTGTATTTCAAAATGACACATTCTAGACTTATTCATAGTAAGGTAGACATTTTAATTGGTAATTGCTTTCATACAGAAGACTGTAGAGCAAAATTAAAAGGAAAAAGTATATTATGTACCAGTGTAGGTAATTATAAACGTGTATGTATGTCCTACATGTTTTGCATAAACTCCACAAAATCAGCATTGCAAAAGCAAAGAGGTTTTCAAACACGTCTATTAATTCTGGCCTTCAATCTCTATATATAAAACAGAAAAAAGGACTACCTACCTATGTTTGTTTGTTTGTTTGTTTGTTTGTCCGGAGTTGTTTAGCCAAAACGGTAAGAGATAGCGAAAAATGTCTCAGAATTGACCCCCCCAAAACCATTATCGCTTTGTCCAGAAAAATTATAAAAACTTCAAAAAGGCATTGCTGTCCAGCAGTACGGCCATGCCTTAGTAAATTTGAAATTTAGTCCCGTTGCAAAGCACGGGCAAACGGCTAGTTACTTATAAATTGCATCTCCATTCTGAGATTTTCCATGCTGTCGAAAGCAAAAAGCGAGCAACTATTCCAGGCAACATTAACGGCGTTCTAATTTCCTGCTCCAAATTGCGACAGCTTCAATTACGTCGCTTTGTCTAACGCTTCCCTGTTGGGAATTCACAACACAACACATCATTAGGAGCTCTGATTCGATGAATGCGCTGTATTTCCGTAAATTTAAATGAGAAAAGCGACACTTTTGGAATTCGTGTCGGTATTTTGTTTGTTTTTCAACCGCGTTTTCTTTCTCTAGCAACAAATTCGTTGCACGGTGGTAAAACTGAAAAGCAGCTTGATTGTGTTATTTAATTTTATTGTATAAGACTTGTGAGTAAACTGTTAATGTATGTACATAATTATATTGTAATATACTCAAATTTGAGTTTCTTATTACAGGTAATAGATTTATGTCATTTGTAAACCAAGAGTACAAAGTACTATGAATACTTAAGCTATTTCCTCTCAGGATTACATGTGACATTTTTTGCAGAAGGCTCTGTTATGTTATGACAGAGGCATACATTATGTTTGCCTACTTACAATACCAATGTAATAATTTGATATATTTTTTATTCACAAACGACTGACATCACTATCGATGCTTGCCATAAGACACAGTACTCTTGTTACTTGTGTTTTGAAGTAGAGAATGACGATGGTTATTTTCAGGATCGTTTGTACAGGTGGTTATGAATTATGCGACAAGAACCGCCAATAGCTGTGACAAAAATTTCACTAATCATAATGTATGCCCATTTTAAATTGTAGGTACATTTTGTATTATATTCTGAATAAACATTTAACTGTATGTATAGATACGAGAGTTTCAGCATAGATTTAGTAAAGTGATTTTGAGTAGTTGTGAAATCACGAAAGTGATTAACACAAATATGATAACTTAGTTACTTATAGATACGACAGCATCTACAGACCTCAGTAGCTTAATCGATCGATATACAGTATGTTTCAGAAAAGGTGGCCACCCCCTCGTAACTTTTGAACGCGACGGAATTTTTCAATTCTGTAAAGTCCTAAGTATAGGAAGTGCCCTATGGCCCATCCTGTGGTCATATTTATTTTTGGCCCCGGTCGGCCCTTCCGGCTTTTAGGCCATATTTTTTCATTTTTCTCGAGAATTTTAAATGGAATGCTATATTTTTTATTCCTGTTACTTAAAGTCCAAGTTAGACTGAGTATAATGAGCTTTTAAAATTTTCAAAAACCTTTCAGGGGCGGAGCTAGTAGGGTGCAAGTTTCAAAACTGTTACACGCTGTATTTCAGCGTTAGTTAGATTTTTTAGTACTTTTTTTATTTTCATAGGTTCAAAATATTGTTTTACACCATATGAAATCAAAGAAATATTCTTGTTTACTTCTAATCAGGGTCATAGTAAGGTTTTTGTAAAAGTACTTTTTTTCTCACGTCAATTTTTCCGCAAATTGATGGTGTTCTCGAAATTGGCATTTTTAGAGGTGAAAGTCTGCAATGACATATGTTTTTTATGCTTGAAATCGAAAGAAAACTTAACGGAGAAGCGATTAAGATCATAAAAAAAGCCATTTAACCTGCTAGTTTTTTCACGACAGTGTCCGGTAAAGTGGGTGAATTTCGTATTGAATTTTTTTTTGTTGGGGAAACACAATTGGAATAGAAAATAAATAATACCTAATAAGGGAATAATACTTCAATAAACATAACCAAATGCGAATACAAATGAAGATTATTTCTTCTAAATCAGTGCCGGATATATTTTTATTTTTTTATCTCTCTCTCTCTCTCTTCTCTTTAAAATAATTGAATTGGTTTAATTTTCACCCTCAAGAGTTTTTTACTTGACCTGGTATTTTTTCTCTTAAATTTCGACATAACTAGATTTTTATTTAGAGACCTGGTATTCATTACTAGCAACACCAGTATGATTTTTTTCTTTAATTTAGGTTTAATATTGCGTTTCAACTGCATGGTCATATCATAACGGGGGTGTTACTCTCCATTCGCAAGAAACTCACCAACCTCTTAAACACATTTATTTCACCCAGCCTGGGTTAGGCCGGAATGCCAGCATCACGAAGTCTTCTCCTCGCTGGACGTTGCTTAACTTCGGTGATCCTACAAGAATCGTTGCATTCAAAGTGCCATCGGACTGACTCGAGAATGATTGACAATGTGTTTTCTACAGATTTTAGATTTTACCAACTTACCAACTACAATTGTCTCAAGAGGGGACCCCTAGGCCGGCTTTAGAAGCAACATTATCCGATAATTATTTTTGATACAACTTGAACTTTGAGAAGTGAAAAAAAGAGAGAGAGAGAGAAAAAAAAAAAAAAAAATCCGGCACTGATTTAGAAGAAATAATCTTCATTTATATTCGCATTTAGTTATGTTTATTGAAGTTTTATTCCCTTATTAGGTATTATTTATTTTCTATGCCAATTGTGTTTCCTCAACAAAAAAAAATCCAATACGAAATTCACCCACTTTACCGGACACTGTCGTGAAAAAACTAGCAGGTTAAATGTCCTTTTTTATGATCTTAATAGCTTCTCCGTTAAGTTTTCTTTCGATTTCAAGCATAAAAAACATATGTCATTGCAGACTTTCACCTCTAAAAATGCCAATTTCGAGAACACCATCAATTTGCGGAAAAATTGACGTGAGAAAAAAAGTACTTTTACAAAAACCTTACTATGACCCTGATTAGAAGTAAACAAGAATATTTCTTTGATTTCATATGGTGTAAAACAATATTATGAACCTATGAAAATAAAAAAAGTACTAAAAAATCTAACTAACGCTGAAATACAGCGTGTAACAGTTTTGAAACTTGCACCCTACTAGCTCCGCCCCTGATAAGGTTTTTGAAAATTTTAAAAGCTTATTATACTCAGTCTAACTTTGACTTTAATTAACAGGAATAAAAAATATAGCATTCCATTTAAAATTCTCGAGAAAAATGAAAAAATATGGCCTAAAAGCCGGAAGGGCCGACCGGGGCCAAAAATAAATATGACCACAGGATGGGCCATAGGGCACTTCCTATACTTAGGACTTTACAGAATTGAAAAATTCCGTCGCGTTCAAAAGTTACGAGGGGGTGGCCACCTTTTCTGAAACATACTGTATAGACCAGAACAGTACGCGGGAAAATTGATAGTGTTTGCGCAATTTCCTTCCCTCGAAAACGATTCAAAAAACTTTGAGAAACTTGAGCGTAACTTTCTCATGTATGACGAAGCGTGCGATATAAATGAATCGCGAACTTTGGCGGAAAGTTTGTGCCGTCGCGTCGTGTCAGGTTTCCGCGGGCTAGCGAGAGTTTAATTACTTTTAGTAATCAGCTTTCAGATAAAGTTAGGACGGGGCTGTCTCAACCGCCGGGGATATATTAACCCTAGGAAGACCAAGTCGTGTGCACTAGTAGTCCAAGTGGTTAATGCGCTAGTCTGGTAATCCAGGTAGTGTAGGGATCCGCTGGTTCGAATCCCACCCAGTGCATAAATTTTTCCTCATTAATTTGAGTTTGTGACCACTTTGTCAAACCTTCCCTGTTGGGAATTCACAATACAACACATCATTAGGCAGTGCATAAATATTTCCTCATTAATTCGAGTTTATGATGACATATTATTAATAAGACCCTGAGGGTTAGGCGTACAAAATGCTTTGAGTATTAACCTCACCTGGTGGATACCTTCCACTAAAGAGTATTATAAGTATTATAACTATGCAGTTACGTGCGAGACCAAAGGCGAGTATGACGATTGCGCATACGACAAAAAAAATCTAAAACTAAACATACCCATCAGAGTACTATAGGTTACCATAAGGTTTACCTTACAAAAAGTAAACCTTATGGTAGAATACATGTCAGAAATGTACGCGAATGGAATTTTTTTATACTTGTATAGTAATTACAATAAAGGTAGATGGACATGCCCATCGCCCAATAAATAATTATAGGCCACCTTATGAAACAGGATTAGAGTTAAGCTAAGCCAGCCACGCTCTCAAGTCAGAGTTTAATGTAATCCTGTTTAATAATTTGGACCTACATGGACACTAGACAGTTGGACACATACTCAAAGAATAAGAATATTCAAGCAGAAAAGGTAGAATCCGAACCACAGATCCGTGCGCTGGATTGCTTACATTGCCTAGCACCTTAACCCTAACAAGATTCCGCGGGATAGCGTAGATTTGTGCGCACTTAAAGGTAAGTGAGCGCACGAATAGCTCAGTGGTTAAGCACTCCCTTGCCATGCGGAGGAAGGTCCCGGGTTCGAAAAAAAAAAATGAACTAAAAATTTGGTTATAGTTCTTTGTAAGGGACTCCTTCCGCTGCGCTCGTGTAAATGCAGCATCTAAATGGGAAGTATTTTGTCAATTCTCGCCCATCAGAGGGGAGGCATACTAAGGGATGGGCAAGCTACAACAGAGACCACAAGCATCTACAGTAACTCCTGTTTCATATCTACGAAATAAAAAAGGCTGTGAAACACTCAAGTTAAAAAAAAAAAAATGTGTGAAAAAAATGGACAAACGGTGGACCTACACTTGGGCTTCCTAGGGTTAATATTTCATTACAAGAAACTTTTGATAGCGTCACACTTGCCGTACATAGATATCAGGTGTACCTTATACCAATATAAATTTAGGAAAACTATTACATAAAGGGAAATGCAAAGTAAAAGATACAAAGCAAAAGATTTACATAGTTCCTATACGCACATAATTATAATTAATAATAATAATAACACTCTTTAGCGCAAGGTAACCACCAGGTGAGGTTAATGCTTAAAGCAATTTCTACCACCTAACCCTCAGAGTCTTATTATAATGTCACAAACTCAAATTAATAAGGAAAAATTTATGCACTTGATGATATTCGAACCAACGGATCCTTACGCTACCTTGATTACCAGACAATTGCGTTAACCACTTGACTACTAGTGAACTTAAATAAATATGAGTAATAGAGTATACCAAGACAAACTATTGCTCTATGAATATTATTTATCATGTATTTATAAAGTATAAATTTAAACTAATATAAATATTCCGATGTCTGAAATTTCTAGCTCAGGAAGTTAAAGTTGAAAGGCGGTGGTAGCGAGCCCCCTCGCATGCAACCTTCGAGCCTTCTACTGTTATAAATAATGGGATATTAAGAAAAGTAATATCAGTTATTAAGGCAAGGTTAAGTAATTAATTATAAGCTATCGCCGCTGATATACGTAATGTATTCAGAAATACGAGCTACTCTTGAAGCTCGGAAATTGCAGAATGTGGAAGGAAAATGCGATTTTATTTTTTTATGTTAAGAACATTTAGTGCGCCTATAACACTATAACAATGCGCCTATAATAATAAAAGAACACTACCACATCGCCTATTAACTGTTCACTACAAGAGATCTCGTAGCATGTGTTGTATAATAGCCAGGGGAACCTTGGTATATTTATAGAATTAAATATAGAAAATACCATTTAAAATTAAATATAAACGATACTCGAGACCCTTATTGCGAATGGAGGGTAAAAATCCCGTCCCAACCAGGACGTTCAATCAAATACAATGGTCGTAGTTAAGAAGGGCATTCAGCCGTATAAATGTACCAAAACCAATAACCTTCAACCATGAGGTTGCACAATGCCGACTCAAGTAGTACTGGGAAAAAGGCAAGTAAATGAAGAAAAATAATAGCGACTATTTTTGCGAATGGAGGGTGAAACCCCCGTCCTAATCAGGACGTTTCATCGAATAGAATCGTTGGTGTTAGGAAAGGGACAACCAATAAACCTCAACCATAAGGTTGAACAACGCCGACTGCCTGTAGGTTTGGGAAAAGGCAAAGTGAAAGAAGAAGAAGACCATTATTATACAATGCCGCGTGGGTTAGGGACGGCGCTTTCGAAATTATCCCCAATGCATGATGGATGGTGACAGATGCATTAATCTGGTTGCATATACAGCGGCCGGATCCACGCTTTTCATAGCTGTCAATTATCAGATAATATCTCTTCATAATATTTACTCGAGCGTGGGAGGACTTTTTTTTATCAGGCATTATTCTTTTATTATTATAAGCGCACGAATAGCTCACTAGTCAAGCACTCGCTTGCCATGCGGAAAAAAAAGCTGTGAAACACTCATCTTAAAAAAATAGCAATGAAAATAGGATTCTCTAGAAAAACCTATTATCATACAGAAATTATATTTAAAACAAATTGAAATGTAAGTACCTAATTTAGAAAATGAAAAACTTTTTCTATCTTTAGATTGTGTAGATGACCAGGATTTGCTATACTAAACTGTTAGAATAATGGAATTGTTTGTCTCAATAATACGAAGTATATTATTGAATACAAAATACTGTTAGATGTTTTTAAAATCAATAAAATACAATTCAAAGCACAAGATTTCACAAGATCTCTCTCTCATTCTATTCCCACATCGACCGACATGTTCTCGTCTCTTTAGAATTGGAGATTTTTTTTTCGTCCCCTGTCAGAACTGATACCCCTACATGAAATCATAACAAAGCTCCCTTTGAGACCAACACAACAGAAGAAAAAACTTTTTCCTCTTCCTCCTCAAACTCTTTCCTTTCTCACCCTCTCCCTCTTTCCAACTTTTTCTCTTTCACAGTCTCATACAAACTCTATCTCTCTCTCTCCTTCTCTTTCCTCTCTCTCTCTCTCCTTCTCTCTCTCTCTGTCTCTCTCCTTCTCTCTCTCCTCTCTTTCATTCGCTTTGCAAGGCTCAAGGCATGAATAATTGAGAAGTACGTGGGTTTAAACCAGGACAAAATTTATTTTATTAGGAGGGAATATTTTTTAATCTCGAGGCTCCGAATACGACAACCCCTGGCCTTGATCGTGTTCAAACGAAAACGGATCCAATTTATGGAAATCAAATAGAAAACAGAATCTCTGAGGGCGGAATATTGTCAACAATCAGGAGGACTTAGAATGCAAATACAGGAACCATGTTAATGTTTTCCCTCTGGCTTTCGACATGTTTTCGCCTTGCCACAGTCAAAAATTTTGTGTGTTCTTTCTCTGTAATTCTGTAATTATAATTAAAAAAAAGTTGAAATTCCAAAATTATGTTTATTATTCAAAAATTCTAAATTAAAAAAAGCTTTCAATAAATAATTATCAGTTTCCAAAACAAACAAAAATTAGAGTCAAATAAAAGTTGTCTTTTTGAAGAAAATTAATTATTTTGGTTGATGAGTTCTGATTCCGAGATTATAAATTGTATGTACGCCGTTAATTTTTAGCTATACAATGTGCAACACACTCATCAAAAGTAAGATTCCTTTTTTTATTTCTATTTCTTGTTCTTTGTATTGGTTATTACATTGAATGACACATTATTTTTTCATATCACCTAAACTTCTATCACTTCTCTCTATCATAAAATTCATATCACCTAATCTTCTAGGCAATGTGCTAAAAAAATGATCGTGAATACGATATAGTAAGGATGTTTGAATACGGGGGTAATAGATAATTCGAAGTATATGAATTAAAAACTGAGAACATCTTTTAATTATACGTCTCCTATTTCTTGTGTGAAAAATGTCGTTGATTTTTTTTTTTTTTTTTTTTTTGATTTGCGTGTTGTGTTGTAAGAGATAAAAATAACCCACTGAATGGACAGCGAGAACTATAAGTTGCTCAAGAGGTTATGCAAGAGGTTATGGTCAGAAAAAGTTCTGAAATCGAAGCAAAAGATGTGTTTATTTTACAAAAGCAAGAACACAATTATAATAATAATATCGCCTTATTTAAACTGCCCGATTAGGACTATTAAAGTCCCATTATTCCAGCAGTAAGCTCAAGACATATTATTATTATGTGGTAAAAATCCCGTATGGGATGATAACTTGTCATGTCCCAGCTGGGTTTCGAACCGACGACATCTGGATAATCTGGATTCACAGAGTCCCGCCTTTATCACTGAACTACCAACACAATAAAACTATTTTACAAACAAAATCTAAATTTTTGTTCTATGTATATTGCAACAAATAATGGCAATCGTGCGAGACTTGAAAACTTTCCGTTACATTCGCAAAATTAGACGACAATGTTTTTTGCAAACAAGTTCTATCTAATAAAAATATTGTGTGGGTGTTGTTCGGATTGTGTTGTGCAAAACTTAGAATAGAACTTATGTAGCTACATAATATGTACATTGTACATATACATAATATATGTGTATATTATATACTTGCACATTCTTCTGCTTGAATTTATTTCACTTATGGAACTGCACTCGGGATGAATTTTATTTTTATTTCAATGGGAGGCACTACGTGTGTGGAATATCATTACACAACAATGCAAAATGTAATCGCTCAAGAAAAATGCTTCTACTCTGCTGGCACTGTTATTTTTTACTCCAGCTTAGTTTTTGTTGGCTTGCTATTGTTTTTTGTTTTCATTTATTTTGAAGGCCATCCGTCTGGATTTAAAACCAAAGTTCCCGGAATTAATATGTTTATTTTGAGGAGAAAAAATTGCAGTTTGGAACGTACGAAACAAAAAATCCAATTTGAGTATTCAAATATCAATGCAGTCTTTTAGAAATGTGAGTATTTTTTTTTTTCTCGAAAAAATGCCGGCTTCCTCAAACCTTATATCTTGAATTGTTTATGATAGTGAGTTGAAAATCTGATAAAATATAAAATAATTGACTGTTCAGGACAAGGTGCGACAATGATGGACTTTTTTTTTTTGGTTTAACGTCGCTTTCAACTACATGGTCATATCACGACGGGGGTGTTACCCTCCATTCGCAGGAAACTAACAAACCTGCTACCCACATTAACCTCACCCAGCCTGGGTTGGGCCGGAATGCCAGCATCACGAAGTCTTCACCTCGCTGGACGTTGCTTAACTTCGGTGATCCAACGAGAACCGGTGCATTCAACGCGCCATCGACGCTGGCTATGATGGACTTTATTCAACGTACCTTTCAGCTGCTCAAGTCATATTCATACGGGGTAATACCCTCTATTCTCTGGAAACTTACAAACCGGGTAACCTCACTCACTTTGAATTGGGCTGGAAATAGCATCATGAGGGTGAAGGTTTGACTTTGAATGGTCACCCATCCAAGTCTTATCTTTGATGGAAGTTGCTTCAGTGATCGAACGACAACTGTTATCAATCATGCTATCGACGCTGACGCTGACCTAGTGACAATAGATAATGACCTATTTTTTTTAATTTCGAAGAGGAGTTCCTATCTTTTAACTGGAAATTTAAATGAGAAAATATTATTAGGTTCTCAGTGTCCAAACACATAAGGTCCAAAAATGTTACTGAAATTTGGCCAAAATGATTAATATAAGTAATGAAAACTCATTGGATTTGATATGCAATAAAGGTTTTAATAAAGGGCTTCAAAATAGAAAATAATCGATTTTCGGGTGCTCAAAAAATAGTTCAAACAAAAGCACTCGAAACAGCATTAATTGCATTTTGAAAAAGGCTATTGCTAATTTTTAGTAATTTGGTAGATAGTTACAAAATGCGGATGGATTGTAGTGGATTCAAGAGTGCCTAAATTTGGTGGAGCAGCAGAGTGATAGTGTTGGGGTTGATGCTAATAATTAATCAAAATATTTACTATAAATCAGTATAAAAAGAAAAATGAGAAGTTGTATTAGATTTACATGAATATCAGAACACACCTGTTTTAAGCTTATTTGCTTTCATCAGCAGGTAATAGTTCTGAATATCCATGCCATCAACTTACCTCTCTATTTTAATCAGTGTACATTGAAAAGTGAGAAGTTATATTAGATGTACAATTGTACATTAAACCCAGGTATCTTATTACCCACCTTCCATTTCGGAAAGATCTTTCCCAGCTTATGCATTTATGCAGTCTCTCTAACCAACAAACTTAAAGAATTTAAACATGCACATGAAAACTTGCAAGTGCATGCAAACCTCGCACAACAAAATATGTGACTTCGGATGAAAATTCAACCAAGCTAGATATTATTATAAGGTAAAATAAATAAGGTTATGTGTTTAAACTTTTAACTTGAGAAAAAAAATATGCGAGAAAAGTTGTCACAAGTTTTTTACTTAAAACTTTCAAAGTCTTACTTTTTTATTTTTTCCCTTCAAAAGTTTAGTTTTTAGTTTCTCCATCCATAGCTTGCCTTCGTTTTATTTAAATAGTTTGGCAGGAATAAAATAAACTCAAACACTCAGTTTTATAAACACTATCCAATGGAGGAGAAGATGATTTTTTTCTCGTATTCGCAGAGTTCCATCTTTTGAAAAGGTGAAAACAGAGTAGAGTGCATTCAGCAAGTGAAGGAGCACAGAGCTCTGTATGTCCCATGTGCAAGTTGGAAACTTGCACAAATTGCACATCTCATTTGCCATGATGAAAAGTTTTTCTCTCATTTTACAGTTTCAAATCAAGTTCTATTTAAAATAAAGTTTACCTTATCATTAGATTTAAATATTCATGAATTTAAAATAAAATAAAACATTTCTATGGTAAAATTTTATTATTTTTTTGTATGAACGCCTGGTAAATATATTGATTATGCAATGTGCAATACTTGTGACAGAAGTATTGTCTCTTGATTAGAAATCGGAAGACAGTATTGTGTTCGTTTTTGTAAAAAAATATTTTTTGACTCCACTGGGTTTCCAAGTCATGCCTAGCACGCTTCTCACTTGCCCATGATGACTACGGACTACGGAGACATTAGAAGTACCTATTAATTGAAATTTTTTGAATTAAAAAATTAAAACATTAAATAAATTTACTGGAAAATTAATTAAAAAATAAGTATGAATAACAATTTATTATATATGTAACAAAATAACAAAGAACCATTGGGAATGCTAACTAAATTATACATAATTTTAATATTATCGATAACATGGTCCAGGCGGGCACTGATGACAGTGAAGAGCTTTCTATCTTGAATTTACGACTGCTTGGGATGCCAAATTTAAGAAAATAAATGAGAAAAACGATAATTTTCAAGATTTCCACGATAATTTTCCTGTGGTAACCAAGCATTGGTAGTCGATGTGGTTAAGGGTACCTGGGTTAGAACAGAGAGGAAAATAATTTTGTACAATTTTGGTTAAAATTTATACTCTGAGCAATTATAAAAGTTTTAATAGCCCAGCTCTTACAGTTAAAAAGTTAAAATAAAGTATGATTTCTTTGTGTCGAAACACACACACAACGCCAATTTTTCTGGGTAGCGCAACATTCCTAAGAGCCTCCTTTACTTTTCGAATTATTCTATTACATTAATTTCTTTTTACTCTGGTAATGCCGCCACTTCTCGTTACTCTTACAAGAAACTACTTATTTTTCATAGCTTTAACTTTTTTGATAGTTAAGAAAATACCTAATGTTATTCTTTTACTCTCTCTTATCCTGCTCAGGCAGGATCGATGTAATTTAACCTCATGGTTGAGGTTGATTTGGCAGATTTTATACGGCTCGATGAGTCTGCTCGAACTCAGGATCTTTGAACAACAGGCAGTAGTCACAACCGTTACGCCACGGAGGCTGGCGTAAAGAAAATACCTGAAACCAATCAATAATACACCTACGCACAAGAGAAGATATTTTCTTTTTCTAAAAAAAAGTTGCTACTCTTCTCCCTCAAGGTTCAATTTATCTAAATTTTCACCCTTAGAAGGGACTGTTTCTACAATTTAAATTTATTTCCTGGTGTTTGTCTTAAAAAAAGATATTGTTTTGAATAAATTTAAAGTATAAAGATTCCCATAATAAAATTCATAGATTGCCTTTGTTATCTTTCCATTTGTGCTTAGGGCATTTGAGAGAAAAAGACAATGTGTCAGAGAGATAATATATAGAAAAAATGAGAGGAAGCAAAGATAAAAAGAGAGGGAAAAAAAGAGAGAGAGAAAAAGAGAGAGAGAGAGAGAAAGAGAAGAGGGAGGAAGGAATAAAAAGAGAGGAAATAAAAGAGAGAGAGAAAGAGAGCAAAAAGGAAAGATGAAGAGAAAGAGAGGGAACAAGAAATAGAGAAAGAAAGAGAGAGAGAAAAAAGGGAGAGAGAGAGAAGAGAGAAGAAAGAAATGAGAGAGAGAAAAGGGAAGATGAAAAGAAAAAGAGAGAGAGAGAGGAAAAAGAAGAGGGAAATAGAGAGAGAAGAGAGATAGAGAAGGAAGAAAAATAGAAGACTCTGTCTTCTTTAGATAACGCTTTAGAAAAATATCCACTTATTACTTCTTCATAGAAAGTACGTTTTTCCCAATCTTTTAATGAGAATGGCACAAACATTGTATTTTCTTTGCATATTCAGTTTTCCGTATGATAAATCAAAAATTAATTATGATGGTAAATAGTTCACCGTTACTTTGAAAATATCCATGTCAATCTACGATCTACTTTTGGTGAGTTGATTTCTCGCAGCCTAAGTCATCCTGAAAAGACATCGCTTTAATTTTTTTTTTTTACTGTACCTCACGTTTCATGGCTACGAAATAAAAAAAGCTGTGAAATCTTTAAAATACTCATCTTTAAAAAACACTCATAAATATGTAAAACTCAAGTGATGATCTGGTTTCTCCTTTTAATACGTGGGGCAAAAGTTACCAAATCAGCCATTTTGGTAACTTTTTACCAACTGAATTACGAGATAGAAAACAGTTGTCACGAGTTACCTCCTGTTCAAGTTGAGAATTTTTATTTTATTTTTAACCTTACAATGACAATGTTCCAGAATTTATTTTTTCTATACCATAGTTGAATTTTTTTTGGAAAAATTATTACACATCTCGAAAACATTTTTCCAAAAAAAATTGAAGCTAAGTATTCTAAACACCACTAAGATCATTTTCAAAGGGAAATGGTCTCCAAAATTTGTACGACGGATTGTTTCTCGAGACACGCATTCAATTCTTTATCAATAATAATTATTATTGGTGTGGAAGAGAAATTAATTATTGGTCAGGCTTTGTTTGTATATATTTTATAAGTTATTTTATTTTCATTGTATATAAAAATTTGTAATAAAGTAAATTTAAAAAACGCTTGCATACGAGTCTGCAACCATTTCGACATTTTCATCTTTACTATTCAAGGTCCAAAACCCAACTGACCAAATTTCGTATTGTGCGCATGACACACACTTTCCCTCTTCTCTTAGGGTTGCAATATCGAAACGAAAATATCGATATTAGGTATATCGATAATATCGAAACCATAATATCGATATCCGATATTAGAAGACTTCTCTCCCTTTACAATTCAATATTTCGTTACATAATATCGTTACATAATATCGTTACATAATTTCGTTACATAATTTCGTCACATAATTTTGGTTATGTGCCAGAGCAAAGACATGAAAATGTCAAAAAAAGTTAGTCACCGTGGCAGAGTGAGTTAGCGCGCTAGGCATTGCACACACGGTGACCTGGGTTCGATCCCCAGCGGGGCAGGAATTTTTCTGCTCTGAACTTGAATGTTCGGGGTCCACTCATACCTCGTGAAGAAAAATGAGTAGTTACTTGTATTAGTAACGACCAGTGGCGGCATTACCAGAGTAAAAAGATATTAATGTGATAGAATAATTCGAAATGTAAAGGAGGCTCTTAGTAATGCTGCGCTACCCACAAAAATTGTGGCCTTGTGCTTCACCACAAATAAAACAATACAATACAAAAAAAAAATACAATACACTCATAAAAAATATGACAATGTGATACATTGACGCATCAAAAACACCCGAATTCTCTACATTATGCACTTGACACAAACAAGACAACCGTGTTCACATAAGTCACCTGAAACTAGCGAGCACCCACACCTGCAACGCCATTTGTCTAAACTCTCTCCTCTTTGCATGAAACACTTAACAGAAATTTGAACCACATGGCAGAGCTGTGGTTATGATAAAGCTGCGGTACATCCTCCCCGCTGCTAAACACATCCCGTCAGGGAACTACGCTTTAATGTTGTAATAATAATTCATAATGAACACACTAGCATTGTGTAAAAATAGTGGACACATTAATTTATGATATTAATATCCTTGCGTCCCGCTAGAGATAAATAGAAGCTTTCTCTCCCACCTGCTCTGGGTTGCTAATCCGTTGCTTCTAAATAGATGCAAGAGAGCTTTTCTCAGCATTGTGTTTTGTTTCATCTATTGCATTTAACTTTACATAATAATATTTATGTAAAGTTAAATGAAATATTTTTGAAAAATGTTCCCCTTTACAATGTAAGCAAGCGATCACAAAATTACCCCGAGTGGTGGAGCGCAAATACAAGACACATTTTCAAAACAAAAGAAAAATTGCGCAAAACGCAAAACAAAACACAGCAACAATCTGAACACTATAAATATTTACGAAAAGAAATTAAAAAAGAGATTAAGTCCAACTATCAATCCTACATCCAGAAGTTATCCACTGAATTCAAACATAACAGTAAAAGTTTCTGGAAATACGTAAAAAAGGAAAGATCTAAGGGTAAATCGACAAACATAATCTTTAAGGGGCAGCAGTTGAACTCTCAAAAAGAGATTGTTGACTCCTTTGCAGATCACTTCATTACCTCATACAAACCATGCTCTGTGGACTTAGATAAAATCTGTTCGCTGAACGATCTCTCTACCAGTATAGAGATACCTTTGTTCACAGAGCAACAGGTCTTGGATGAAGCTATGAATATAAACCCAAATAAGCCCGCGGGAAGGGATGGAATACCCCCCAAAATAGTGCGAGAATGCGCTCCATCACTCGCCAAACCTCTTACTTATTTATTTAATTTAAGTTTACAATCAAATGTGTTTCCTGATCGACTTAAAGATACAATAATAACACCTGTACCAAAAAATGAATCTGGCTGTGTTGAGGACCACAGACCAATAGCTAACCTCAATTCTTTTGCCAAACTATATGAGGCACTATTATACAAATCTATAGCAGGTCAAGTTTTTTCTAAGGTTAGAAATATTCAGCATGGCTTTGTGGAAGGACGTTCGACAGTTACAAATCTCACTGAATTTTCAGAATATGTATGTGCAACCTTACAGGAAGGCTATCAAACGGATGTCCTTCTCACAGATGTCATGAAGGGATTTGATCAAATCTCACATGAATCTATCATAAAAAAATTATACAGCATAGGATTTAAGTCAGCAAAATTATTTGTCTCATACCTCACCAATAGGAACCTTCAGGTAAAATATATGGACATTACATCAGAACCATTTATCCCAACATCAGGCATTGCTCAAGGCTCAAAATTAAGTAGCTTACTATTCATTTTAACCTACGATGAAGTGTGCAAAGATATTAGCCCTGAATCAAAAATACTCCTCTACGCAGATGATCTCAAAATCTTTAGAAAAATAACAAACATAAATGACTGCCAAAAATTGCAGGAAGATCTCAACATAGTTAGACAAAAACTTCACTTGATTGGGCTAAATTTCCATCCATCCAAATCAAAACAAATCACTATCACAAGAAAAAAAGTCAATATAAACTATAACTACAAAATGGGAGACATCTGTATAGAAAAAGTAAATTCTCATAAAGATTTGGGTATCATAATTGACAGTGAACATAAATTTAACGAACATCGTGCAAACATGCTAAAACGAGCTTATAGAAAACTTGGCCTCATTATTCGATTCGGAAAACACGTTAAGGATATTGATGTTTTAAGAACGCTATTTTTATCACTAGTGAGATCTACTGTGGAGTATGGATCAATATTATGGGATCCAAACTCGAAATTAGAATCAAAAACAATTGAAAAAATTCAGTCCACATTTGTTAGATACCTATTTAAAAAAGAAAACGGGTTTTATCCAAAATACCCGGAAGCTATTTCCTACAACACCCTTCTAGAAATGCTTGATATTAATTCTCTTGAATTAAGACGTAAAGTAGACCTAGTGATGTTAATTTATAATCTTGTAAACATTAATATTACATGTCTAGAACTCAAAGAAAAAATAGTGGAAAAAACACCAAACCCCATTTTAAGAAATACAAATATTGAAACCTTCACAGTCCCTCATCCTAGACTTACTAAACTTCATGAATCGCCACTGAACAGAGCAATGACTCTATGTAATGAAGTACACTTAAGCACAGACGACTTTTTACTGTCTAAGGAAGCTTTTAAAGCAAATGTAAGACAATTAGTTTTTAGTTCGCTATAGTTTTAAGTTCTTAATTATTTATTTAATTTTAATGTGAACATTGGTATTGTTGTTTTCAATTTATAGTTATAAGAATTATTTTTGAAACAATGTTATGTTCTTTAATAAAAAAAAAAAAAAAAAAAAAAAAAAAAAAAAATCTCTAGTCACCGTGGCCGAGTGAGTTAGCGCGCTAGGCATTGCACGCGGGGTGACCTGGGTTCGATCCCCAGCGGGACAGGATTTTTTCTGCTCTGTTCTTGGGTGTTCGGGGTCCACTCATACCTCGTGAGGAAAAATGAGTAGCTGCTTTAATGAGAGCAGCGACCAGTAGCGGAGTTATCGGCAAATATAAGATATTAAAAGATATGGAGAAGTCCTATAACTCTGCGCTACTCACTAAAAATTGTGATATAATAACTCAAAGAAACACATTTATTTATTTATTGCATCTCAATAGAGGCAATGAGCAGTATGAGCACATCACAATAATATTATTGTTCTCAAAACTGTGTAGCATCATCCAATACTGTCTTCTAAATAGAGGTAAAACAGCTGTACTCACCATTGTGTTGCTTGGTCCATTATTTCTAAATAGAGGCAGAGGAAATTTGTTTCAGAATTAGCATCTCACAGCTGTTCTCAAAATTATGTTTCATTGCATCGAAATAGAAGCAAGTAGTATCTAAATTAGCACATCAAATCTGCTCTCAAAATTGTGTTCAATTGCATCTAAATAGAGGCAAGTATTTGCAAAATTAGCACATCCAAATGTTTTCAAATTCAAAGTTTCCAGACCTACCTGTCCATAAGATCCTATTGAAAAGTACTTCTAATTTCAAAAGCAGACCTGTCACTTAGATAAACCTGTACTAAATATTATGAAGGATTATCTCACCAAATACAAAAGAAGAAGGTCATCCAGGATATATAAAATAATGAGAGAAAGAAAGAAAAAAGATAGAAAGAGACTGAGAGAGAAGGGAGAGAGTGAGAGAGACATAATGAAAATTACAACACAAATAGTGTCAAAACTAAGGATGAAAAATAGTGAGTGTGCTCCCACGCAAAAACGGAAAAAGAGAAAAAACTGAAAAGATGACAAAGTATCATAAGATACTGTTGAAAGTTTTATAAATACGCAACAGGATTACATAAGAAAAAAGAAAAACACTAATAAATTTTTTTCTCAAAATCGAAGAATCAAAAGAAGTTGATTTGTGAATTTCCAGCGAATAAAGTGTTGAACCTTACGTCTCAAATGACCTCGTGGATCATGCAACAACAAAAAAATGAATAAAAAAAAAAAAATTAGAGAGAGAGAAATTAATCTGGATATTGAATAAAAAAACGTTCAGAATATCGAAACTTGAGTATTGAAACAAAATTACTTTAGAGTAAAATTAAGTAGGTAAGCATTGCATTTTTCTATGACACCCATTGATTTTCCATAAAACTTCATAATGTCTTATAATCTATCTACATAATACATTTAAATACTTACAGGAATAAAACGCAATATTGCAAGTAGTCACCGTGGCAGAGTGAGTTAGAGCGCTAGGCATTGCACGCATGGTGACCTGGGTTCGATCCCAAGTGGAGCAGGAATTTTTATGCTTTTACTTGGATGTTCGGGGTCCACTCATATGTCGTGAGGAAAAATGAGTAGTTACTTGTATTAGTAACGACCAGTGGCGGCATTACTAGAGTAAAAAGAAATTAATGTAGTAGAATAATTCGAAAAGTAATGCAGCGTAATGCTTAGTAATGATGCGCTACCCACAAAAATTGGGAAGAGGCCTTGTGCTTCACCACAAATAAAAACCATACCTACACAATATTTATATTATGTGAAACATTTAAAATGCACACAATGCTTAAAACAATTAAAAAACTAAATTATATTTTAGAATATTTCATAGACAATAGACTAAAATCAATATGATAAAATAAGTAGAAAAAAAACTCCAGCTCTTATTCTTTGATTACATTTTTCACGTTGCATGTAACATTTGTTCAGGTTCCCGGGAGAGAAGCTTCGTAGCAATTGTTGCACATGCACAGCGTTGCAAAGCATTGTGTTTCAGCCCCCATTGATTCCACAGACAGAGCTGCATTGTTGCGCGTTGTACATATGCATTGTTGCGCCTTGTACACATGCATTGTTGCGCGTTGCAGTGTTGCGCGTTGTACACATGCATTTTTTCGCGTTGCATTGTTGCGCGTTGTACACATGCATTGTTGCGTGTTGTACACATGCATTGTTTCGCGTTGTACACATGCATTGTTGCGCCTTGTACACATGCATTGTTGCACCTTGTACACATGCATTGTTGCGCGTTGTACACATGCATTGTTGCGCGTTGTACACATGCATTGTTGCGCGTTGTACACATGCATTGTTGCGCGTTGTACACATGCATTGTTGCGCGTTGTACACATGCATTGTTGCGTTTTGTACACATGCATTGTTGCGCGTTTACACATGCATTGTTGCGCGTTGTACACATGCATTGTTGCACGTTGTACACATGCATTGTTGCGCGTTGTACACATGCATTGTTGCGCGTTGTACACATGCATTGTTGCGCCTTGTACACATGCATTGTTGCGCGTTGTACACATGCATTGTTGCGCCTTGTACACATGCATTGTTGCGCGTTGTACACATGCATTGTTGCGTTTTGTACACATGCATTGTTGCGCGTTGTACACATGCATTGTTGCGCCTTGTACACATGCATTGTTGCGCCTTGTACACATGCATTGTTGCGCGTTGTACACATGCATTGTTGCGTTTTGTACACATGCATTGTTGCGCCTTGTACACATGCATTGTTGCGCGTTGTACACATGCATTGTTGCGTTTTGTACACATGCATTGTTGCGCGCTGTAGACATGCATTGTTGGGCGGCGCTGCGCAACAAAATGTTACACTCAGTGGGTTGAAATGTTGCACAAAATGTTATTTTAACCTTTTAGCCGAAGCAATGAAGACATTAATAATTAATGAATAGTAATAATAGTAACACTTTTTAGTGGAAGGTATGATGCTCAAAACATTTTCTACCACGTCCTCAGATTCTTATTATTATGTGGTCACAAAATCAAATTTGTCGATTCGAAAAACTACTGGCTAAAACCCGGCACTTTGCCGCCGTTAAGTTTTTTATCCGTAACTGGTGTCCTACTGAAAAATAGTAATAGATTTAATGTTGATAATTTTTATTTTAGGTATTTTTACGGTGGCTTAGAGGGGGTCAACTCTCATGAATATTGCAATATCTGTTCCTCTTTGGGCTGTGGTATTGTAAACAGACAATCCCTAAGAGGACATAGTCAGCCAGTCAGACACACATACATTTGGTTTTTACATATAATAATAATAACGTTTGTTATAAATACATGTTTTTGTCTTTGGCGTGTTCCTTTATAAGAACTTTTCAGGAGAAATCTGACAGCGGAGGGGTAATAAAGAGGTGTATAATAGGTCACATGATACATAGTGCTGGTGTTATGTGTAATGCATAGCGCACTAAATGCTCTTACTCTAACCTGAATCCAAAGCTGAAGGAGAGAACGGAAACTCGGGGAGGTGCAGGAAACCCCAAACTTACGGTTGGAACGGCGACTTTTTTCAGTCAAGAGAATGAGCAAGAGGGAGGGAGGAAGGAGGAGAGGGAAAAAAATGAGAGAGACAAAGAAAAGGAATGAGACAGAGAGAGAAAGAACGAGAGAGAGAGAGTGAGAGAAGAGAGAGAAAAAGATATAGGGGGAGAAAGAGATAGAGAGAGATAGAGAGAGAGAAAGAAAGAAGAGAGAAAAAAATATAGAGAGAGAGAGAGAGGTAGTGAGAGAAGAGAGAGGAAGAGATAGAGAGACGGACAGAGAGAGCGAGAGAGAGTGAGAAAGTGTGAGAGATAGTGAGAGAGATAGAGTGAGAGAGAGAGATAGATGGAGAGAAAAAGACAGTGACAGAAAGAGAGAGAGACATAAAAAAGAGAGAAGAAAAGAAAGGAAAAGCAGAGAGAAGAAAAGAGAGAAAGAAAAATGAGACACTAGAAGAAAGAGAGAAGAAGAGAGAGGAGAAAAGAGAGAAGAAGAGAGAGAGAGAAAAAGAGAGAGTGAGAGAAAGAGAGAGAAAGAGAGAGAGAGAAAAAAAGAGAAATGGGACACTAGAAGAAAAAAAAACGGAAATAACGTACATTGAAAAGGTTTAAACACTTTAAACCATTTGCGGAGCTAGAGCGATGGAAATTTTGTCTGGGAAAAAAACAGGGTAGAGGGTTAGGGGTAGTATAATGGATGAGTGGAGATTATGTTATAAAAAACTTTATAGTAGGGACAGTATCAATCTTCTATACTCGTTCTAAAGAGAAAATAAACCCCACACATCAGGAATCTTCCTAATGCTCAAAGGCCAATTTTCAACTTTTGAGCAATTTTAAACTACTTAGTGCAGTCCAGTAGTTAGCAAAGTTCAAATGCTAGATTGTAGTCTAGCTTTTTCGAGAAATGCTCAATCCCTGATGAGCGGCGAAAGGTCTGAGACCTAGGTTTAATGAACTCTGTAAAGTTTTTTTTTTTTTTTGGTTTAACTTCGCTTTCGACTGCATGGTCATATCCCGACGGGGGTGTTACCCTCCATTTGCAGGAACTCTCAAACCTGCTGAACACATTACCCAGCCTGGGTTGGGCCGGAATGCCAGCATCATTCACCTCGCTGAACGTTGCTTAACTTCGATGATCCCACGAGAACTGGTGCTTTCAACAACCAACCAACACGCCTTCGACTTCGATTCAAAGGTTCTTAAGATAATAATTTTTCAACAATAGCAGTATGAACGGTATAATTATGTACGTATATTAGCAGTTGTGCTATGAGTGGAGTTTTTTTAATGTTTCACTCCCATGTCTGCCATTATCTACAGGGTGTCTCATTTCAAACGAACCAACGCTTTTACCATTATCCGTATAAACAGAAAAAATTCTGTGAGAGTGAGACATTTTGTGAGAAACACATCTTTCTTAAAACTAGGGAAATTAAAGCTAGTGACCTTGAATATTAACTCCCTGTTTTAACCCGCAATCAGTACGGTTGTGAGAGAAATCTCTCACATTTTCATTTTTTCCACCCTGTATGTAAAACTATCTTACCGGATTCATGTTACTTCATTGCCTCTATGAAGAGATAAGAAATATTGTGCCATTTCTTTTGATTTTTTATCTCTAATTCCGATCAAGCAATTGACAGTAGAAGTTGTAGCATACTGTTAAAGAGGAGGTACTAGATACTAGATATATTATTGCTAGAAATGTTCCTTTTGAGTTTTTATTATTAATTATACATAAATAGTAAAAATTTAAGTTGTTATTGTTTGAATCATAATTATGTTTACTTTATTTCTACACAAACAGATTTTCTTAAAAAAATTACACACACGATGCAATTCAGTTGCAAACAAACAGAAACGTGAGTGTGAGAGAAATCTCTCACAAACTGATTGGATACGTTACAAAACTGAACCGTATACTGATCCCGGGTTAAAATGAGACACACTGTATGTACAATTGTACATTGTACACATGGCAGGAAAAGTTCAATATACTCGAGAGAAAAAAAATATGACTCTGTACATATGGCGAAAATATTCTTATAAGTATATACTAAAATTAGGTATATACAGGGTGAGCATAAAGTCTCACCCCACCCCCCGTATCTCGAGAATGGCTGAAAATACAAGAAAACGCAAAAACTCGTATTCCTTAATTTTTAAGAAGATTAATTTTCAGCCAAAAAAAAAAAAAAAAAAAAAATTGCCTACACGGCCCCAGTCAGGCTCGACATGGACCAACTTTAAAATCTTAAATAGAATAGTATGTCTTGTGACATATTGTTTTAAAGGTCTCATAGAGAGAAGTTCATTACAACAAATTTCAGTGAGCTACAACTTACCGTTCTTGAGATACAGGGTCGGACGTCCTGCGTAATATCCATATAATATATTTTGACCTATAACTCGTTGACGGTAAATTCCAGAAAAATGAAATTTGTTGATAATAACTCCTTATGGCAAGAACTTTCGAACAAGTTAAAACTTGATTTGTTTTTTCGTTAAAATTTTTCGGACTTCTTGTCCGGCTGGCTGACGAAACCGACCAGAAACTAACATCAACAGAGTATGTCGAGTTATAACTTTTTCGACAGGGCTTGTCATAAGGAGTTATTATCAACAAATTTTATTTTTCTATAATTTACGGTTAACGAGTTATAGGTCAAAATATATGGATATTACGCAGGACGTTCGACCCTGTATCTCAAGAACGGTAAGTTTTACCTCACTGAAATTTTTTGTAATGAACTTCACTCTATTAGATATTTAAAACAATATGCCAACGTCATACCACTCTATTGAAGATTTTAAAGTTGGTCCACGCCCAGCCTGACTGGGGCCGTGTAGGCAAAAAATTTTTGGCTGAAAATTAAAACCCCTAAAATTTAAGGAATACAGGTTTTAGTGTTTTCTTGTGTTTTCAGGCATTCTTGAGATACGGGGGGTGGGGTGAGACTTTATGCTCACCCTGTATATCACTCATACAAGTGCCTCTCATCTATACGTAACACCTTTCTTCAGGTGGCAGTTTCCATCATACAGCATCCCAGGAACAGTAGTACAAGCCTCACAGTCAGTAGTTTGCTGCAGTAATGGACAAAATTGCCATTTTTTTGCTAGCAACTTTCTTCATAATAGCTGGTAAGTTTTTGTATAACAACTTTCAATCCTTTCATCAACTATTAAATGCCCATTTTTTACTTTCCTTGTACTATGGAAACAAAATTTTTAAGTGGGCTGAAGTTTTCGTCTGTCAATTTTCAGTGACAAGACAGGGTTTTTTTTCATGCATTGGGTGCATGCAGAGACAAATTCATGACTGGGTGCGATCCGAACCAACGGATCCCTACACTACCTGGACCTACAGATCACCGCCTTATTATTATTATTATTATTTGTAATTTTGTAATTGTATATTTACGGGTCAAGCCCAGTATAAAATAAAACATTGATACATATCACTGCAATGAAAAAACATTTAAAACATCTAGTGACTAGATAAAAATAATAATAACATTGGTAACAGGTAGTAATAAATACTACTCTCACTACTTGTTTCCCGCATGCATTATTCGGTTGATGAGAGCATAAAATACAAAATTAGTCTCACATTTTTTCAATAAAGTAAGTTTTTGAATGGCTAACACGGCGACTACAATCAAAGTTTTAAAGACAATCAAAGTTAAATCAAAGTTGACAATCATTATTAAATACTTTTTTTTAAGTGGGGTTTAACGTCGCTTTCAACTGCCATGGTCGTATCACGACGGGGGTTTTACCCTCCATTCGCAGGAAACTCACAAACCTGCTACTCACATTGACCTCACCCAGCCTGAGTGGGGCCGGGAAAAGCCAGCGTCACGAGAATTAGAATTTGAATGGTCACCCATCCAAGTCTTAACCTCGCTGGATGTCGCTTAACTTCGGTGTTCTGAAGGGAACCGGTGTATTCAACATGCCATCGACGATGGCTATTAAAATATACTTTAATAGATATTGTCTATGGCAATCTCTTCCACCCAACCCTTAACCACTCGATCGCCATTTTTCACAGTTACTGGCACAAAGAAGAGGTCAAATTCCTGGGATGGCAGAGATCCGGCACAGCGACCCTCCAATAGGCGGCGCACACACCATCCAGGCCCAAGCAACACCGCCCGGGGTAACAATTTGTACAGACCTAGTCTGGCTATGAGACAAACAGGGAGAAGACCAGTGTCTCGCTAGAGGACTATTAACAGAGAGAAGACTAGCCAACCCTTACAATCCAGGCTAGCTTGCAGTTTTTTAAGCAGACGGTCACAACGAAGACCCTGGCCTATACCCTAGATCCTATACCTTGGTACTTAAAGTTTGACTTGTGGACTTACATTGAATCCAGTGTGGACTTACATTGAATTACATGGTTAGATTATTTTACATGGTACTGGCTCTACCCCAGGGTTCAGGGTATAGTGCGCCGTTGTGTCCGTGCATTAAGGGTTGGGCCGGAAGTATTATCCTCGCTGGACGTTGCTAAACTTCGGTGATCCTACGAGAACCATACGCGGCATCGATGCGACCTTGGCTTTTTAAGAAATTCAATGACTCATTATTGTAATATTCCAGGAACAACCACGCAGGAAAACGCTTTCATAGAAGCCGTCGAAGAAGAGTTTGCTAGACGTCAATACGCCCTTCTTCCTCCTTATCCACCAGCTTCTACTCCTTCTTCTCTACTTCCTCCACTGCCTCCACCACCTCCCAATTCTCCTGCATCTCCGCCTCCTCCTCTTCCTCTTATACCTCTCGCTGTGGGTTTCGACACGCCCACTATTGCCCCGCCCCCATCTTATCAAAAAAGTCTTCCCGCTCATGGTCCTCTGTTAATGGATCGTGAATCTCTGAGAGCCGTGGGCGCAGATGGCACTCCTGCTCTACTGACCGGTGCCCTGGGAGAGTCCTCTGGCTCTCAAGCTTTGAAAGGTGGATTAAAAATCAGCAAGAAAAACGAATTTATCTTGACACGTGCAGCACAGAATAATAATCAAACCTCTGAATCAACAATGAAACCCCGGAGGATTGAGTGACCAATTATAGGTACAAATTTAATAACACTCTTTTGTGGAAGGGGACCCTAAAACGTGTTTTGGAACTGAAAACTGACAATCGAAAATTCTGTATCGAAGATTCCATTTCTTACCTTCTTATAGGACTTATCCCATAGAAAGTAAATATATGTATAATGTCCAAACTAAGTGCGAAAATAATAGACAATTTATATATAGCAAGGTAATGCTAAGCGTCGGTTCTCCATATCTTACACAGTACGCAATATGTGACTTAGCGCCACAGAGGTATTACAAAAACGTCTATTAATTTCGCCCTAAAATTCAGTGTTATTTCCTTGGACAATCTCTTAATCAATAGTGGAAGGTAACCACCAGGTGAGGTTAAAGCTCAAAGCATTTCTACCACCTAACCCTCAGAGTCTTATTGCTATGTGGTCACTAACTCAAATAAATGAGGAAAAATTCGTGCACTGGGTGGGATTTGAACCAACTGATCACGAAGCTAACTCGATTACCTGACAAGTGCTTTAACCACTTCCATATTTTTGAATGTTTCACAATGTTATTTGCCAACCAAACACTGTAAAATCTTATTGCAAATAAATGATATTATTTTTAAATAAAAATAAAACATTTTTATTGCCCTCTTTTAACTAGGTAAATATTATTATGTGATTACCACAATAACTGGTACAGTGTCTAGCTGGGGGAGGTTAAACAGGGAGAAGATGGGAAGAAAATGACATTGGCATTAGCACCGCCCTTCATCAATAGTTTTTTTGTATTATTTTCAATATCTATGTATGTATATATTCTATGTCATTTGTAAATAAAACTTGATCCAACATGTTTTATTGGACCAGTGTCTCGCTAGAGAACTATAAACAGAGAACAGACTAGCGAACCCTTACAAGCCAAGCTAGCTTGCAGTTTCCTAAGGGTTTAATGGCTTATAAGAAAAGTTCAAGACCCAATGATGGTTGATCGCACATAGAAATATGTGGTTCGAGCCTATAAGAAATATAGGACGAGCCAACTCTGAAATAAAGATAGCTGGAGACCAGCATTCCCCCTCCAGCTGTAGCCACAACAACAACAACATTACCACAGTTATGATAACTTTTAAAATCATAAAAGCTAGCGTCGATGTCTCGTTGAATATATCCTTCTCTCACTGAACGCTTCTGTGATATATTGGTTTTTCCTAAAGATTGCAAAATGGCATACATTATAGACCCAACAGTGAGGTATGAATCAAATGATAGAAATTAGGCTGAAACAGTGGACGAAGAACTAAAAAAAAAAAAAATATAATTATGAACCATGTATAGAACATCTCAAAGAAAAATACAATTGTAAATACCCTCTTAGAGAATATTAAGTGATTGGTTTGTGGTTTGGAAGTAGAGGGTCTGTATTAAAGTTCCTGAAGAATGCATTAAAACAATTTATGATAACACCAAAACAAATCCAAGAAATGTGTGTAAAAGTTCTGAAAGACTCAATAGACATCATTCATAACCACATCCATGGAGTATGAAAAATAATGCGAAAAAAAGCAGAAGAAAAAGAAGAAAAAAAATGTATTTTGCTGATTGGTATGCTGTGTAAATTGGCAATCAGCAAAAATACCGTACGCCAGCGTCGATGGCATGTTGAATACACCGGTTCCCTTCAGAACACCGAAGTTAAGCGACATCCAGCGAGGTTAAGACTTGGATGGGTGACCATTCAAATTCTAATTCTCGTGACGCTGGCTTTTCCCGGCCCCACTCAGGCTGGGTGAGGTCAATGTGAGTAGCAGGTTTGTGAGTTTCCTGCGAATGGAGGGTAAAACCCCCGTCGTGATATGACCATGGCAGTTGAAAGCGACGTTAAACCCCATTAAAAAAAAAAAAAAAAAAAAATACCGACAGCATCATTGTTTTATTGTTTATAATAACTAGCGGGTTGTCGCCCGCTTTGCGGGCCGAGGCATGGCCGTGAAAGCAAAAAATCCTTTTTCGCCAATGGCAGGTGTTGTAGTGGGAATTATTGCACATCTAGACTATAAGACAAAGCTACCTACCAAATTTCAGCTTCCTAGTACTTACGGTTTGGGCTGTAGAGCGATGATCAGTCAGTGGTCAGTCAGTGACTTTGACATTTATATATTAAGATAAAACATTTGTTTCTCTCTAAAAATATCCGACTGAAGTTCAAAACTGGTTGGAGACTCTCCACTCTCAAAATCCCCGAATTTCGATAGGTTTTGATTGAAACCTGCCCTTGTTTTGGCTTTTTTCGATTTTATAACGCGGCCCCCTTAGCTTTCACGAGCACCAAATTTCACATCTAATTTTTGAAACGACTCAACAAATTTTGAAGAGCCTTGCTTTTTTCAAGATAAATAGAAAAAATCGTTTTCAATTTTCACCAAAACGGCCCCAATTGGCCCCGAGTGGTTTGATTCGGCCAAAAATCCATAGGTAAAATTCTAGGACACCAATTAACATGTAAACAAAATCAATTTTAAAGAATCCGTTCAAGAATTATCGCGGAACTGACTGCCACACAGACACACACACATACACACACAACAGACAGACAAACGAATACCAAATCGTCCATTATGCGAGTTAAAACAGAACCTCACTTAGTGAAGTCGCTTCGCTCCCTCACTGTGTTCGGATAATTATTGCTAATACCTAGACATTATGTATTGTATAGGTGTGACTCATCTATTACGTTACATTTTTCTTGAGGTGGCATTTTCCATCATATAACATCCCAATAGTAGTAGTTCCGGCCTCACAGATAGTGGATCGCAGAAGCAATGGACAAAACTGCCATATTTTTGCTAGCATTTTCAACTTTTTTCATAATAGTTGGTAAGATTTTGAACATCCAATTCAATTTTTTCCCATATTTTTGTTTAAATTGTTTCCATTTTTTATTTTTTTTATATATTAATTATTTGTATTGTACATGTACATATTTATTATATGTCTTTGTATCTAATATAGTATATAATAATAATAATAAAAGGGTTGGCGTTAAGAAGGTACCCAGCCGTAAAGTGTGGAATCCCCACGCATTCAGGATCAACAAGTAGGTGCCTTAACCACTTAACCCCCATTTTTCACAGTTTCTGGTACAAACAATTGGTCAAAATCCTGGCATGGCAGCGGCAATAGTGCGGACCAGCAACCATCCTATATGCAGCGAGCAAACCGTCCAGACCCAAGACCAACAAACGTAGCCGGTCCAAGCACCACCGCTTGGTTAGACGCCATCGAAGAAGATCGTGCTAAACTCAAAAGTCTGTATGCTACTCCTGTAGCTCCTTTTCCTCCGACACCTCTTCCGCCCACTTTTAGAGGTTTCGACACGCCTACCGTCCCGCCCCCTGCCACTTATCAATATGTCAACTGTGATCTTGGTCCTCCGTGTCGCCTCATTAATCTTGGAAATTTCAGACCTGTTGGCAATTTTGGCACTTCTGGTGCTAACCCTGCTGATCCGCCTGAGGATACTATGAAAGCTGCTAAAAAACAGTCTAAGAGAGCCGCATTTTATTTAAAACGTGAAGAATTGAAAAATAAGACTATAGCGGCTAGATATCGTAAAATGTCGTTGAACTAGAGGTCGTTGGTTCGAGTGACGAAACACAAGTTTAGCGGATATTTTTTTTTTTGTACTTTTTTTTCTCACCTTATATGGTGTTGTTGTTTTGTTTTTACTTTGATAATTTTGCACCTCACAAATCAAGTTTCACTATTTTTTTCTTCCATATATATTTGTGTGTTTCATCATGTAATTTACCAACCGAACATTGGAAAATATTATTTCAAATAAATATAATAAATGAAAAAAAAAAACTTTTCTTAATGCTTATAAATATTATAACTAGGTAGACATTATAGTCAGCGTCGATGGCACGTTGAATATATCAATTCTCAATGTTCTCATTCTGTCATTTAAGTTTTAAGAAATGAAATTCCAAAAACGAAGGTTAGGACTTGAATGAGACCATTCAAATTGGAACCATCAGTTGCAACGTGATGCTGGCTATTCTCGGCCACACTCAGACTCATCATCTGCTAAGGCAACGCTTGTCGTGATAGCCACTCTGTCTGTTCATGGCAATGGACTTCATAGTTGAGTAGGAGTTGACATTCATTATGTTAATCAATCTTGGAAGTATGAGCTTCTAGGTCGTCCTCGCAAAGTCGCCTGGGATTCTTCCTTCAAAATGTTCTTCATGAAGTCGCTGTGTCGAATGAGGTGACCAATGAGTTTAAACTCAGACTGGGTGAGGTGAATTTGAGTTGCTGGTTTGTGAGTTTCCAGCGAATGGCGAGTAAAACCATGTAATGATATGACCATGTAGTTGAAACGGACGTAAAAAACAACAACAAAAAAATTAACATCAAAAACCAATTGTTTAGGATCCCTTTTTAAACACTTACTCATTTAACTTGAGATAGATTTTTAAAACTCTAAACAAGCTCGAAATGTTTTTTTTGTACTTTTATTGCTCACCTTATATGTTTTTGTTTGTTTACTGAAATTTCACTCAAAAAAGTTTCTATTTCTTCCATATATATTTGTGGTTTTCATGTAAATCCAAGAATTACAATATATCAAACATAAGAAATAAGAAACTTTTCATATGCTCTCAATCTAGGAACATATATACTATAGTTAGATTAAGCGTTTATTCTGTCACTTAGATATAACCATTCATATGGAACTTGTTGGTCTCTATTCTGGCAACTTATCTACATCTGTCAAAGGCAACCTTTGCGGTAGCATTTTGCAGGCGACTTCAATTGAACAATAGTTCATACTGAGTTGGCTTCTATCGTACTCAAACCTGATTCTAAAAATGCTCTATCGTTTGAATAGTGCCATGTTCCACTGAGATTCTGTACAGCGAATGGCGAGTACAACAGTAAGATGACCGATGTAGTAAACGGACGAAAAAAAAAAATTCAAAGCATGTAGCTGAAAACTTATTCGATTGGTAGCTTAGATTATTTGGAAACAAACAAAATGTATCAATACCATTGTTTAGGATTATTCTTGAACTACTTCGATATTTTTGAGATAATTAAAATCAACATAGTCGAAACAGCTGTCAGTACCTATGTTCTGATATTCATGTACTCTGGTAAACTTCTCATTTTTCTTTTTACTAATCATTGGCTGAAATTCATGACTCCAATTAGGCAGATACTCATACAATGGTTCTCATCTATAAGTTAACATTCTTTGAGGTGGAATTTTCCACATATAGCAGCTTAGTCTCACACTCAGTGGATCGCAGAAGCAATGCATGCCATTTATTTGCTAGCATTTACAGCTTCAATCAAATAGTTGCAAGTTTGTATCAAACCTTATCCACTATTAAATGTCAGCCACGCGTCTACAACCTTTGAATGCCGAGTTTCGTGACACCATTCGCGTACCTCTGGTAGAATGGCACATTATTCTGCGTGGGTAGTGTGACAGCTTAGATGTCCCAATATTTAAAAATCATATACCGTCGAATTGAACAATATTCCTCTGATGGTAGTAAATTTCATTTGTATTGATATTTACGGGTCAAGCCCAGTGTAAAATCAACTCAGTTTCTGGTTAGATTATCGCTAGAATCAGAGATTTTTTAGTGAATCACTTTGTTTTTACAAAAGTTCTCAGCCGATTCTATTCAAATTTGTTTTATATGGTATGAATATGAAAAAAAATTGGAGCAAAAATATATTTTTTACAAAACGAACACAATAATTCCTGGTGAACGGTTATTAAAAATTTCAACTTTTATTATATTATGTAGAGTCAGAGATTTTTTACTGAATCACTTTTATTTACTTATTGAAAGTTGCTCAGAAGGTTATGAAACGTCCAGAAATATGAGAAAAAAAATTGGATTTTTTTTTGAAAAATATTTTTTTCTTTTCAAAAACAAAAACAATACTTTACATTTCTAACATTAGTTTCACGGATATTTTCTCGGAAGTAATAAGTACAAGTAAGCCATTCGGTCCTTAGGTACACATACAAACAAATAGTCAAGTGGTTGGGCGCATTACGATTCGGCCCAAAAAGGTTTATGAAAAAGGTTTTCGATTTCAGGTAAAAAAGGTCACCGAACGATTCGGCCCAGTGCAACATTCGAAGTACCGTACATATTGAGGGATTTTTTATTATTCAACATTAAATTACGGAATTACCTTCTATGTAGGTATATCAGGCTTTGGCCTTCTATGTATTAGGCATGGCCTACTATGTATTTTACCTAACCCTACTATATTCTTGAGGCATGACCTTCTATGTATTTTACCTAACCCTACTATATTCTTGAGGCATGGCCTTCTATGTATTTTACCTAACCCTACTATATTCTTGAGGCATGGCCTTCTATGTATTTTACCTAACCCTACTATAAACCTAAGGCATTGCCTTCTATGTATTATCCCTAACCCTACTATATTCTTGAGGCATGGCCTTCTATGTATTTTACCTAACCCTACTATATTCTTGAGGCATGGCCTTCTATGTATTTTACCTAACCCTACTATATTCTTGAGGCATGGCCTTCTATGTATTTTACCTAACCCTACTATATTCTTGAGGCATGGCCTTCTATGTATTTTACCTAACCCTACTATATTCTTGAGGCATGGCCTTCTATGTATATTACCTAACGCTACTGTCAAACACTCAAATAAACACTGATAACAAAGATGACTGTTACTAGTTCAAAACAATAACATCGTGAACATCGCCATTGTTCTCAGTTCTTTCAGGGCAACGTTTCCATACTATTTTATAGGGATTTTTTTGGTGGAATGAAAGTGGGACTTTTTGTTAGAATGAAAGTGGAACTTTTTGTGTGGGATCAAAACTTGATAGGGTGTTTTGGGACGAATCATGCTATGGAAAAGGTCTCCTCAGGTAATTTGGGCCGAATCGTGAAGTTCCCAAGTGGTTAAGGCGCTAGTCTGGTAATCCATGTAGGGTAGGGATCCGTTGGTTCGAATAACCCAGTGCATGAATTTTTCTTCATATGAGTTTGTGACCACATAATAATGGGACTCCGAGGTTATGTGGTAGAAAATGCTTTGAGCATTAACCTCGCCTGGTGGTTCCACTAAACAGAGAGTATTATTATTATTTTTATTAACAACTAGCCGTTTGCCCGTGCTTTGCAACGGGACTAAATTTCAAATTTACTAAGGCATGGCTGTACTGCTGGACAGCAATGCCTTTTTGAACTTTTTATAATTTTTCTGGACAAAGCAATAATGGTTTTGGGGGGGTCAATTCTGAGACATTTTTCGCTATCTCTTACCGTTTTGGCTAAACAACTCCGGACAAACAAACAAACAAACAAACAAGCATAGGTAGGTAGGTAGGTAGTCCTTTTTTCTGTTTTATATATAGAGATGTTTTCAGGTTCAAGTTTCGCATCTAGGAAGAGACTGAGACCATCCATGTAGAGCGAAGCTTGGTTACGAAGCGCAATGGATGAAGAATATGCCAGACTCCTGCGCAGATTTCCCGGCCCTCCTCTACCGCCTCCTAAACCTCGCACTAGCCAGCGTCGATGGCATGTTGAATACACCGGTTCCCTTCAGAACACCGAAGTTAAGCGACATCCAGCGAGGTTAAGACTTGGATGGGTGACCATTCAAATTCTAATTCTCGTGACGCTGGCTTTTCCCGGCCCCACTCAGGCTGGGTGAGGTCAATGTGAGTAGCAGGTTTGTGAGTTTCCTGCGAATGGAGGGTAAAACCCCCGTCGTGATATGACCATGGCAGTTGAAAGCGACGTTAAACCCCACTTAAAAAAAAAAAAAAAAAAACCTCGCACTGCTGCAGGTTTCAACACGCCTACTTTTTCTCCGCCCACTTCTTATGCATCTTCCCATGTTGATCAAGGTCCTGCCTTTTCACTTGTGAATGCTGATTTTTCCCCTTTCAAGTCTGGTCCATTTTCTGTTCCGTTTGCTGGAAAATTTAATATTTCTAATTCTGACGATTTAAAAGTGGCTAAAGACGGGACGTTGCAATTGAAGGGGGACGCATCAGAGGAGACCTCAAGTCCTTCTTTAGATCGTCAAAGAGTAAAATTAAATGGTAAAAAATTGTTATTTAAACTAAAACGCGCACAATTGAAAGAAAGGCCTTGATTTTTAATGTTTCTTTAATGATAATAAATAAATCATTTATTTTATTTTTAATTTTTTGTATACAGAGGAGTTCCTTCCAAAGCCATTTGTTATTGGCTTCTAACATGACGTTTTTTACTTTACCTTACTGTCCGTTTTTTTAACGTTGCTTTCAACTGCCTGGAGTGCCCGGTCAACTTTAGTCATTTTGTACATGAATAGTTTTACTATTTTTATTCTGAGCTTTCGCCAACCAAAGTAAGTAAAATTATGTTCAAAAATATTAATAAAATTAATTTAAAGTATATTAATATCAAACATATTAGATCGAGTTTTATTTACATAGAATATATTCATACATGGAAATTGACATTAATAAAACATTACCTGATCAAGGGCGGTGCTAATGCCGACGGCATTTTCTTCCTTTTTTACCGTTTAACGTCGCTTTCAACTACATGGTCACATAACGACGGGGGTGTTACTCCCCAATAACAGGGAACTCACAAAACAGGGTATACATATATTAGGAGTAATCAAAAAAATTATCATTTTAAAATGAAAAATATTCTCGTCAAATTAATGGAATACAAAATGGAACAAGCATATAAATTTTTATTTTAAAGATTAGTGTTTCATAATCTTTTTTGTAGATTTGAAACCACTGCCGTTTCAAAGCGTTTACAACGTATTAGCCCTAATGTGTTTCAGCTGCCCTTCGCGTAGCATACCTCCCCTGTGTTGAGCGAAGATTGACACAATACTTCCCATTTAGATTTTGGGTCTACACAAGCGCACCGGAAGGTTATGTAATGTATTGTAATGTAAAAAGCCTTTATTTGTACAATTAAATTTACACACAACATAAATATATACATAGTATATGGGCATCTTGTACAAAATCAGATTATAATATCTGAGGCCTCCCCATGTAAAGGGGGCATCTAAACAACTGGATTTAAGGATATAAACAATACTATAATCAAAATTTGGATATACAGGGTGGACCAAAAAAACGTTTACACCCGTTAATGGTAGATTACTGACGACATTTCTAGGACGGATCTGCAATCCGTTTTTTCGGATTCGCCTTTATAACTGCACAAAGTGATTTTTTGCAACTTTCTGAAAAAGTCCGACTTTGGCTTATTCTTCAGGTCAGAATTTTTTTCCTGTTTAAGATGAGTTGATTCTGAACATTTTTGCAGAAAGCCAACAAAATTTCGATGTTTCTAGCTACACTATTTTGTTTTTTACGGTTTGGTTTGGCATCTTTTTTGACACCTGAATAGAAAAAAAATTCTCATGTAAATTTTTTACACTTTGAAACACTCAAGATTTGTCCGAGCAAATTTTGGCACAGACATGGGCAAGTTTGATAAAAGTTGGCGGCCAACCCAAGGATGCTAAAAAATAATTTTATCTTCTGGGTAAACAAACCAGGTAAGTCTCAAAAAATGATGTTCAAAATCTTAAAAGTGTTGACCGTGTAGGGTCGTCTTGTACTCAAAGAGTAATTAGCTATTTATGTCTGATAATTATTTTCCTTGGAATTAATTAAAGGCATTAATTAATCAAAGGAATAAATCAAATGAATGATTGTTTGTTTCTCGATGATAGTTTTCAAGCATATTTTTCTGCATTCTATGAAATATTATCTTTAAACTTCTTGAGTTTTTTTTTAGTACAAGTTACATTATTATAATTCGGATGCTGAAATGGCAGATACGCTTTTAGCATATGGAGTTGCCAACAGGAACATTTGGGATCACGTGAAAAACATAGTTTACGAAATCTGGTAGCAAGAATCCTGTTGGCAATCGATGACCTGACAGAAAAACCTGGAATCTTCCGCAACATTCGACGGAACATGATGAAGACGTTCAATCTTTGCATCCAGGAATGTGGACGCCACTTCCAACAGTTCCTCTAAGGGAATTGAGAAGGGAGAGAGAGAGAGAGAAAGAGAGCGAAAGAGAGAGAGAGAGAGAGAGGCAGAGAGCGAAAGAGAGAGAGAGAGAGAGAGAGAGAGAGAGAGAGAGAGAGAGAGAGAGAAAGGCAAGAAGGTAGAGGGACAGTTCTGAGTTAGAACTAAGGTACTAAAGTCTCAATTGGTTTCAAAAATTTGTGTGAGGAGAATCCATAGTGTGTACTATGGCTAAATAAAAAATGGCAACAGTCTTTTTTATTTTGTAGTCATGAATTTTTTGCTGGCTCTGGCGTTCGGACCGGATGGACTAGCTTACCACTGAGCTAATCGTGCGCGTCTAATCGTTTCTCATTGAACATACTAACACAAAATGTTTTTTTAAATACCTTTTTGTTTATATCAAAATAGTATAAAAACATAATAAAGACTGCAAAAGTTTATTAATTTTACAAAATATTATTTTGTTTTTTTCAAGACTTCTATTAAGAGTTGGCAATCGGTAAATATTTGTTATTTAGTATTGTTTATGATAGAAGAATATACCTACATATTTACCTGGATTTATTTCATAAACTCTATTTTCGTTTGGAAAATTCGCTAGTTTTTTTTTTTTCTCGTAGGTAAGCATAAGAAAAACCATCCTTACATTATCAAGGCAGTCTCTTTTAGGGGCTTACATGAATAATAATTATGTGTATTGCAGTGGCGGCTCCTGACTTCAAGACTAGGTGAAGACAAATTATACCCAGAAGTATTGAAAAAATAAAATTATTAATTTATCAGATCTTAGTTCTTATGGTCTCATAAACACAGCCCACTGTAAGTTATGGCTGTTTCCCTGCACAGCATGGTTTTCTCTCATACCAGTTTTGCATCATATAAGTTTTTATAGGTACTTTTTTTGGAGAACACTTGGTACTTAATAAATAAACAAGGCCAGCAGAACAATTTGTCAACACTTGAGCCATTCATTTTTCACAGCCATTCAGGCTTGAACTGTATGGCTGTGGGGCAGGCATTTGCTTTACTTTTTTAGTGGTGGTTATAGTAATTGGAGAAATTGGACATCCAGTAATCATAATATCTTTCTTATCCTCATTACTTCTTAATCTGAATGGGGTTACTTTTAATGTTTGAACCCCATGATTTTGTGGGAATCTCATTGTTTCTTTGAAATATTGTTATTAATTATTCATCTTAATAAAAAATATTAACTAAAAGTTGGTAAAAAGGAATTAAAATAAAAATATTAGGATTATACCTCAGTAGATAGGTAGGTACAACATTTTAAAGAGGGGTTAGAACTGGGAAGGAAAGAAAGTTAGTTGAAGACTAAAAATTACAATCCAAAACTGGAAGAAAATCCACCACCGGATTACAAAATAAATCTAAGAAAACATACTTACTACAAATATAAAATCAGCTTAAATTTGTGTTACCATTGATGTTTAAATGACTATTTATGAAAAACACAGATATTGCCTTATAATTTTAAGTACTTCACTGGAAGCTGTGTGCTTAGGTACCTGCAACCTGCATAATTATAATGTTATTTCTGACACTGAAAGAAGTACATAGCTACTTCATATTCAACTTATTATGAAAAGCACAGGTCAGATCAGGTAGTAATAATGTTTCTATCCTGTATCAAATACTGGGAAATAACTTTATTTAGTTACACCAATTAAAAGTCACTTGATTACCGTTGAAAAGATTTGAAAATAATCTAATAAAATTTAAAAAGTGCGCCACAAGTTTTGTTTACATTCTAAAGATAAGAGATACAATGTTGCCAAGTTAATTTCATAGCTAAATTTCTACAAACTTCAAGAGCTATATTTTAAATTTAAAGAAATCTCTCAAATCATGTAAGACGTATTTATTCATTTTAAAAAATAATACTACACCGCCTGAACAGAATTTTCTCTTGAGAATTTCATTTCAACACGTCTAATTTCATGATTTTTTTTAAAGTGGTTCCATAGTCAGGATCTTAAACAGGACCACCATTGTCCCTATTTAAAAACTTCTTGGAACAACTAGATACCAGATTATCTTATTTGGCTCAATTTTGGTACCTACATTAAATAATTATTTCCGAGATTTGACTTCAATCGAGATGTCCTTTTTAAGACTATAGTTGACAAGATACAAAAGTAGTTAAAATTTATTGATATCGGCTATCGTTTAGGACTAGAACCCAAAAAATGAGAAATAATATCCAAAATTCCTGACACAAAATCCTGCTTTCCTAACTCCTACGTTATTAATATATTTTTTTTTTTAATATTACAAGATTGTGCTAGATATGGGAGGCTAAATCATTGACTGGTTTCCTAGGTCTGGCATAATGCTACTGGCAACAATGTTAATATCAAAAACACATGACATCTCACATGGTATGTGGCTTCGTGACATTTCGTATGAGGTCGTGTAGATAATGTAAACTGAATACAACTGAAGACTGTCCTCAGTAGCATATTACATAGATATAGTTCTTGCCTAATATTTCATGATACCTACTTGGAAATACTCAACTCTGATTGGTTGATTCAAGGACAACTGAAGACAATTTCGAATTGTCTTCACATTTGGTGTTCTCCTTGGAATGTCATGAAATGTTAAGCAGCATTGATCTATTTTACACAAAGCTTACTCTTTTTTTTTTTTTTTTTTTTTTTTCTTTGAGTTGGATCAATTGTGCCATGTTCAAGGGATTATGAGTAGTGTTTTCACTGTTCAAAATTAGGTGAAAATGTCTTCAGTGTCTTCACCCGACGAGCCGCCACTGGTGTATTGTGATACCATTAGTATCTGATATAACTCAATTTACAGATGGTATTAGCAACAAAAAAAAACCATAAGTTGTTCGTGTTACAACAGGTCAGATACAGGTATGAATAAAATATTCCATCAGATTTTTTTGATATTTAAAAAAACATTAACTGCCGAGAATTGATCATCGGACATGCAACTATCACTCTTAGCACTACTACATCTAGCTAACACCACTGACAATCTGAGAAGCACGAAATTTATCATTTGAATTTTCCTAAACTGGCTGATTAAGGCATGTGAGACCGCGGTATTCAAAAAAACACTGCCAATTATGGACACAATACTTCCTCGTGATTGCTTCACATTGTAAACACGTGCCAATTTTGAGATTTTATAGAAAATTACGTGTATCTCCAAAACGACTCAACCGATTTTCTTCAAATTTGTTTTATATGGTAGAATATTGTTTTTTATACATTCTTGACTCCACAAAAAATTCTGTATCGGCAAGTCGTGGTCCTTTTTTTTTTACTTTTTTGTCAAAAATTTCGGATTTTCTTAAATATCAGAGTCAAATTATAATTAATTAAAAAATAAATATAAATAACCTATGTTAAACAATAATATGCATATTCTCACAAAATTTCATCGAAATCGAGTGTACCGTTCCCGAGATATAAGCGTTTAAGTAAAAAGTTAGTGGTCAGGCGCATGGTCTCTTTCACCCAGAACCGCTGGTATCAATTCAATGAATTTAAAATGGGACCATCTACAGAATGTCTCCTAGATGTGTGCAAAATTTCATCAAAATCGGTCGAGTAGTTTCCGAGATTTGCGCGTTACAAGGAATCGTTTTTACAGACCGACAGACAGACAGACAGACAGACAGACCGACAGACCGACAGACAGACACAAAACCAAATTTACTCAGTAGGTTATGAAACGTCCAGAAATATGAAAAAAAATGAAATCGGAGCAAAAAAATATTTTTTTTTACAAAAACGAACACAATACTTCCGATTTCTAATATTAGAAATTTCTCGGAAGTAAAAGCAATGTAAACAATTTATGTAAACAATACAAGACGCCCTTACACAGTCTACAGCTAGAAAACTCTTAGGATTTTTGAAGATTTTTTGACAAACATCTAATAATTTTTCCCAGAAGATCAGGTGATAAAAAATCGTAAAATTATTTTTTAAGCATCCTCGGGGCGGCCGCCAACTTTTATCAAACTTGCCCATGTCTGTGCCAACATTTGTTCGGACAAATGTCGAGTGTTTTATTTAGTAAAAAAGTTTTTTTGGGTGTTTTTTTTCTGTTCAGGTGTAAAAAAATATGACAAACCAAATCGTAAAAAACAAAGTAGTGTAGCTAGAAACATCGAAATTTTGTTGGCTTTCTGCAAAATTGTTCAGAATCAACTCATCTTAAACAGGAAAAAAGTACTGACCTGAAGAATAAGCCAAAGTCGGACTTTTTCGGAAAGTTGCAAAAAATCACTTTGTGCAGTTACGAAGGCGAATCCGAAAAAACTGATTGCAGATCCGGCCTGGAAATGTAGTCAGTAATCTACCATTAACGGGTGTAAACGTTTTTTTGGTCCACCCTGTAGAATTTTGTCGATTCGAACCCGGGACCTTCCACTGGGCAAGCGGAGAAACTTTTTCTTTGAGCTAATCGTGCGCATAAATGTTGTACATTATAATTTCACTATTCTATATTTAAAAAAAAAATAAAACAAAAAAAATAAGCCATAAAAAAAAACAATAAAAACTCTATTGTTCTCTGAAGTACTACAAAGCATGTATATTTGATTTTTATATCTTATGAGTTGCAATTTGATTAGCGCATTGTGCAAAAAGAAATTGCATTTCTCGCCGGAAACTGTCTGGCATACTGCCCAAGAAGTGGTCGGTGATACCGTGAGAACATCTAGACAAAGAGGTGCATTGTGTAAGTCAGCGGTAGCTCGGTGAGTACCTAACCGCGGGACCAGGGTTCAATACACGGCTTAGTGGTAAGTAATATAGTGAGAACATCTGGACAAGGAAGTGCAAGTCAGCGGTAGCTCGGTGAGTAGATAACCGCGGGACCTGGGTTCAATACCCGGCCTAGTGGTAAGTAATATAGTGAGAACATCTGGACAAGGAGTTGCAAGTCAGCGGTAGCTCGGTGAGTACCTAACCGCGGGACCTGGGTTCAATACCCGGCCTAGTGGTAAGTAATATAGTGAGAACATCTGGACAAGGAGTTGCAAGTCAGCGGTAGCTCGGTGAGTAGATAACCGCGAGACCAGGGTTCAATACCCGGCCTAGTGGTAAGTAATATAGTGAGAACATCTGGACAAGGAAGTGCAAGTCAGCGGTAGCTCGGTGAGTAGATAACCGCGGGACCAGGGTTCTATTGCAGGCTGAATTGAGAAACAGAATACTTCTTAGAAAAGTTTGTCCTGGTACCTCAGTGGTAAAGGCGGCACTCTGTGAATCCAGAGATTCCAGAAGTCGCGGGTTCGAAACGCAGCCAGGACATGACAAGTTATCCTCCCATTTGGGATTTTTACCACTTAAGAATGCGTCTTGGGCTTACTGCTGGGATAATGGGACTTAATAGTCCAAATCGGGCCATATAAGTAAGGCGATATTATTATTATTCTTTGTCCCGAGTAGGTTTAAATTTGACTCTGAAAGTGGAGTTGAAATGAAAAACAAGAAAATTGTAAAAGTTCTTGTGTTTCACTGCGATTATTCATTGTTGTCTGTGGGTTTGAAACTAAGTCAACAGATTAGGAACGGATTTAAATCTTTAAATTCCGAGGGTAGAAACTCCCGAGTTCAAGTTTGACTTGAGAAAGCTGAAGATTACGTAGGGGTAAATCTGTGAGGTTTGATAGAGGGGGGTAGTGGGGAGAGGGGTGGGGGGGGGGTAGTGCTAGAGGAGGTGAAACGGGAGGGGGAGGATGAAGATTTCTAACCTAGAAAAGAAAGAAAAATGATGTAGAATAGGTAATTTCTTATGTATGGTTTATTTATTTATGGCTTTATTGTTCATCTCAAAGTGAGAAGACCCATGTAATAAACTTGATCAGGAAATCTGATGGCAGTGATTGTCAGATCGCCAAAATTGTCAGTACTTCAGCCGGATGTCAATGCGTTTCCCAGGGTGAACCACGAGGAGGCGTACTAACATTTTACCCCTTATTGTATGGTAATTTATTATTTAATAATATTAGTATACATAAAATGATTTGAAGAGAGAGAAAGGTAGTTTGTTCTAACTTTTATAGTGATAAATAAATGTATGTTCTTTGTTTATTGTATCATAATTTTGGGGTAGTGCAAAATTACAAGGCTTTTTATTTTCTTTTACATTCTTGTCTATCATTTGACCATTATTTCGCCACTGGTCGCTGCTCACATCAAAGTAGTGACTCCTTTTTCCTCACGAGGTACGCCGAGGTGATGGACGCCAATCATCCAAATACATTACAGATCGTAGGGGGGAGAGAGAGAGAGAGAGAGAGAGAGAGAGAGAGAAAGAGAAAGAGAATTTTGAAACAGAAAGAAAAAGAGAATTCTGAAAGAGAAAGAAAAAGAGAAAGAGAGAGAGAGAAGAGAAAGAAAAAGAAAAAGAGAGAGAAAGAGAAAGAGAGAGAGAACTAGAGAAGAGAAACAAAAAATGGCTAAGAGCAGGTGAGGAAATGGTTTCGCTTTCTTAAGATATTATGAAGATAAATGGGCTACAAGCGCCAGCCTTATTGTTGAAAATAAATGATCCCCTATTTGTACTGGTCAGAGGTACAGGAACAGAACGTGGCTTTTAATTGAAGTATTATTATTGTGAGTAGCAGAAGTATTGGTAGCAACACCGGGATTAATAATTCACCTAATTTTGGACAGCAAGAATTGCGAATTCTGTGGAAGATATTTCTTTAATCTTAATATATAAATGTCAAAGACACTCACTGACCACTGACCACTGACCACTGACTGATCATCGCTCTACAGCCCAAACTAGGAAGCTGAAAGTCCTAGGAAGCTGAAATTTGGTAGGTAGCTTTGTCTTATAGTCTAGATGTGCAATAAGACGGGATTTTTCGAAACTCCCACTACAACACCTGCCATTGGCGAAAAAGGATTTTTTGCTTTCACGGCCATGCCTCGGCCCGCAAAGCGGGCGACAGCCCGCTTGTTTAATATAAAGTTAACACTAGTTTAAGTTTATAGTAACGTGTAATTATATCGTATAACCGGTATAACGTATAAAAATATCTCTTTTTAGGATCGTCTTACTTTTTGAATTCGCGGGGTGCAGTCGCAGTCCTTAAACATAATAATAATAAGTAATAACCAAGATTTGAAAACTTGTTCATTGTCCTTCTACAGAAATTTGTTTAGGTCATGTTTGGTTGAATAGAAGTGATACTAGCACAAAAGAAAAACCAAAGCCAAAAAATAACCAAAAACAAAGCCCAGCCTGAGGCTGAGCTTTAAACATAAAAGTTGTACGAAAGGAATTTTCACAAATCATTTTTTTTTTTTTTTTTTTTTTTATGTATATTTTTTTCTGTGGACTTTTTTGTAACAAGTCATACATACTCGTATAATATGGTTGAAAAGTTATAATTGCCGTGGGAATTGAATTCACCATACTCGCGCGCTCGGTTTAATCTTCTCCACAAAAAAGAGCAAAAAACAAACGGCTAGCTTTCTATGAGTGGATAATAAAAAATTTGCGCCCACAGCTCAATTTAGCGGTTACCTGAAATTTAGCCGCGTGTGTATAAAATGATTTATTTCTATTATGTTTGGTCCAGGAATTTATTAATTCAATTTATTCAATATTGTCCCCAGTGGTATGATCGATACAATAACAAAAAAATTTTGTGGTTCTTGTGATGGACTTTGTGTCAGGATATTAGGGTTCTATTGACTCGGGTATGTAATAGTTCCGTGGTCATCCTGGTTCGTGCAATGTACTTCCAATGGAATGGATTTTATGGTTGGTTTTATCATTGTTTGGTATGTTATAGTGCTTACAATCATTTTTTTAGATTCACCTTCACCTTCGATATGAAACAGTGATTTTTTTTTTTTTTTTTTGAGGTTTAAAGTCGCTTTCATCTGCACGGTCATATAACGACAGGAGGTGTTACGCTACATCCGCAGGAAACCTACAAACCTGCTCCGCACATAAACCTCACCCAGCCTGGGTTGGGTCAGAATGTTTGAACTTATTTATTATTTACCTATGATATTGAGACAATGGTTAAGCTCCGAGTCCACAAGGTAGATATAAGAAAGTGTTTATTCCATATTTTCACCCTAAATATTTGGGTGGAATCCATATTCAAACTGTCAATAAGATTAAAGGCGAAATTAATAGACAAATTCTTTATCACAAGTTATTGCTAAGCGTCGGTTTTCCCTATCTTATACAGTACGCAATTCGTGACTAAGCGCCATAGAGGTATTACAAAAACTTCTATTAATTCCGCCCTAAGACACTTCAGACTTCAGTTAATAATATTATATTATGATAATATACAAGATTCTTATGTTTATAAGGATGAACTTTTAGATTTATATTACCCTCTCATATAAAGTTTTTTTCCATTTTGCTATCTAAGAATCTTATGTGTACTCGAACTATGGATCAGCATTTTTATTCTTCACATCAAACTGTCGCATGAGAAGTTGCGGAAGTCCCCATTCAGCAGATAGTGGATCAGCAAAGTCCTGTTATCCTGTACTTTACAAAACTTGTAAGCCAATCACAATCTGCAAGACGAGGCTTTTGTTTTATTTATCTTCATTGGACTAAAGTTTTTCCTTCACAAGTTCAATATTATTCTTGTAATCATTTCAGATCATGCTGACTGAGATTATTCTCTTTACATAGATCAGCAAATTTCCAGTTGATAAGTTTATACTTTTAAATCAAGGCCTTTTCCTATTCGATGGATTAATCCACCTACTTTTTTCCCTGTAAATAGGAAATACAAAGAAATAATGGAAAACTTGAGCTAAGTTCAGTAGTTATAGTCAAACTTTTTGTCTAACAGTGACGCCGTTTTTTTGCCCAACGAGAATTTTTTCTTGGAAACTTTTTTCTTCTGAGAACAGTTTTCTTATATCTTTCTCTCTTTCTCTCTCTCCCTCTCTCTCTCTCTCCCTCTCTCTCTCTCTCTCTATCTCTCTCCCTCTCTCCTCTCTCTCTCTCTCTCTCTCTATCTCTCTCCCTCTCTGTCTCTCTCTCTCTCTCTCTCTCTCTCTATCTCTCTCTCTTTCTGTCTCCTTCCCACCCTCACTTATTTGGGAAAGGAAAGAATCTGGTAATGGTCATTTCGAAGTTGCGTGTCATGTCTGTCTAAACGAGGTCGTAAAGAAATTAGAGACATTTGCTCAACTTCTCTCCAAGCACGAAACAGTTGTTGCACCTCGAAATATTTGCTTATAAAACCCATAATCTAGGAAATAAGGCACTAAACTTATTCTTATCTGAGAAATCTAGACATAAAGTTTGAGAAAATGTACAACGGAGCAGAGGTATGATACAGTATATTTTTAGAATATTGTTGCTAGTTGTTCTTGCTGAGAGACGTTCAACAAATACGGTACCAATAGTGCCAGGTCAAGAAACAAAAACAAAGCATTGGCGCCCTTTGCAGGGTTGGCGCTAAGAAGGCATCCAGGAGTAAAATATGGAAGTAGGATAAGTTTTTGAATAATGCCGACTGCAAGTAGGTTTTCTTAGGAGCAAAGGGAAAGAAAAGACGATTTGTTAGTTATTCAACACACTTTTTGTATACAAATAGATGACATACTCCATTTCACTGAAAATGGGAAACCGATCATGATAATAGAGGATAAGTAAACTATGAAAGTAGGATAAGTTTTTGAATAATGCCGACTGCAAGTAGGTTTTCTTAGGGGCAAAGGGAAACAAAAGAAGAGTTGTTAGTTATTCAACACACTTTTTCTATACACTTATCCTCCTGAGACCTGGGCACGTTTTCCCGAAAGTACTGATTTAGACCTGGATGTACTGTTCAAAGTACATAAGACAGATACTGCTTGAGTCCTCGGCATGTATTCCAGAAAGTACAGATTAAGACCTGGCGTACTTTTAAAAGTACATGGAATTTTCAAAAATTCCCGACGGTTTTTGAGAGAAGATAGTAGTGTGAAGTGAAGTTGTCTTATGTACTTTTAAAAGCACATTCAGGTCTCAGGAGGATATAGATGACATGCTCACTTTCACTGAAAATGGGAAGCAGATAATATCAGAAACATGCATCCTCCTCTCCTTACAGCCAGACCATTGCAGCTGTGTGGAAAACATGGGCACGTTTTTACAGTAAATTCACGTCGGTGAGACGTGCAGGATCATCCCTCACGCACTTATCACGTCCGGGACTTTATGAACGTAAGTATGTACAAGGCACGGTGTAAATAATACCGGGTCGATTTATTATGCGTATCAAATTCAGAACATGAATTTCGTTTTATCTCCCCTTCAACCCCCCACCCCTTTAACATGGAGGTAATATTTGTAATATTATCCTTAATAATATCATCATCGTCAGCATAACACACACTATTGTTACCTACCTTATACGTTTCTGAAAATACTTGAATAATTATGTATGAATATACTTGAATTGAATATACAGTATGCTTGGATTGAATGTACCTGAATAATTATGTATTGTGTAAGGAGAAGTAGAGTTATATTGTTTTCTAATAAAGCAGGCATATCAGTGAATTTCATGTGTACTTGAATAATTATGTATTGTGTAAGGAGAAGTAGAGTTATATTGTTCTCTAATATAGCAGGCATATCAGTGAATTTCATGTGTACATTTTGAACAGTTTCAGTGTTTCTGAATCTTTGGCTACATTTGAAACACTAAACAATTAAAACAAGTGTGGAATTCTGGAAGTTATTAATGTCGTCTTCATTGAGACTTGGTTGTATCAAGGAAACATTCAAGCCTGTACCATATCATTTATTTTCAATGTATTATTTTAACAATGTATTTTCCTAGTGTTGGATGCATAAATTAAAAATCCCTCCTCTCCTACAATGTGTATCGGTTTAAGTATCTGTGGCCAACCATCATGGCCACATTTTGCCAGTTTTTTAAAAACAAACAGTCAACCGTCTCAGAATTCCGAATTCGATAACGTGACGAAAACTTCAGACCGATATAGTGCCTTTTCCGTTTAAAACCAACTACAAGATCGACTAAAGGTAGGATACACTCTCCTTTCTTAATTTGCCACCCCTTCATTTGGTCCTATCGAGGCCTAGATCATTATTCTAGAGCCAGAAATCTATTCTATCTGTAAGTTCCACATTCCAACACCATTGTGAACATTTGCCAGTATTAGCCTTTAGTTATTTGCCTTTTGTCTTTGCCTAAGAAAACAGAATTGTTTAATTTTGTTCTTTGCCTTTTGCCATTTTGTTTTGTTTCAGTGCCTTTTAACTTGTAGTTAATTTCACCTAGGTATTACTTTTTGTCTGCCTTTGTCTTTTGCCTAGTACCTTTAATAATTGCCTTTGCCAACTTTATTATTACCTGCCTTTGTTGAATTGCCTTTGCCAACTTTATTATTACCTGCCTTTTTTAATTGCTTTTGCCAACTTTTGTTGCCTTTGTATATTGCCTTTAATAATTAGGTATTTCTTTGTTGTTTGCCTTTAAAAGCTATTGCCTTTGGTATTGCCTATTTATTCATACCATAGGTGTTTCTTTTATATTATTACCTTTTTATTAATGCAATTTTATTTTTCCTTTAAAAGTCGTATGTGCAAATTGCGAATCTCACGGGAAAATCCCACATAAAATCCCGCGTATAAAATCCCATATTTTATTCCCATCTCGCTTTGAACGCGCTTTTTAACCAGTTCGAAGCATCGAAGCTAGAGCTATCTGTGTTCCATTCAAGAACTCTGTGGTTTATTATTTACTTTGAAAACCGCAAAGTTTTGAATAATTTGAATTCCGTTCAATTTTTTTGGGTTTCCTTTGATTTTGATCAAATCGTTCAAAGTTGAAATTTATATAAGTCTAACCAAGTACCTATTCTTTCACTATGGCCAAGACTCCTGCTCAAAAGATGGAAGTGGCTGTAGAAAATAGAAAGAGGTATTGGCAAAGAGTCCAGATAACCCATGACTTGATACCCAAGTTGTCAGATCCTACATCCAAGTCTCAGTTTTTAACAAGGTATGCTGCTGTGGGCGATGCCTATCTAAAGTTTGAAGCAACGTTAGAAATTATCAATGAACTGAATACCTTGTTGGAAACCGATAGCAAGATCACGGATAATCTTTCTTCATCCCAAGCTATGGATGATATGTATTTTGCCATTTTAGAGGCATTCAAAGGTTTAGAACCTGAACTTCCTCAACCTGCTCCTGTCACTCAACCGATTCCAGGTAAGCCAAAGTTGCCACAATTGAACATCCCGCAGTTTGATGGCTCATTTGTGGATTTTAGTGCATTTAAGTCACTTTATGATACTTTGATCCACAGTCATGACTCATTAAGCACCATTGAGAAGTACAGTTATTTGAAATCTTTGTTGTGTGGTCCAGCCCTACATGCTATTCAAGGGTTCCCTTTCTCGTCAGACCACTACCAGGTGGCTTACGATACACTGGTCACTCGTTTTAGTAACAAGCGAGTTGTAGCATCCACAATTGTTAATAAATTATTTTCCATCAAACCCTTTCAAAATGAAAGCCAGCTGGTCCAGTTTCTAGAGAACTTCAATGTCCATGTGGAGTCTCTTAAAAACCTCAACCTACACAATCTTTCTGATTTCCTGATTTGTTCACTGTCTCTCAGGTTGTTGGATAATAATACACGTCAAGCCTTTGAAAGTGCCAGACCCGACAAAACTGCAATTCCAACCTACCAAGATGTTCTCTCCTTTGTTGAGGGTCAAGTTGCCGTGTCTAAGCTGTTGCCTTCCACATCCAACTTCAAGTTACCTCCAATTGTTAAACCTGCTCCACCAACCAAACGGTCTATGGTAGCTAACCTTACTCCTACACCACAGGAGAAGTTAAAATTAAGCCATTCTTGCCCTTGTTGTTCTCAGGGTCACCGTATCCGTGAGTGTCCCAAGTTTTGTTCCTTATCTGTATCTCAGCGCTATCAAGTCCTTAAGGACAATAAGCTGTGTTTTGCATGCCTGGGGCCACACCCTAGGTCATCATGTCATTCAAAGTATTCATGCCGCCAATGTAGCTCTAAGTCTCATCATACATTGTTACATGTTGATGAATCACCAGTGACTTCAGATCCTACTTCTTCCAAACAAAGTTTAAATGCCTTATCAGGAAATGCGTGTGGTGCCATTGAACCTTGTGTATCACAACAAATCCTGTTAGGTACTGCCATTGTTAAGGTCAAAAATGCCTTTGGTCAATCACATGATGTCAGGGCTTTAATAGACCCTGGAAGCATGGTAACCATTATTTGTAAAGATCTTTGTGATCAACTATGCCTGCGTTTAGAACCATGTACTATGCAAATTACTGGCATTGGTTCTAGCAAACCTCTACATGCCAGTGGTTCTCTTAATTGTGAAGTTAGTTCAAAGCATAGTAACTTTACATTAAATATTGAAGCTGTTGTTATGCAACAAATTGCTTCCAATATCCCATCCATGCCAGTAGCTCAGTCTGTTGTTAACAAACTGGCTTCTTATAAACTGGCTGATCCTATGTTTTATCATCCTGCTTCTATTCAGATGCTCATAGGAGCACAGTATTATGCAGACATTATGCAATCAACCAAGGATATTGTTCCTGGTGAGCCATCCATTGTACCTTCCCAATTTGGATATCTAGTTTTAGGTGTTGCAAACTCACAAGATGTGACACAGCCTATTTATCATTCTCTCTTTATTTCCAGTGAAGAGACTGAGTTATCTGATCAGCTCCGCAAATTCTGGGAGATTGAAGAGATCCATGTAAAACCTCCTTCCGATCCTCTTGATGTACAATGTGAGAAACATTTTCTTGATACTCATTATCGTGATGAAAATGGTGTCTATGTTGTCCGTCTCCCTTTCCGTGATGGTTCTCCTCCTGATCTGGGTAACAATATTTCTCATGCCACTAGTCGATTACATAAATTAGAGTTTCGACTAGAACGCCAATCTGAGTTTAAAAAACTTTACCATGCCAATCTCCAAGATTATGTAGACTCAGGACATATGATTCCTGTGAATAAACCTTTATTGCCTTATTACCTTACTCACCATGGGGTCTGTAAAGATTCCTCTACCACTCGTGTTAGAGTTGTATTCAGTCCAGCTGAAAGGGCTAGCCCCTCACATCCATCTTTAAATGATTGTTTGTTGAGTGGACCTAAGTTGCAAAACAATATCACTGATATTATTACTAATTTCCGTCTTCATCCTGTTGTTGTCACAGCCGACATTAAACAAATGTATAGGGTTATTAAATTACACCCAGAAGATAGTAAATATCAACAAATATTGTGGCGCTTTTCAAATAATGAGCCTATTCAGTCCTATGAAATTACTTGTGTTTGTTTTGGAGTAACCAGTTCTCCATTTCATGCCTTAAGAGTAATCAAACAGTTGATTCTCGATGAAGGATCTAAATATCCTGTTGCTGCCAAAGTATTAGATACAGACACATTTATTGATGATATCTGTTCTGGTGCCGCTTCTATTGATGAAGCACGTCAACTTTGTGATGAGTTGTCTGCCTTGCTGGCCACTGCAGGGTTTGAGCTGCGCAAGTGGTCCAGCTCTCATCCCAGTGTCCTAGAGGGACTATCCTCTGAATTCCTAGAGACTCCACGTCGACTTGGTGATGTGGAGACTATCCAAGTTCTTGGTATTCAGTGGGATCCCACTAATGATGTATTCTGTTATCAAATTAAACCTGTGCCTGAGTGCACAACTAAACGTCAGATTTTGTCCCAAATCGCCTGTACCTATGACTTACCTGGATTTTTGAGTCCTGTAGTAATCTGGATGAAAATTCTAATGCAACAAATATGGTTGCAAGGTCTAGGATGGGATGAAACTCTGCCTGAACTTTTGATCTGTCAATGGTCTTCTTTTGTTTCTGAAATGCCTTATCTCCAGACCATTAAAATTCCTCGTTATATACTTGATACGTATGTTTATCCTCCAGAGCTTGTAGGGTTCTCAGACGCTAGCAGTGTTGCCATGGCCGCAGTTGTTTATCTGCGAGTTGTGTGTTCCGACCAGCGTGTTCTTGTTAACATGATACGTAGTAAGACACGTGTAGCTCCTGTTCGTCCAGTTTCCATTCCTCGTCTCGAATTGGAAGCTAGTCATCTTCTGGCTCGTACTGTTGAATCCCTTCAACCTCTTCGTAGTAAGTTAAAAATAACTACCTTGTATTTGTTCACTGACTCCACAGTTGTTCTTGCTTGGCTCCGTACACCTCCTCACAAACTCAAGGTCTTTGTGGCCAATCGTGTGGTCAAGATTTTGGATGTTACACTGCCAACTCACTGGTCTCATGTACCTACCAATGATAATCCTGCTGATGTAGCTAGTCGTGGGTGTTTCCCTAGCCAGCTTGCTAATCATGACCTCTGGTGGCATGGTCCCTCCTTTCTAACAAAAGATCATAAGTCGTGGCCTAAACATGAATCTATGCCTGTGGAGGAAGTACCTGAGTTAAAGCTGTCTGCTATGACTGCCCATGTCATAGTCAGCAGTGACGGTATTGCCTTGATTGAGCGATTTTCGACTTATAGTCGTGCTCAGAGAGTTATTGCCTGGATTTTGAGATTCAAATCCAATTGCCTGTGTAAACCTTACGATCGACTCTTAGGCAGTCTAAAGGTTTCTGAATTGAACCAAGCTGAACATGTCATGATTCGTACTACACAAAACTTTCATTATGCTACAACTTTTCAAAGTCTCCATAAAGGGGAAAAACTACCACCTTCCTTGTCTCAGCTGTCTCCTTATGTTGATAGCTCAAACCAATTGCTCAGGGTGGGGGGTCGTATCGATAAATCTCCACTTCCTTTTGACTCCCGTCATCCCTATCTTTTGCCAGCTTCCTCTCATCTGGCCAAACTTCTGGTCAGTTATTTTCATATTTTGTCCGTGCATGGTGGACCTAAATTAGTACAAACTCTTGTTCAATCTAAGTTCTTTATTCCTGGTCTTCGGAATTTGATCCGTAAGACTATTCACAAATGTATTCCCTGCTATCGTGTTAATGCCAAGCCTAGACAACCGTTTATGGCTGAACTTCCTATATCTCGTTTTGTGCAAGGTCGACCTTTTATCCATACTGGGGTCGATCTCGCCGGGCCGTTCTCCTTAAAGGACGGACTTCGCCGTAATGCTCCTATCATTAAGGCTTACTTTGCCATCTTTGTTTGTTTTGCTGTTAAAGCAGTTCATTTAGAACCTTTGACATCATTATCCACGCCTTGTTTCCTTGCCTGCCTCGACCGCTTTATTGCTAGACGTGGTCTGCCCTCGTCCATGTTCAGTGATCAAGGCACAAACTTCAAGGGCGCTGCCCGATTAATGAGTGAAACTCATCGTTTCCTTCTGGCCAACACCTCTGCCATATCCGACCACTTGTCCATTCAACATATTCAGTGGTCTTTTAACGCCCCTGCTAATCCATCAGCTGGTGGGTTGTGGGAGGCTGGTGTTAAGTCCTGTAAGCATCATTTAAAATTTCTTTTGAATGATCGCCCTCTTCTTCTAGAAGAATTTCAAACAGTGCTATGTCGCACTGAGAGTATATTAAACTCTCGTCCCTTGGGTGTACCAAGTACCTTGTCTCCTGAAGACACTCCTGATTGTTTGACCCCAGGTCATTTCCTAATAGGGGCTCCTCTCTTAGCACGTCCAGAGATTGACGTGACAGAGACCCCCTCGAACCGTTTGCCACGTTGGGAATTCTTGTCCAAGGTTTGTCAACATTTCTGGCGCCGCTGGCGACAAGAATATCTCCATACCTTAATACAACGACAGAAGTGGTCAGGTCCCACCGATAAAGTAAAGATTGGTGATGTAGTGGTTCTAAATTCCGAGAACACGCCTCCTACTCGTTGGCCACTTGCTAGAATTGTTGAGTTGTTGCCTCACTCTGATGGTGAAATTCGAGTTGTAAAGATTCGGACCTCATCCGGTACTCTCACCCGGCCAGTTCGAAAACTGCTCATTCTTCCTGTTTGTAATTAATACCTATGCCATGTCCGTTCATGCCATTCAAATTTGTAAATAAAATTTTGAATTTTTCAGTATAATAAATTCACCCAGAAGTTTTTTGATTTATTTTTCATTTTACCTTTTTATTTTATTATTTTACTTTTTTCCAGTTGGAGATTTTCCTGTGTTTTCAGCCATTTGCCTGCCATAATTGGTATTGTTCATATTTATTTAATTATTTTACCATTTTAGTTTCCTGCCATATGCCATACAGTCCACTATATTTAATTACCGAATTAATTCCTCCTGGCAAAGACTTATTTAGAAATAGATAGTTAGTTGTCTTAGCTAGGTATCCTTACCATTTAAAAATGTTCATTTTGGTGGGGGGAAATGTTGGATGCATAAATTAAAAATCCCTCCTCTCCTACAATGTGTATCGGTTTAAGTATCTGTGGCCAACCATCATGGCCACATTTTGCCAGTTTTTTAAAAACAAACAGTCAACCGTCTCAGAATTCCGAATTCGATAACGTGACGAAAACTTCAGACCGATATAGTGCCTTTTCCGTTTAAAACCAACTACAAGATCGACTAAAGGTAGGATACACTCTCCTTTCTTAATTTGCCACCCCTTCACCTAGTATAAGATTATGTCTGTGCTAAGCGGAAAATAGTGAATTTACTATAATTTATATTTTTGAGTCTGTCCTAGATTTAAAATGTTTTTTTTTTTTTTTTTTTTTTTTTTTTTTTTTTTTTTAAGTGGGGTTTAACGTCGCTTTCAACTGCCATGGTCATATCACGACGGGGGTTTTACCCTCCATTCGCAGGAAACTCACAAACCTGCTACTCACATTGACCTCACCCAGCCTGAGTGGGGCCGGGAAAAGCCAGCGTCACGAGAATTAGAATTTGAATGGTCACCCATCCAAGTCTTAACCTCGCTGGATGTCGCTTAACTTCGGTGTTCTGAAGGGAACCGGTGTATTCAACATGCCATCGACGCTGGCTAAAATGTTTTTGGGATGTGGTAAAACGTTAAGATCCTCAAGTATGTGGTTAAGTTGATCTTTAGAATAACTAATTTATTGTTGTTGGAAGGCATGATTTCGATAGAAAACTTCAAAAATGAAATAATAGCCATTAGTAAAAAAAATCCTTGGCAGTAAAGAAGTGCGGAAGCTAATTGAGAAGTCAGGTCAACACTACAATTTAATAATATTTAGTGAAAATTTAGTAATATAAACAGGAAGATTGGTAGAGATATAGCAGAGACCCATTGTTCTTGGATACGAAGATAGAGTTAACGATTTTAGATGAAGGATTTGTTTTATTTTGTTTCTAATTTATTTTAATTTAATGTTATTAATAAATATGCTACTTTCTCCTTTTTTACTATCGTATATTATTATTTAGTAAAATAAATGACACCCGTAAAAACAATGATACCAGTCATGTTAAAAAAAAACTTTAGGTTGACACGGAGACTTAGCTTCCAACACAGAATCAAATGGGTACTAAAAATGATACCAAGTACTAGTTCTAAGGTAAATGATACCAGTCACAGTACTCTGAAGCTAACAGATCAGTTTGACACAGAGAATCTGCTTGCAATACAGAATGATAGAAGTGCTACAAATAATACCAGAACTAGAAAGACATAAGGTAGACACAGAGAATCTGCTTGCAATACAGAATGATAGAAGTGCTACAAATAATACCAGAACTAGAAAGACATAAGGTTGACACAGAGAATCTGCTTGCAATACAGAATGATAGAAATGCTACAAATGATACCAGAACTAGGAAGACTTAAGGTTGACACAGAGAATCTGCCTGCAAGAGAGAAAGATATAAGTGTCTCAGACATGATTACCCACATTTTTCACATCCTCTATTTGCTATCTTTTTTTTTCTTCTCGATAAATTTCCCCAGTCTCCTATTCCAACTTTTGTTCACTCAAACGGAAATCTGAGCGACTCTGCACTTCCCTCATCAATCTCACCGAACTTACTCCATAGAAATATAGTCCCTTTGAAAATGTCTTCCCTGTAATAATCCTCAATCTCGTTCTTAATTCAAATCCAACAAAAGGTTTTTCAAGATTGCATTCCTTTTTTTCAATTACTTGAAGCTCTTCAATGATGAATATGGGTATAATAATAAATATATTATGCATTCATTTCCATGAGAGCAGCTTTGGATTACCAAACCAAGCTCTCGGTATTAAATTATGTATTCGAGTCTATGCAGTTAGGTCGAAAATTGAGGTTATACACATTGAAAAAATTCTTACCAAAAGCAATGTTTTCTATACCTTTCAGATAATAGAAAGTAAAAAAACAAGATAAAATAAGGACTTCTTGTACAGAAAGTAACAAGAGATGTAAAATGAGGCATAAGATATTATGAGAAGAACGACCTTTTAAAGAATCTAAAGAAATCTGTTGTGCATGAGAAGGGAGAAGACAATGTAGCCCACGAGAGTGAAGCTCCAGAGAAAGCTGAGAGATTAAAAACAATAATGCAGAACCCAGCATTAAAATAACAAAACGACGGAGAAGGAGTGATGGAGGCTTGGAAAAAGAAGAGAATAGAAAATATGTATTCATCAGAGCTTTTTTCTATGAACATTTTCTCTTGGTTTAGTCCTTTCTGCTGACAGAGGGTTTCAATTGAACAAGGAATAAAGAAAGAGAGGGAGAGAGACAGACAGAAATAAGAGAGGTAGAGGACTATGTAGTGGGAGACAAAAGGGAGTTAAAAAATAATGTGAGAGACAAAAGGACCATAATCAGTATTAAAAAAGCAGTATAGAAAATCTATGGAAGATACTAAGAGAAAAGAATCACGAACAACTAAAAGCTAGAGAGAGAGAAGAAGAAGAAGTGATATTGTTTCAATATTAATTTTTGTTTTGAATAATGAAATAATTTTGAATAATTGAATGAATAATGAAAGTTTGAATGAAATTGTTTCAATATTACAGTTCTCAATAATTAGATCGATTGACTTGAGAACTAGAGGATCAAGAAAAAAAAATTAGACAATTTGCGGAAAATGTTGAAAATATGTAAAAAATAATTGTCTTCACCCAAACATAAAAAAAAAGTTGATAGTAATATAAATTAAATTAAATCACGTGAAATGCATTGGAACTATGTTTTCCGTTAAATATTAATGTTTGGCAGGGACAACACAGTATTAAAAAGAGGCAGAGTAAGAAAGCAAAAGAATAAACCGCAAGAGAAAAGCGAACAACTGAGAAAATAAAAGAAATGAGCAAGAGAGAAAAACAGGACAAGGAGAAAATTACGTATTCGAAAAAGACAAAAAAAAGTATTAGATATCAATGAGAAATTCAAGTAATAACGGAAAAGCTTATGAATGCGAGAGAGAGATAGAGATAGAAGGAGAGAGATAGAGAGAAAGAGAGATAGAGTGAGAGAGAGAGAGAGTGAGAGAGAGAGAGGAAATAAAAGGAGATGAAGAAATTACTTTTTTCGAGAAAGGCAGATGTAAAATCAATGAGAATAACCTAGGGAAAGAAAAAACGGAACACGATTTTCTTTCTCAGCTATGAGTAGTCTCAGTAGGAAAGCAAAAGAACCAATTATACCAAGTAGAGCTGGTTTTGCAGAAGTAAACAGTGGATGTGTCTCCTGGGTGTAACCTAACCATAAAATGAATTTGGGGAGAGCTTTGATAGGTCAATAGTTTCTGTAACTGTGAGAGGACTTTTTTTTCACAAAAAAGCGCTGCTGACCGCTTTTTTTTACTGAATGTATATATGACTTTTTTTTTAAATAAAAATCCAAAGGCAATTAATAAATCAAACAAAAGACAAAATAAAAAGAACAAAACATTTGTTTTATAATTCGAATCACGTCGCATTTTTATAGCCACTACATTAAACATATCCAACCGTAGCCAAGGAGGAGAAGACAAATGTTGAACTCTAATGAAATGACTGAAAACTGAAATTTAATAGTTGTCATAAATCAAAATATTTTTCAAATCTGGAAATTTGGAAAACTTCTGACAGTTGGAGATCAGCAAAAAAGCAGAAATATATTAATTTATGTACTTAAAGAGTCATTTATTTTAAAGAGTAGAAGTACTCCCATAAAGTCGTGAAAATAGTTGAGACTTCGCTAGAACATTCACACTATCAATAAACATATTGACATAAAAGAATGTAAGAAACAACATAATTATGCTAATACTAGCGGGCTGCATCCGCTTCGCCAAGCCATCACACACGCTCCACCCATTCATACACCCCCCCCCCCTCACACACACCCCACCCACATACACACCACACCCACACCACACACACACACACACACACCCACACACACACACACACACACACCACACACACACACACACAAACAACACACACATTCAAAATCACACACCACACACACAGCACACCCGTACACCACACCACACAAAAAGAACATGTATATCTTACAAAAAACATAATTATAGAAGAAAAAAAAGTGGAAAAAATCATATTTTCCAGAAAATCTTCTTTTCTCAAAGCCTTGAATGTTAAGCGATTTCCCACAGGTCTAATCATACATACATACGATAAGATAGATAGGTAAAGTGCTGTAGGCAGTAGGTATTGTTGAAAAAAGCTGTTTTGAGTTTAATTTTTTCACATGTTCGCCACGTGAGTAACATGATGAGTCATGGTGCCACCAGTTGCCTCTTCTGTACCCCCAGGATAATACCATCGACTTGTCTATATCTGTACTTGGATGATGAAGAGATAGGCAATAACCCCGCCCTTTAGTTAGTACATATGTATTTATTTTTTCCTGTTTATATTAATTTTGTCAATTTTGTATTTTATATATCGATACCTTTTTGCCAAAATGTGAATTATCCAAAATTTCAATTTTCGTTTTATTTCATATTCTTAATCAGTTTTAAAAGCTCTTTCGGATGAACTCACGGCCAAGTTTCTATCTAGTATAGTTTTAATTTTAAGTTTTCATTTTTTTGGTCAAAATTTGAGATTTATCCAGCTAAAACGTGAAAAGTTTTTTGTTTTTTTCTTTTACATTATACGAGAATGTGAAAAATCCGATAATATATCGATACCTTTTTGCCAAAATGTGAAATATCCCAAATTTCAATTTTCGCTTTATTTCAGTGTCGCTTTTCACAATTCAGAGGTTGAAAAAGAATTCGCCAAAAAGTGGAAAACGCCATCTTTCTTTGTCTAAGTATTAGCCTTTCTTCCTAGTTTTTCTTTTCAGATGTTCTCATTACTATATAAACATTAAAGGGTTGTTATTAAAAAACAAAACAACAGGATTTTCAAAGTGCTATATACGTTAGTGCGGCTAAAATATCTTCCATTCGATTCAGGGTTTCAAACTATCTATGACCGGATTCAATTTCCGCCGCAATAACAAATGATGAATTTTCTGTATTCATTAATATAATAGGGCCCGCCAAAAAAAGGAGCCACTCAGAATATCTAGAGAACGGATAAAAATTTTAAAAAATGCTAAAACACGTGTACCATTCTATAGCAGGGGAAACCTTTTCTACTAGGTATTGGTTTTTTATCATTACCAGGGGCGGCCCCAGGGGTGTCAACTTTGGAATCTTAAAAGGAACCACCATATTTGTAAGACATTTCCAAAAAGTAGTTTACATTAAAAAATACAACTTATTTCTTATAAAAAAATTACTGAAACCTGATGTGAAATGAAATGTACGATATCTCCGACCCTGTTATGATTAAAAATCTCAAACTTGTCTTAAAATAATTTTAATCTCATCTTCTTTTCAAAAATGTATTTCAAATAGGGATATTTCATTTAAGATTCCAAAGTTGACTCCCTTGGGGCCACCCCTGGTAATGATAAAAAAAAATCAGAACCTAATAGATAAGGTTTCCCCTCGATATAATGGTACAGGTTTTTTTTAGCATTAAAAAAAAAAATAATAATCCGTTCTCTAGATATTTCGAGAGGCTCCTTTTTTCTGGCGGATCCTGTATGAAAAAGTAATAATCCCTAAAAAAAATACCCCTTCACAATATAAAAATTACCCGCCCAGTCATCAGCCCAAAAATATTCTGAAATAATGTTTGGGCTCCGCTTCATGTTTACTATCCTCTCATGTACTATCGTTTATTATCTACTCGACTTACACTTAGAGCTATCTTATAGAGATAAGTTAGTAGTAATCAAGTAGTTAGTATTTTCACACGTTTTTGTATGTTTTCAAAAGGAAATAATATAGAGACATTTAGGATAAAATATTTGAAGCTTGTATTAGAAATACCGCCAGAAAATAAGCACAAATTAGCCATGTAAAAAAAAACATTACGTTTCGAAGGTGGTGGTTCTACCGTTTCCCCAGCACCACCAAATTGAAATGGGCGTAGCGCCCTTATCGTTGAAGCACAAAATTCGGGGTTTGAAGCACAAATTAGCACAAAATAAGCACAAATTAGCCATGTAAAAAAAAACATTACATTTTAAAGGTGGTGGTGCTGGCAAAATGGACCCCCCAGGCACCTTCTGACAAGAAAGGTGTCTTCTTTAAATGCATACACACACAATCACACCAGTGCATTATCGCCGTACGATGTACGTAAAAGTATTTTAGTCTGTTCGTACAGGTATGTCTATCTAAATGTCTGCCTGTATGTCTGTACGTATACGTACAGGTATGTGTCTGTTCTAGGCGCGGCCGGTGGGGAAATGTTTTGGGGGTACTGCATACCGGACTAAAGAATTTATAATAGTTATGCATTAATTTTTCTAGAAATATGTGATAATTTTTATTGTGTATTGTGTACGACTTGAGAAAATCCTCTCTTTTTTATTTTTCGTCTGGGGGTGCTGGAGCTCCGCAGCTCCTTAGCACCAGCCGCGCCTGGTCTGTTCATATGTCTGAACCTAAGTATGTTTGTATGTCTGTCTGTTTGTCTATGTGTATGTCTACTCAGTGATAAATATGCTTCACTTTACAATTAAAATAACACCTCATAAGGTTATATCCATCAAATAATTATGTCTGCCTGTATGTCCGTCTTTTGTTTATCCGTAGGTGTGTCTGTCTGTTAATATGTTTTTTTGTACTTAATGATGTATTTGCTTGACTAAGAATAAAAGGGCGACTCATAAATTTATATACATCAAAGAACTGTGTCTGTCGGTCTGCTTTTATGTATGATTTTACTCATTGATCAATTTTATTTTTCATTATAATTAAAATTGCACCTCAATCGTCAATATCTGTAAAGTTCTCTGGAAAATGTAAAATTTCTATTAATATTTTTACATCAATTAGTGGGTTTTTTAGAATTATGGGGCTGAAGTGCCCATTTTGGGGCTATATAAGTACTCAAAGGCACATCTGCCACCAAAGACGATAAAAACAAGATCAAATTCATACATCAAAATTGGCCCAGTGGTTTAGGCTGTAGCCCGGTCAAGATCGAATAAGAACATCAAGCAGCAGAAAGTGAAAAATGGTTTTTTTCACCATTGATTATCAGCGGTTTAAGTCAAGCGTTTTTGATGATTCTCTTATTAATCTTCATTATTCGAAAGCTTGCTTCTTTTCAGTAAATAATTCATCCTTTGTAGTGTTTTAGTTTTCATTCATCCTTTGTAGTTAGTTATTCCGATACAGAGGAGTGAAATTGGCACTTTGTGCTGTGACGTATAATATCTCTTGGTGCCCTCTTCTTAATTTTTGACTTGGCGTTGCGGAACGCCATCGCGTTCTTTAATAATAATCATTATTACAGTTACTATACGCACAAATTATGCACTATTTATTCTTCTTATATGTCGCTTTTCACAAATTTATTGTATTCCATATGGCACTTTTCACATTTTACGTAAACCACTTTTACTTAAAACCCAAAAAATCGGGCGTTTTTCACATTCTGGTTTAGCAGGCAGAGTTTTAGGAGTGGATTTTTCACATTTTGGCTAAACCAACTTTACTTAAAACCCGAAAAATCGGGCGTTTTTCACATTCTGGTTAGTAGGCTGAAGAACAAGAGTGGACAATTCACTTTTTGGCTAATACCTAAACAAAGAAAGATGGAGTTTTTCACTTTTTGGCGAATTCTTTTTCAACCTCTCAATTGTGAAAAGCGACACTATCTCAATAACTAAAAGCATTTCGCAGTTAAAATTATCAGGAATATTTAAAGCAAACAGTTTCAAGTATTATTTCCAAATTTGGTATAAATCGTACGTAGGACAACTGAGTAATGAAACTTTTTTTGAAAAAAACAACTTTTTATTTTTTCAAACCTCTCTCCTGAAAAATTTGATTTTGGCGCAATTCACATTTTGGCAAAAAGGTATCGATATTACCATTGTTTGTTTGTATAGTATATAATTATTTTCTTCTAATGTCTAAAAAGTTTCATAATAATAATAATATATCTATAAAATATAGCTGTTTGTGTGTATAAATGAATGTTCTTTACGCAAATCCACACCGTTTAAATAAGAAACCTAAAATAATATATTTTTTTTTTTAAACAAATTTACGGACAAGGTAGGGCATGGTATTTATGATAAGTTATGACCTAAAATATTTTTCACATAGGTTCGTCCAGAAAAGATTATATCTCAATCGAGTTAAACTTCACTGAGTTAGTACAAAAAATGGATGGCTGACACATTTATAATAATAATCCCACCTGGAATTCTTGCTTGATTCAGTCGGAAAAGTTTAACCACGAGACCAACCGTTCCCTGTATAGGTACAGTACATGAATTCATTCGATTTCCAGCCTGGGAATCACTAGGAATTTCTTTCCCAAATAGTCTGGGAATTACATTTCCAAATAGTCTAGAAATTACTCTCCCAAATAGTCTAGTAATTAAGTAGTCACTGTGGCAGAGCGAGTTAGCGCGCTAGGCATTGCACACATGGTGACCTGGGTTCGATTCCCAGCGGGGGAGGATTTTTTCTGCTCTGTACTTGGATGTTCGGGGTCCACTCATACCTCGTGAGGAAAAATGAGTAGCTGCTTTAATGTGAAGCAGCGACCAGTGGCAGAATCTTAGGCAAAAAAATAATACAAGATATTGTAAATTAAAGTGGTAAAGTCCTATGATTCTGCGCTATCCACTAAAAATTGTGACATAATAACACAAAGAAAAAGCATTATTATTATATATTATTATTATTATTAATCTAGTAATTACTTTTACAAATAGTCTAGGAATTAATTTTCCAAATAGTCTAGGAAATTCTTCCCTTAATAGTCTAGGAAATTCTTTCCCAAATAGTCTAGAAATTACTTTCCCAAATAGTCTAGGAATTTCTTTCCCAAATAGCTTTGGAACTACTTTCCCAAATAGTATAGGAATTATTTCCTAATAATCTAAGACTTTCTTTCCCAAAAAGTCTAGGAATTACATTCCCAAATAGTCTTTGAATTATTTTCCCATTAAGTCTCGGAAATTTTTTCTCAAATAATCTAGGAATTACTTTCTCAAGTAGTCTTGGAATTAATTTCCCAAATAGTCTAGGAATTACTTTCACAAATAGTCTTGGAATTATTTTCCCATAAAGTCTAGGAAATTCTTTCTCAAATAATCTAGGAATTACTTTCTCAAATAGTCTTGGAGTTAATTTCCCAAATAGTCTAGGAATTAATTTTTCAAATAGTATAGGAAATCCTTTTCTAAATAGTCTAGGAATTACTTTCCCAAATAGTCTAGGAATTACTTTCCTAAATAGTCTAGGAAATTCTTTTCTAAATAGTCTAGGAATTACTTTCCCAATGGTCTAGGAATCACTTTCCTAAATAGTCTAGGAATTACTTTCCCAAATAGTCCAGGAATTACTTTCCCAAATAGCCTTGGAACATCTTTCCAAATGGTATACTAATTACTTTCCCAATGGTCTAGGACTTTCTTTCCCAAATAGTCTAGAAATTACTTTCCCAAATAGTCTAGGAATTTCTTTCCCAAATAGCCTTGGAACAATTTTCTCAAATAGTCTAGGAATTACTTTCCTAAATAATCTAGGACTTTCTTTCCCAAATAGTCTAGGAATTACATTCCCAAATAGTCTTGGAATTACTTTCCCAAATAGTCTAGGAAATTCTGTCCCATATAGTCTAGGATTTTTTTTTAAATAATAATGTTATTTTAATTACTAGTGATGTACTGTACCTACCATACTTTTTTTATTTAAAAGAAAGTTGTTTTCATCTTAATATATTAATGTCAAAGTCACTGACTAACCAGTGACTGATCATCGCTCTACAGCCCAAACCGTAAGTCCTAGGAAGCTGTAATTTGGTAGGTAGCTTTGTCTTATAGTTTAGATGTGCAATAAGACGGGATTTTTCGTAATTCCCACTACAACACCTGTCATTGGCGAAAAAGGATTTTTTGCTTTCACAGCCATGCCTCGGCCCGCAAAGCGAGCGACAGCCCGCTTGTCTGTTATAAAATTTCTTACTCAAATAGTCTTGGAATTATTTTCCCATTAAGTCTCGGAAATTCTTTCTCAAATAATCTAGGAATTAATTTCTCAAATAGTCTTGGAATTAATTTCCCAAATAGTCTAGGAATTACTTTCACAAATAGTCTTGGAATTATTGTCCCATAAAGTCTAGGAAATTCTTTCTCAAATAATCTAGGAATTACTTTCTCAAATAATCTTGGAATTAATTTCCCAAATAGTCTGGGAATTAATTTCCCAAATAGTCTAGGAATTAATTTTTCAAACAGTATAGGAAATCCTTTCCTAAATAGTCTAGGAATTAATTTCCAAATAGCCTAGGAATTACTTTCCTAAATAGTCTAGGAAATTCTTTTCTAAATTGTCTAGGAATTACTTTCCCAATGGTCTAGGAATTACTTTCCTAAATAGTCTAGGAATTACTTTCCCAAATAGTCTAGGAATTACTTTCCCAAATAGCCTTGGAACTTCTTTCCCAAATGGTATAGGAATACTTTCCCAATGGTCTAGGACTTTCTTTCCCAAAAAAGTCTAGAAATTACTTTCCCAAGTAGTCTAGGAATTTCTTTCCCAAATAGCCTTGGAACAATTTTCTCAAATAGTCTAGGAATTACTTTCCTAAATAATCTAGGACTTTCTTTCCCAAATAGTCTAGGAATTACATTCCCAAAAAGTCTTGGAATTACTTTCCCAAATAGTCTAGGAAATTCTTTCCCATATAGTCTAGGATTTTTTTAAATAATAATGTTATTTTAATTACTAGTGATGTACTGTACCTACCATAGGTACTTTTTTTATTAAAAAAAAAAGTTGTTTTCATCTGTTATAAAATTTCTTACATTCGACACTCCAAGTACCCATAATTTACACAAACCATGTATTTAGATTTTTCATCAGGTACCCAAGAGTCATATATTGTCACCAGATGAATGCCTACATAAGCACGCACATTGGTACCAGCCACGTATTGGCTACCATATGGAATGTTTCACCAACCACGTATTCAATCGCTACTAGTAAGTCATTGAATATGGAACGACTTTTAGCAGTGCTGCTTTTTGCGTCGGCTTTTTCTTTTGCATGTTCGAATAGAAACTTTTTAGACCCGTCATATAATCACAGACATGAAGGTTACCAATATTCAAACAAACAGTCATATAAAGGCAACGTAGATGCCCGCAGATTCGTTAGTGACCAAAAATCTAGGCCCAAACAACCTCCAAACAACCAGTCATATAGAATTAGCGAAAATGACCACAGGCTCGTTAGTGACCAAAAATATTTGGGCGAGCAGTTATACAATGCCAACAAAGATAAGTACATTGTCGTTGGCGACAATAAAACTATAAGGCTTGATAAGTATTTGAACTTAAAGGAGCTGGAGAATCTCATCTTGAAATTGACCCGCAGTCATCCTGGAATCGTCAGACCGGCCCTCCTCAAAGAGCGGAGTGCGTTCTACCGGACGAATATCTATGCAGTGCAGATCTCACACGATGTCAGAGAGCCAAGGAAATTCCTCAAGCCGATGTTCAAGTTTGTGGCCAATGTACATGGGAAGGATGCCGTTGGCTACTCCTTGATGGTAAATAACAATAAGATTTCCCATCAGATTAATGATGAGACGACCAAGGGGAACCCCGTAGGATGACCACAGGAGGGAATACTGTGCACAACAGGCGTGGTCAGAAAATGTTTGAGGGGTGCTGCCACATAAACCGGCTCAAAATGGTGTTCATAAAGTCACTCTTTCAGTATCTAACGATTTCAGTCTGTTTTTACCATAATAACAATCCTATTTTTTCTAGAAATTTGGGAAGATTTCATTGTGTCTTGATAAAGTTGTGCTTCTGAATTGGTTTGTCCGCTGACTCAAATTTTCAACGATTCTTGGTCTTCTGTATTCTGATACATGGAAGTAAAGCTTTAGTAATTTAATTCCCATTTTCAAGATTTCAAGTCGGGTGATAGCTGCAATGTCTTTAACTACAGAGGGCTATGTATCCAATCAGCTGTTCCAAAAGTTTTGGATAAGCTAGTGTGCCATCAATTATTTCTGTTTCTAAAAGTTTCATTTCCTATACCCAACATGGTTTTGCGGCAAAGCGGTCAACGGTTACCAACCTGCTGTCTCACCAACATGACATTTTTCATTCCTTTGACAAAAGCTACTTTGTCCACTCGATATATACCGATGTGGCTAAGGCTTTTGACCAAGTTGATTGTTCTTTTCTCATAGCTAAGCTTGATTCCTATGATTTCGGTGTTGGTTTTCTTAAGTGATTGTCTGAATACTTGAATGAAAGAAGTCAAAGGTTGAAAGTTGGTGGTTGTGGCACTAAATCCATCAAAGTGTTTTCTGGCGTGGGTCAAGGTAGCCATTTGGGACTATTGTTGTTTAGTTTTTTTTTTTAATGATCTATATTCAATGATCACCCAAAACTCTTTGATTCTCGTGTTCGCAGATGATATTAAGCTGTATAAATCTATTGCTGGTCTTGATGATTGTAGGCCTTTACTGGCGGATCTTCAGATATTTTATGATTGGCTAGCAATTGCGCATGAATGGTTTGGAATTGTCGCTTCATATTTGAGAGGTAATGGAGTTTTATCAAACTGTAACTCCCATCCATTTTGATTACCACCTTGATTCAACTTCTCTACCATTTGTCAGTAGATAATATCCCCCAAAAAACACTTCGTGTAAAAACAGTCGTCAAGTGTGGAAGTTCTGAAATTTATGTGTTGCATACAAAATAGTGTGCAGTAGTCAAGGACGTGGTTCTGTAATTATGCAACATTGTTCTTAAAATACCAAATTGAAGTTTGGTCCAGGGTGTAGTGTTGTTGTAAGACTATTATTTTGGTTGAATTATAAAGACTAATTACGTGAAAAATAATTCCTTCAACCATAGAAAATTGACGTTTTTGATATCAGTTCTTTTTGATTATTCCACACTTGACGACTGTTTTTACACGAAGTGTTTTTTGGGGGATATCACTACTTTTTGATTTAATTGAATTTCATCTGATTTATGAAAAAAACTTAACTTATAAGAAAAAACAATCTTTAATTTTCAATGTTTTAGACTCATTTTCAATAGCATAGGTAAAGAAATATAAGTTCGACTTTAAATTTAAGGATGTTGCGATACGCAGTAACATCTTAATATATAAATGTCAAAGTCACTCACTGACCACTGACTGATCATCGCTCTACAGCCCAAACCGTAAGTCCTAGGAAGCTGAAATTTGGTAGGTAGCTTTGTCTTATAGTCTAGATGTGCAATAAGACGGGATTTTTCGAAACTCCCACTACAACACCTGCCATTGGCGAAAAAGGATTTTTTGCTTTCACGGCCATGCCTCGGCCCGCAAAGCGGGCGACAGCCCGCTAGTTATAACTATAACATAGAAATATGTTGGGTAAATTATATTTAACTAGTGAGGTGACACTACTTTGTTTACGGTCATAGATGTATTGAGGTGCATGCTCGAAAATTATATTGTGATCCAAGCACTGTTCTGTAAATAATTACAATGAGTTGCAAGAAGAAAAAAAAGAAGAAGAAGAAAAAAACAAACTTTAAATAGATACTGAAAGAAAATTTCACAGAGCTTGCTGAATAGAGAACAAATCTTGAGATAACAAGTGTGATCCTTTGAGAGACACTAAATATCGCTCAACAATTTTGTTGATCTTTTCAAAATTTGAAACCCACTGCAGAGCTTCACTAACAGAAAACTACCCCGGTTCAGTATTGTTGGCAATTAGTAAGGACTAATTTTACTTCCGAGAAATTTCTAATATTAGAAATCGGAATTACCTATTGTGTTCGTTCTTGTAAAAAAAAAATATTTTTTGGCTCCGATATTTTTTTATATTTCTAGACGTTTCATAACCTACTGAGCAACTTTGGTTTTGTGTCCGTCTGTCGGTCTGTTAAAAATATTCCGTTGAGTAGTTTCTCAGATTTGCGCGTATCTGAGAAACTACTCAACGGATTTTGATGAAATTTTGCACACTTATATGAGAAGTTCTGTAGATGGTCCCATTTTAAATTCGTACTAGCGGTTCTGGGTGAAAGAGACCATGCGCCTGACCACTATCTTTTTACTTAAACGCTTATATCTCAAGAACGGTACATCCGATTTTGATGAAATTTTGTATGGATGTACATATTATTGCTTTACATAGGCTATTAATATATATATTTTAATTAATTATAATTTAACTCTGATTTTTAAGAAAATCCGAAATTTTTGATAAAAATTCAAAAAATAAGGTCCACACCCCTTGCCGACACAGAACTTTTTGTAGAATCTAGAATATAGGAAATATAGTATTCTACCATATCAAACAAATTTGAAGAAAATCGCAGCTAAGCGGTTTTGGAGATACAAGTGATTTAGTATAAAATCTCAAAATTGGCACGTGTATACAATGTGAAACAATCACGAGGAAGTATTGTGTCCATAATTGGCAGTGTTTTTATTTATACAATATAGGTATTTGTAAATTTTGAATGAGATCGAGGTAATTTACGTTTCAAAATACTGAAGTATTGATCCAAACAAATGCTTTATTTAGACTTTCAGTGGCCAAACTCCGTGGCGTAATGCTTGTGACTACTGCGCGTAGTCCAGACATCCCGAGTTCGATTCCCGGTTGGGGCAGACTTTTCGAATAAAATTATTTCCCCTCCAAACACGTGAGGCTGGAATTACCGGCCTACCCAGGCTGGGTGAGGTAAATGTGAGTAGCTGAAACGATTCCCAGCGAATGAAGGGTAAAACCCCCCGTCCTGACTACTTCAAGTCAGGACGTTAAAACCAAATGCAATCAACTGGTCACAATATTTCAAAATAGTTCTCGGTGTGATAATTGGTGCTTCTTTTGTGGAACTTCAACCAGTAAAAAATAATGAAAAAAAAAACATACCTATTTAATCTTAAATCTATTAACAATAAATTCATTCATAATCAACTAGTGCTTTAACCTTGTATTGTAAAATTAGTTATGAGCGCGTTAAAAAACGGACAAAGGGGTTTGTTTACCATATAATTTTAATCATATTATGTACGTACAGGGTAGGTAGATGGAAATTCGATATTGGTAAAATAAAGAGGAAATGAAAGTGCTGAGCGTTATTGTATGTTCTAAAATTGCTTCTTACTATGGCCATAAGAAATCTTGCCCATATTTTTGCCCAACTTAAATTTGCCAAACATGGTTTCAGCATAACCAGTACAAACAGAAAAAGTGAGAAGTTCTACTAGATAAACATTTAATAATAAAATTATACATCAATAGGCAAGCATATACAAATATACATTTACTAGATATACATACATTTAATAATAAAATTATACATCAATGTAACATAACATGAAAATTACAGCTCGATTGGACAAAAAATGCAACTTGTATCACGTTACATACAATATACATAGGTAGATGGATAGTTAAATTGTAACAAATCAATGTTGATTGACTTAAAGAATTCTCACTTCGTTCGAAAGTAAACGGTCATAGGCATGCGCGGATATAGCCCTCTTGTACTGGGGGGGCACAATCGCACAATATACCTAACTAGCGGGTTGCACCCGCCGCATTGCAAGCCCATCACACACACACCCACCACACCACACCACGCCACACACCTACCACACCACACACACACCACCACCACCACCACACACACACACCACGCACCCACCACACACACCACGCACCCACCACACACACAAACACACAAACCACACACATCACACACACACATCATACGCACACACACATCATACACACACACACACAAACACACACAAACACACACACACACACAAATGTCAATATTTTTCGTGTCACCCATCCATATCCATGGAGCTCAAGAATGGCTCATCAGGATTTCGCGATCAATATGTCAAATGAAGACTACAACCCTTGCAAAAACATTTTCGCTCTGAGTTGATAGTTCGTCACAACATATTTCCAGAAAAAATGCCAGCTAGGTCAAAAAACGTAAATACTTTTTGTTTACCCATCCATTTTATGTCCTTACTCAACGTAGCTCAAGAACGGGTCATCAGAATTTCGTGATTGATATCTCAAATGAAAACTTGAACCCTTGCTTAAAACTTTCTATTTTTGAGTTGATACGGCACCGCCGTGGCGCTGTCACGACAAATTTTGAGAGAAATAAACGTCATTTCGGACTAAAAATGTGATTTTTTTGTGTCACCCATCCATTTTCTGTCCTTACCCCTTTTAGCTGAACCCTAGAGATATATTCCCTGATCCAAATGGACCTATAGGTAAAATTTCAGGTTTCTCGGACTATCTGTGTGGTATGACAACATTATTATTTAGTTATTTCTTATTGGTCTCAGAATTGTTTTTTGATCCCGTGCCCCCCCTAACTTATTGAGATTTTTTTTACGGGATTAGTCTTAGAATTGGGAATTATTTTGGGGCCCGTGCCCCCTAACTTATTGAGATCTTTTTTTTACGGGCTAAGTCTTAGAATTGGGAATTATTTTGGGGCCCGTGCACCCTTAACTTATTCAGATTTTTTTTACGGGATTAGTTTTAGAATTGGGAATTATTTTGGGACCTGTGCCCCCCTAACTCATTGAGATCTTTTTTTACGGGATTAGTCTTAGAATTGGGAATTATTTTGGGGCCCGTGCCCCCCTAACTCATTGAGATCTTTTTTTTACGGGATTAGGTATAAAGAAATTTGAGAAACACCGCTTACCAAAAAAATCTGGGGGGGCACGTGCCCCCCATGCCCCCCCCCTATATCCGCGCCTGGTCATAGGAGGTTGACTCAAACTAGCAACTACTGTTTTTTTTGTCTCACGAGATATAAGAGAAAACCGGACATCCAAAATACCGAGTAAAAAAAATTCTACCTAGCCGGGATTCGAACTCAGGTCACCTTGCAAACTTAGTGTTTTGCCTACACTAGTCGACGACCATAGAGACTTCTCAATACATAATATTTTATTATATTTATCATTTGATATACATTAATCAATATTTTTGCCTCGTACTGGCCAATATTTATACACTTCTAATAATATAATTATCTAGGTCACCTCGTGATGTAGACTAAATCTTTGAATGTAGTTATAAAATGTTATTATTCCCACTCTGACATATCGATCTGTTGGCAGCTTGGATGAAGCGAAGACGTATCAATCCCATATTCTGAGTGAGGCAAATTTTTTTTGTTACTCTCATAAGATTAAATTCTGTTTTTTTTTTCTTTTTATGCCTCATACTGTCGCTGATTTTTTTATAATTTTATTTACATCGTAGTATAATTTTGCTTAATTAGACCTTTAGAAAGAACCTTCAGTCATCCACTTGGGGTAACTAGGCGTGGCTCCAGGGTTCATTATAGATATTCCTTTAGAGAACGTTAAATACTTTTCTAGTTCTTTCAACCATCTGAAATTAAGAGATCTCATTTCCTTTGACTAGACCTTTCTAAAAACACCAGAAACACATTTCTAGGATACCAATAGACGGCTCTGGGCTCCATAATAAGTATTCCTTTCAAAGGCCATAACTGAAGTTTGGTCCAGTGTAATACTTTGGTTATATTTTTATATTTTTTCCTATGATAATGCCTTTCTAAAAATACCACAATCACAGCTCCAAGATAACCAGGGGCGGCTCTGTGCAACTTTCCGGTTTTATTTTGGAAGGCTATATCTCCTATCCTATAAAAAATAAATACTTGAAACTATAAAAGGTATGCAGAAATAAAAATTCCCTATTCAAAAACGTATCTCACGTCTTTCCACGATAAGCACACGTTGCTGTACCCTTGACAGAAAATTGGTCTGAAAAAAAAAAAACCTGTATGAATAATTTCATGAAATTCAAGATTTTCAGCGTGGCCAGAAAACGACTTTAACTGTACGTAGGAACCTCGCGCTTTCGTGAGACACAATCTATTTTCGCGTCTCATTACGAATTTGAAATAAAAATTGATAAAAGTTAGCGGGAGGTGGGCGAAAACAATAAAACAAAATACATATAAACTCTGTTTCGTGTTAATATAGGCCGGGTGGCTGGCGCTACTTGACGAGCGCTCGCCTCCCGGCGAGCTTGATCAAGGATCTTTGTGTTCTTTTTGAAAAAAATCTGTCTCTCATTGATCATATCAATACTCTGTCCTCAAAAATCTCAAAATGTCCCGGTTTATTAGGATATGTGTCCAAAAATTCAAAAAGTCTATCGCATGAAGCTTTTTGTCTTCTCTTTAGGGCTATATTACCATCACTTTTGGAATATGCTTGCGATGTTTGGTTACCATATTATGATATTTGTATTCATACTCTTGAAAGAGTCCAGAATCAGTTCTAGTCACAATAATTCAGGTATCGCTATAGGCATAAGCCGTCTGGGTTTGAGCCTCTTTTTGTAAGAAGAAGTAACAGTGACAAAGTTTTTATTGATATACTAGTTAGTGCTTATATTTACTGTCCTTTACAGAACAATCATCAACAACAACAACAAAAAAAAACAATAAATCAAAAAGAAAACTTAGAAGTATGTACAAAAAGAAATAATGATCAATTTTTCTACGCACTTTACATTTTCTTTTAAGGCATTTATTAATGTCATGTATTACGCCATTAGTTTTTTCCAACTCACACAGGATTCCTGCTTACACAAGTCCTTTTTATCCAGGTTTCCTGCTTACACAAATACACAAGTCCTGTGTACCCAGGTTTCCTGCTTACACAAGTCCTGTTTACTCAGGTTTCTTGCTTACAAAATTTCTTTTTACCCAGGTTTCCTGGTTAATGTGAGGTTCAACTGTATAAACAAGAAAGCTCTAGATTCTAGAACTTGGCCCCTTTTCCAATGATATTTCCAGACATCCCTCATGCAATACCTAGTCTACAGTGATGGATACAATCCTCGTGTCACCAGACTGCTAAACACAACCGCTATCTGGATAATTCCCACCGTTAATCCGGACGGCTTCAGCATATCTGGAGAAGGATGCGAGGATCCTGAAGAAGCTGGCGAGACCAATTTCAAGCAGGTGGATCTGGACAATGACTTCCCTTACCCAGCGCGCCCCTCCTTCACGTACCAGGCGCCAGCGTCTAAAATGTAAGCAACTAAGCAACTTTAGCTAGCGTCGATGGCGCGTTGAATGCACTTGTTCTCATTGACCAACGTAAAGCTAGGAGAAGACTTCGTGATGCTGGCATTCTGGCCCAACCCTGAGTGAGGTTAATGTGGGTAGCAGTGTTATGTAAACCTTGTAAAAATAAATAAATAAGGTTTGTGAGGTTCCTGGGAATGCGAATCATGACACGACCGTGCAGTTGAAAGCGATGTGACGTTAAACCTAAATCGAAAAAAAACGCTGGATAAAAGCATGAAATCTTACCTGATGATTGAGTCCAAAATGCCGTATCATCTAGCTTTTGCATCAATTCCATTAGTAAGCCCAATACGTATTATTATGTGTTTCAGATTTGGGTTGGGTTTCGAACCCGCGACCTCTGCCTTACCAATAAGACGCCCTGACCGGTGAGTTACCATCATATCCAGTTAAGCAATGCTGTCCAAAGTTGTTATTTTTGCCAACTGTTTCTACAACTCTTCAAAATAATGTTTCGTTGTCATAGTAACGTATTTTTTTGTTGACAGACACATCCAACAACCTGAATCCAAGAACATAATGGATATGATTAAACATATGTCGTTTGTTCTCTCCGGAAATCTGCAAGGTGGAGCCATTGTTGCCAGCTGTCCCTACGACTCTGACAAGATCTCCAAAGGCATAACTCCTGATGATGAGATATTCAAAAAGTTGGCCAAGGGTTATGCTGAAAAAAATTCAATGATGTCACCTGGCAACGCGTGCAATAGAACTTTTCCGGGCGGAATAGTCAATGGGATGAATTGGAATAAAAAAAGTGCTAGTGAGTATACAGCTGAATGAGGTTTGTTTTTCAATTCACCATACAATATCAATACTTCTTCTTTCACTTTGCCTTTTCCCCTGGCGTCGACATTGTCCAACTTGATGTCTGGTTCCATAATAGGTATGTTTTTACTGGTGTGTGTCATTACCTCACAACCCACAGCCAAACCCCTAACTTGAAAAAAACATGTAAATTTAATTTTTTTTTTTACAAAAACGAAATTTGGGGAGCTAGTTGTCTCGTATGTATTGCATACAAGACAAATATAGTTCATAAAAAAAAAAAAAAAAAAAAAATATTAATAAAAAATGAGAAATAGCTGAAAAAAAAATAATTAGAATTGTGTTTGTACCTCAGGTATGCAAGACGCAAACTACCGCCTATCCAATTGCTTCGAGATCACTCTGTATCTCAGCTGTTGCAAATACCCGCCGGCCGCTGACCTCCCGATGTACTGGCACGCCAACTTGGATTCTATGCTGAGCTTCATGGAAAGCACGCGTCAAGGTATTTTCGGAAAAATCGTGGACAATTTCGGTAAACCCGTTAAACAAGCTCTCGTTAAAGTAGCAGGCAACGGGCATGTGATCAGAGGGACTGCTCGTGGCGAGTACTGGCGGCTGTTGCTGCCGGGACTTTACACTGTGACAGCCAGAGCCCCCGCCGCCCTAGACCAGACGCGTGAGGTCAATGTCACCGAAACTGATCCCTATGTTCAACTGGACTTCATCTTGCATCGTCAAGGGGTGCACGGGCGAGTTACTTACAAGCGTCGGACTTCTGCACTTAGGTCAGCTCCGATCAGTCCTCCAACTAAAGAAGAATTACAGAAAGCTATCATCAGAATTGTAAAAATAAATGATCACATTTCTTCTATCAGTGTGGACAAACATAAAAATAATGAAACAGTGAAAATGTCACGTGAAAAAACTGACACAATGAGACAAGGAGAAATAAATAAAGATATTGATATTATCATGGAAACAACGAATAGCAGTATCAAGAACGCAACAAATGAAAATAAAGAAACATACAAGAATTATCAAAAAAGCAGTAAGGAAAATGGTCCAAAAGGAATGTTCACACAGGACGAAATATATGAAAATAAAGGAACAGTCAAAGATTCAAACGAAAAGAACGGAACAAACAAAGACGAAACAATAAAAAATAACGGAAAAAACAGAATGGAAGAAATCAACAAAATGAATGGAACAGTCAGCATGGTAGGTCAAAACATATTAAAAGTATTAGAGCTGGAAGCGGCTATTGATGAAGAATTTGTCCAATATCTCCCTGTGGATAGATATTTGGTGAAGGTATCGCTTGGTGGCAAAGAGTGGACAAAGGTGATAAATTTGACAGTAAACAATCCGTATGTTCGGGTAGATTTTCATCTGACAAACATAGCTGGTAAGGCCGATCTGGAGCTCATTCGTGATAAGCCCAACTAAGGAAAACAGAACCACACTGGGTCCCGTAATATAAAACTGGAGTAGTAAATCTAAGCCGACCGTTAGATTTTATTAGATGTCCGATAGGTATTTTAAAAGAAAGATTTTCCACCACGAAAAACGCTGACAGCTCCGGTACGCGTCAAAAGTAATATACAGCTACAAGTGATAAATGGCCCCAGAACGGGTATATATTGACGAGTTGAGCTCTATAATTTACACAAGTAATATTAATAATAAAAAGATAAAAAAAACAAAGGTTAGAAAAATACTAATAATAAATCACAAAATACATCACAAAGGTAAACTACAATGTATAAAATATTCCTATAAGGTACAATAAAATAGAAAATTGTGAAATAACCACAACATGTCAAATAAACTGTCAAAAATAAAAAATAAGGCCGGCTTGTCTGTCTGTCTCTTCCGCGAAAACTCCCAACCGGATTCTTTCAAATTATTGAAATTTAGTAGACATGTTCATTGAAGTGTTGGAATTTTACCTGTTTTTTTTTAGGCTGATTTCGGCTACTTTTGGCCTCCTAATAAATAATTATACATATTATAATAATAAATCTGTTAAAAAACATGAAAAGTCTGAAAAAAAGGTCAAAATTTCGAACATTCTGGCTTATATATCGAGAACGGTACGTCAGGATGTGTCCTTTAATGAATTAAAAGAAATTTAATTATGTTTTAGGTGTTAATTTAATCGGACCCTTCCTCAAACCAATAGTGGAGTAAGGTCATAACTCAAGGACGGTTTGGAATTTTGGACTTTTGAAAGTTTTCCTGGTATCGTATGGCAATTTTACTTGGGGCCATTTCTCATCAATTATTTGCTATCTCTTATCATTTCGCGTAAACAATTCCGGGCACACAAAGATACAAAGCCCGTCCATATTTTTCATTTATATATAGAGATGTCAAGATAAAAATATCACAACCTTACACACATGTAGGAGATAGATCATAAGTGGTTGTAAGAAAGTAGTGTAGGGAAGGAGCAAATATAGCACTGGTTAGGAGGTAATAGAAAAGTGAAACAGGAAAAGGGACAGTGTAGGTGAGGAGGTAACAAAACAATGCAGGAGGGAGGAAATCTGTGTAGGTAAAGAAGTAGTGGAAGAAAGTAGGTAAATAACGTATTAGACAAAGCATCTGGAGGTGAAATGGCCTCGACACTGTGGGAAGGGAAGTGTTTGACACAACGGCGGTAAGATGCTTTACATTGGATTAAGTTTCCACCCAGACAAAGCTCAACAGTTGCGGTGAGAGCTTTCATTCCTTGAGCCAAAGTACTTCCCAGTCACCCACCCCATCCTGTAGCCTCCGCTCCATCTACCTGTATTTCTAACACCCCATCTTGTAGCCTCCACTTTATCTACCTGTATTTCTTCCACCCCATCCTGTAGCCTCTTCTTCATCTAACTGTATTTCTTCCACCCCATCCTGTAGCCTCTTCTTCATCTACCTGTATTTCTTCCACCCCATCCTGTAGCCTCTTCTTCATCTAACTGTATTTCTTCCACCCCATCCTGTAGCCTCTTCTTCATCTACCTGTATTTCTTCCACCCCATCCTGTAGCCTCCACTTCATCCACCTGTATTTCTTCCACCCCATCCTGTAGCCTCCGCTCCATCCACCTGTATTTCTTCCACCCCATCCTGTATCCTCTTCTCCATCTACCTGTATTTCTTCCACCCCATCCTGTAGCCTCCGCTCCATCCACCTGTATTTCTTCCACCCCATCCTGTAGCCTCCGCTCCATCCACCTGTATTTCTTTCACCCCATCTAGTAGCCTCCCCTATCCTGTAGCCTCCGCTCCATCTACCTGTATTTCTTCCACCCCATCCTGTAGCCTCCGCTCCATCCACCTGTATTTCTTCCACCCCATCCTGTAGCCTCCGCTCCATCCACCTGTATTTCTTCCACCCCATCCTGTAGCCTCTTCTCCATCTACCTGTATTTCTTCCACCCCATCCTGTAGCCTCTTCTCCATCCACCTGTATTTCTTCCACCCCATCCTGTAGCCTCTTCTCCATCTACCTGTATTTCTTCCACCCCATCCTGTAGCCTCCACTCCATCTACCTGTATTTCTTCCACCCCATCCTGTAGCCTCTTCTCCATCCACCTGTATTTCTTCCACCCCACCCTGTAGCCTCCGCTCCATCTACCTGTATTTCTTCCACCCCATCCTGTAGCCTCCACTTCATCTACCTGTATTTCTTCCACCCCATCCTGTAGCCTCCGCTCCATCTACCTGTATTTCTTCCACCCCATCCTGTAGCCTCCACTTCATCTACCTGTATTTCTTCCACCCCATCCTGTAGCCTCTTCTCCATCTACCTGTATTTCTTCCACCCCATCCTGTATCCTCTTCTCCATCTACCTGTATTTCTTCCACCCCATCCTGTAGCCTCCGCTCCATCTACCTGTATTTCTTCCACCCCATCCTGTATCCTCCACTTCATCTACCTGTATTTCTTCCACCCCATCCTGTAGCCTCCGCTTCATCTACCTGTATTTCTTCCACCCCATCCTGTAGCCTCTTCTCCATCTACCTGTATTTCTTCCACCCCATCCTGTATCCTCTTCTCCATCTACCTGTATTTCTTCCACCCCATCCTGTAGCCTCCTCTCCATCCACCTGTATTTCTTCCACCCCATCCTGTAGCCTCCTCTCCATCTACCTGTATTTCTTCCACCCCATCCTGTATCCTCCGCTCCATCCACCTGTATTTCTTTCACCCCATTTTGTAGCCTCTTCTCCATCTACCTGTATTTCTTCCACCCCTTCCTGTAGCCTCCACTTCATCCAACTGTATTTCTGAGTACTTGGAGACGAAAATCCTTATTTTCTAGTTGTTAGAAGGAATACCATGTTGAAGGTAACGGTAAGCTGTTTATTTTGTTTCCATCACCAAGGGCGGATTAACTTGAACCGGTGTATGGTAGTTAGTATCCGCGCTCCTGTTTAAACATTCTTGTTTTTCTTAAAGCTAAGATTAGTTATTTCTACGTAATAATACATTTTACTTAAGTAATCTTGAGTGTTGTTATTGTTTTGATAAAGTGCATTAAGATTTCAAAGAAGCTTTTAAAACGCACTTGTACGATGTCACATTCTAATAAAAGCTATTTTAGTGTATTTTTTCTCCCTTAAAAAAATCACCCAATAGAATCGTTGAAAAGACTTTTACTTTTCCAAATTTCACATGGAAATACAAAAATATCCTCCAAGAGACTCCATGAATTTTTTGAATTAATTAGAATGAAAAATACTCGGATTTAAAATTCATTTGGCTGTTGTTATTTTGAGAATTCGAATGAAAAAAAGGTCCAATTGTTTAATCCTATTACTGCACAGATTCAATGTACAGAATTTTCCAAAACAACATTTCAGTTCATCGTCATACACTTCTTTCAAGAGATGATGTAGGTAGAGAATGATGTGGCTCTTCTTTCACCATATGTACAACAAGAAATTACCTATGATTCTAGAAATTTAAAGGCCTATTATTTAGAATTCTGTTAAAGCGGCATTAAAATTTCAAGAGATTTCTCCATTAATTGAATAACAATGTTCCATGTGTATGATAATCCTACAAATTGGTATACCAATAATGCCTAGATTCCTGGTGGGAGCTTTTCCTGTTAGTGAAATAATGATTGAGAATATTGCAACAAGGAGTAATAAAATTCCTAGTAGAGTAAAGTGCCTCTGCAAGCAAAGAGAGAACCTTGTGCAAGTGAAACATAATTGCTTTACTATTACCTCCGCTCGACATTTACTCGGAACCCGGGTGAAAATTTTGAATAATTAGTGCAGAGTTTACACCCCGCAGCGCTAGACATACAACAGTAGCAAGAACATTCGTTGGAAATGGAGAAAGACTGCAGAAAATATGACTGCACAATTATTATTCATTGCTTGCTTTGAACTTCCAGGCACGAGGCAATCTTGAGAAGATCTTCAAATAAGGACTCAAGTGTCACAGTTCTCTTTAAATAAATTAAATTAAATCACATGTCACCAGAACTAGAGACCCATATTGTAGTGGGTCTCTTAGTGTGACGAGTCTGTGTAAAACATTCAGTTTCACTTTAACATTTCTTTTCCTGTGTGCTATATATCACATGTAACTATGTAATGTAAAAGAAATGTACAATAAAAGACATTATTATTATTATTATTATTTAAAAAAAAAGATGCAATTGAAGGTGCGCGTCGATAACAAAATGTGCCAACTACGCAAGATTTTTTTTAATTTTTTTTTTTTTAATTTTATATAAACTTACGGGAACTACCCATTTATACAAGTTTTCCCTACTTAACACTAAAATCTTATTATAATAAGTAATATCCTACCTTGAAAGAAAAAAAAAAAAAAAATGAAAATTGAAAAAAATCTCTTAATAAAAATAAAAACTTTGCTAATAATGCTCTAGTCTCTCAGTGGAACATGTGTTAGTTTGAGAAGTTTATCTCTCAAAGAGTTAACTGATTCTTCATAGATGTTCAAATTATAGGGTGGATTAGATATTATATTCCATAAACGTAAACACCTATTGATAGGATGGTTCTGAGAAATATTGGTCCTACAAAAATTTGTCACAAATGGATTTTTATTGCGAGTATTTTTGACATTATCGCGAGTTTTAATTTGCGATTGAAGCTCAGGACAGTTTAGTTGGTTATTAATAACTTTTAAAAGGAAAATCGCATCACAAACATCTCGCCTGTGTTCTAATGTTTGAAGGTTGAACTGATTCATTAATTCTTTGTAATTAGTATTATTAGTGTTATTATTCATTTTGTAGGCCAATACTCTCAAAAACCTCCTCAAAAAAAAAAAAAAAAAAAAAAAAAAAAAAAAAAAGATGGCAACACTGCCTCATTAGAAAATTGAAAAGCAGGTTCAACGCCCTGGGCTTATTATGAAAATATTTTTATAGCATTAAATGTTCAAATACTAATACAACATAAACTTTTTCCACACAAACATATTTTCAAAACGATGACATTTTCCATTTCCTAATCTATGTTCTCTCTTCTTTTTTGATGGACTTTTTTTCAAGTTTATGGAGAATTCCTCCATTTTTTCAATTTTGAATTATAAGACTTTCTGTGCAGTACAAGATTAGCATATGTATCGCCAATTTTTTTTCCACTATCCTGAATTCGTCTGATGGGGCAATGCTTCTGTCTTGTTTTTATTCTAAAATTTAGTTTTCGAGAGTGTTATTATGTATGACGTTATTTATCTTCTAATTTACTACACATTTATAAACTTACTAGCTGTTGTTTTTGTAGCCAGATTAGCTACTGCTGGGGTGGTGATAGTCTCTGTCCAACATTAGTTGAAAAGTTGGCTCGTTCTGAAGCACAAAATATTTTTATGTGCGATGAACCATAATAAAATTTTGAACATTTTCTTTATAAACCATTAAACCCTTGGGGAACTGCAAAAGAGGCTTGTTTGTTATGACGTTATGGTTGGCTAGTCTTCTCCTTGTTTGACGTCCTCCAGTCAGACAATTTTCACTAGCTCTTTAAAACACAGCACTTTGAAATTTGGAACTTTTTTCTTGTTACGCACCTACCTAAATACCAAAAGGACACACTGTGTAACATACGTACATTGTCGTCGCTGAGGTTTTTGCCCGTGGAAGGCGTTACTTTGTAATTTTAAAAATCATTTCTTGGTACGCACATAAATACCAACAGCAGACACTGCATCACATAAGTACTACGCCCACTAGCATATAATAATAATAATAATATCGCCTTATTTATACTGCCCGAATAGGACTATTAAGTCCCATTCAGCAGTAAGCCCAAGACGGGAGGAAAACATGTCATGTCCAGGCTGGGTTTCGAACCCACGACCTCTGGAACCTCTGGATTCACAGAGTGACGCCTTTACCACTGAGCTACCGGGACATATACAGTAGTATGGTAGCAACACGGCAGGAAGAAAGTAAATTCACATGGTATTCTCCAGAGCGTTGAATCTTCCGCAGAGCTGTCCTCACATTATCGTTAGAAGCACTAATGTTTCACGCTGTCACATCCAGAAAGATTTTCTCTAAGCCGGGAGGTAATTTCGCCTTCGCGTGGCGGGTGTGCTGATTTGAGGAGAAGGAAAATACCCCCCCCCCCCCCCCCCCCCCCCCCCACGTACTGCTGACGGCGACGCGACGTGACATTTCACTCAATCACAGCGCGAGTGTTGGGGCACAAGATAAACAGTCTGCAGATGTTCCGTCAGATAGTCGAAACATCGTGCTTCCGTCATAGGCATGCGGAAATGCCACCCCGGGAATGACGTCAGATGCAATCTTGTCTTGAGAAATCAGAATATAACATTTATTGCAGATGTTACAGGCCACATTGAGTTTATGGAAAACATATGTGTGCAGTATAAGACGCGGAAGAGAAAATCGAAATAATCTAAGAGACAAGACATATTTGTTGACATTGTTCGAGATAGAAATAATGGTGAAAGAAAATATTATGATGGAAAAAAGACTGAAGAGTTTTTTTGACAAAGTCGTTTTCAACTGCATGGTTATATGACGTCACGACTATGGTTATATGACGTCACGACGCGCGACGGGGGTTTTACTCAAATTAACCTCACACAGTGTGAGTGGGACCGGAATAGCCAGCATCACGAAGGTTAGAGTTTTCACGGTCACTATTCCAAGTCCTAATCTCACTGAACGTTACTTAACTTTAGTGACTAGAACGAGAACTGGTGTATTTAACGTGCCGACGCTGGCTAAAGAGTTCTTATTGTGAGAATAGTCCTATAGAAATTTTTGTTATAGAAGTTACCGGGTTTGTAAAAGTATTCAAACTATCTCACTGTCCAGTGAATGAAAAAAATGAGGAACGGTCAAGTTTTAGAAGCTGCACACAGTTTCCACTGCAATAAACTCATCAGAGTTAACGAAATAGGACTTTCCCCTTTCTCCAGATATCAGCATTCGGGGGGTGAAAAATGAATACGAAAACCTTGAGATATTCATCCATTAAAATAATTTTCAAAAGACATGAGGCTGATGACAATTTTCTCAAGTAGGTCTGTAATTTTCTCACTCAATTTATTTTTCAAATCATCACGACCTCATTTTGAATCCAGTGGTGGCGTGGCAGATACTCGCTGAAAACTGTCAAGCTCACTTTCATTCCCAGATGTAAAGTCATAGGTCTCTGTCTACAGAGCTCTAGATGCTGAATCAACTATAAAATGTTCTTCCACATGTTGGTTGAGTGAGAAGTCTCTATGGAAATATTAGTTGTTGGTTTAACTAAAAAGTATACTATCTACTAAAAAAGATAAGTTAATGGAAGTATTGACAAGTGGATTTGATCTCCTGGACACACTACAATTATGTCCCGGATTTTCTTTATGATTTTTTTTTTTTTTTTTTTCAAATAGGAACATAAGCCATCAAATAAAAGGTATCAAGAAACTGAGGAAAAAACACCAAATGAAAATCCTATTTGAAAAAAAAGGTCTTTTAACTATTTTTCAACCCTTCGAAAAGAACCAAAAATAACTCGGGAGAAAAATTTCGCTGTACGAAGAGGTAATGTTGCCTCAGTGCTAAGTACTCTGACTCGGGAAGATTTCCTTGGAGAAGTGTTTTATGTGTTGTGAAAAAAATCCCGGTTTACTTGCAAGAAAAATTGAATTTAAGAATAAAATTCCAACAAGTACCTTCTCACTTAAAAAAAAAAACATGAAACATCCAGCTCATAGAAGTTCACAAAACAAAAGACCAACACCTACCTACCAACCTTTTTCGGATAATAGGGAACGGTTCAAGAGCAGTTTCCAGAAATCGACTGTCTCGGTTTATTCGGCTTGACTGTCTACGGAGACAACCATTGAGCACGTAGCTAACAATGAGAGTGAGAGAGAGAGAAAGACTGGAAGATTCAGACAACACACTGAAATAAAAGGGTGTGATCACGAGAGATGGCGAGAAAAAGGAGAAAGAGGAAGACTGTAATATAAAAAGCAATTTTCTTATTTCAATTGACTAGAGAAAAATAATGGTGGAGGGAAGGGCGAAAGTAGGAGGAAAGAAGGAGAAAAATGATTAGAAGGGAGAGGGAGAAAGAAATAAATAGCGAGATAGAGGAGAAAAGTATGATTGGTGTCTTTCGCATACATTTTATTTCTACATAGTCTTCCCTCGTTTTCTTATTATCTCCTTTTTATCAGGATATTCCACTCTCTCTCTCTTTCTCTATCCCTCTCTCTCTCTCTCCACTTCCTCAATGTCCCTCCCCTTCTTATATCCAGTTTATATTTTTCTTTTCTATTTCTCCTTTCTGTACCACTTTTTATGTTCAGAATTTTCTTAATTTCCTCTCTTACTCTCTGTCTCTCTCTCTCTCTCTCTCTGTCTCTCTCTCTCTCTCTCTCTTTGTCCTGATGTTTTTTCTAAAATTAGATATTTGAACAATTTTCAACTTGTTTTCATTTCATTACATTGTACCTACTCGCATAACATGGAGCTTTCTCGCCTGAAAAAAATCTACTGTAAAAGGTGGGAAAATGTTAACAGCCTTTGTTACATCTAATCTCAAGGATAACCATAAAATTTACGTTTAACGTCTGTAAACGAAAAAAGCGAAAATGTTAGCTAAAGTTAAACTCTTGTAAGAATAGTTAACTCAATGGAAAAAAATAAAATAAGAAATTAAAGTAGAGATTTATTTATAAATTTTATTTGTTTATTTATAAAGCCCCATTGCCACCCAAATTAATGGGCTAGGGTATCCTATAAAAAGGTCATTATATTGTTACATATATTGTTAATGTTCTGTTGCATGATATTGCTAAATATACCTAGCTAAATGTTCTCACTAAAGGACGCGGTGAATGGCAAAGTCTGATTAATAAAGGCATCCTCAATCTCTCAAAATGTATGAAAATTGCTTTGTATGATCCCAAAAGGCATCCTCAGTCTCTCAAAATGTATGCAATATGCGTTGTGTGATTGATAGACAGTATCTCCAAATGTAGGTATGCAATATGCATTGTCCCTTACTCCTCAGTATTCTTCCAATATCTTTCTTTATTCTACTTCTAACTTCTCTGTCTCTTTTCCCTCCCATATCTCCGCTGTACACCTCATTCTCAATTGAATTGTTTTATTTTTCTTTCTCTGATTTTTCATTCCAAGGAAATCAGAATGTTGGTCACATCCTTCGATGCATTCAATGCATGCTTCCTACCGAACTGATGTTGGCTATGATAATACAATTTACTTCTCTCGACTTCTTCATTTTGTACATGTCTTTAACTCTGCTTAACATTTCTTGGTTGAAGTTTTCTTCAGAATAAATTTCGAATTTATAAAAAAATATTTTATATTCTTTCTACCGAGAACGATTTTCTTTACTTCCGTAAATGTCTAATATTAGATATAAGAATTGTTTTTTTGTAAAAAATAATATATGCTCTGATGCACTGGTAGTCAAGTGGTTAACGCTCAAGTCTAGTAATCCAGGTAGTGTGGAGATCCGTTCGTTCCAATCGCACCCAGTGCATGAATTCTTCCTCACTAATATGAGTTTGTGACCACATAATAAGACTCTGAGGGTTAGGTGGTAGAAAATGCTTATAGCATTAATCTGGCCTGTTTGTTACCTTCAACTTGTACTTACATAAGAGTGTTGCATTAGAAAATTCTTTGAGCATGAGCCGCGCCTAGTGGTTGCCTTCAAATTAAGAGTGATATTATTATAAACCCCGGAAAACATTTGAAAAACAAGGGAATATTGGAAAAGTCTTAAGCAATAATAACAGCTGTTATGAATGCTAGGAAAAACTCTTCGAGTATAACACCGTCGGAGATAATCCCAAATGCTCTCAACAGAATTTTCCCATTAAATGGAATTCAATATCTTCCGGAAGCAAGAATAAAACTGAAATTGAAATGGAATTGTGTTATCTTGAATGACATTGTTAGAATCATATACCAAAGATGAATACTATCATCATTGGTCAAATGACCAAACATAAAAAAGGAAAAAACAATAGTAAAAATGATGTTCTGTAATTTTTATTTTTTATATTATTGTATCGCACTGAACATTGAAATGCCTTCGTGGCAAAAATACCAAATAAAAGTTATTCTTATCTTATCTTATTATCTTAACTTACCTGTTAAAAAGAAAGTTGAGAACGACATTGTACTTGATCCTGAAAGCAACAATAATTGGAATGAATTATTAGAACGAAAGGCTTCATGAAGATAACATGAATACCATTAACACCCGAGTTGAAAACAAATACCGGAGGAAAGTGCTTTTCGTGACCTTGCAACACGTGAAACGTTCCATTTTACGAGTTTCCATTTTATTTCATGTTTGCGTGGGAGCTCTGTTGGGATCGTGTTGATCGTGAGCATATTATCCAAACAGTATCCTGTATCCTCTCATAGTTCCATGTTTATGATACCACTGTATTGCTGAGGATGATTTGGTGCTCATAACCTCCCTCGAATAGTAAATAATATCTTTAATGGAGCTTTTTTTGAAGTTTTGTATCATTTTTTATGACTTCATTTTCTCTCCGTCACCTCTCTACTTTTTTATCTCTGTAAGTCTTGCTGGCTTTCTCTTTCTCTGTATACTTCATTTGTTTCATATTTTTAAATAAAAACTACAATTCATGTTGCTCTTTCTAGTATTTCTTGTTCTATTCTTCTTTAGTCTCAACAGATCTTAAAGCTTCTTCATTATTTTTAACACTGTCTTGTTTTTGCTTCAATTCCATTTTAATGTTCATGTACAATTGTACATTCAACATATTATTATGCATAGTTATTAATCTTCTTTTTTTTTCTCATTATAAATTAGTTCAAAGCTTAGGGGAATTATATTATGATGTAAAAAAAAAAAAAAACAATTTATAATATTATCAAATTAAAAATCAAATCTTTGCCTTCTCTCAATTTTTTTTTTTTTTTTTTTTGTGGTCAGATTGTGTTCAATCTTTTCTTCATGGTTGAGGATGGTTGGTTCTGGCACTCTTACTATCGACACTTACGGCTCGATACATTTCCTAACGCCAACATTGTTAAGGGATGACTTTGTGTTATTATCGTTATATTTTATCGTTATAATAACACATAAACGCCGCACCGTTTAAACGCCAAACTCATTTAAACGGGAAAATGTGTAGGATTAATCATTATATTATGTGTATACATAATAAGTAGTTAGGTATTATAAATAATTAATTTTTTAATTAATCACAAAAAATTTTTAGTCTAACTCTGACCTCTTCACTTCGGTCTGCTAATCTAGAGCACATTTCACCACAGGACTAACAAGGCAGAACCGAGTCAATCTGGAATGAATGAGAATGAATGACACCTTGCTGACTACATGGAGAGCATAATCTTTTAATTAAATCCCATCAGTCAGCCATTTTGACCTTTTCCTGCATTTACGTTCAGTAATCTTTTTCCGACCGCTTCTTTTTCCTGTGTTTTCTGTTACAGTTTATTTATATCTGCTTTATTGATTTTATTTTCCAATGTAGTGGTTACCTAGTTTTTTGTCAGGTGCATTGCAATGTTTCGTTTGGACTTGGAGGTTGTTACAATGAAATAATTGTCCCGCAATTCCGCAAAATATGAAATCCTTTTTTTTTTTTGTTTTTTTTTTCTCTGTATAGTTTTTAAATTTTAAGCCATGGTTACCGTATCACCTTCACTGAATGTTTGACATTCGTAAATGTTAATTTTTACACCCACTCTCATCAATTCACTAAAGTTAAAAAAAAAAAAAAAAAAAAAAACGTTCAGCGTGGTGACAACCTAGATTTCAAATACATAAATGGTCATTATAGAAATCCACGTCTTGCAAGGTATTCTTGACCCCAGGCTAGGTGAGGTTACTTTGAGTTATATGGGATTTGCATTTGCACTAGCCAGCATTTCATGGGCAAAAAACCCCCGTAAAACCAAAAAGTTGGGAGCGACACTACACCCAAATATACACAAACAACAATTTGGTTTCTATTTTGTATTTCATTTCGTCTCAGAAGTTAGACTTAGCTTATAGGTTAGACTCAGAAGTTAGACTTAGCTTATAGGAGATGTATTGTTTGTAATATCATTATTGTATAAATAAATAAAAGTATTCAATTCAATATTCAATTCTTGTTATAATCTAGGTTGAATAAGATAGATCAAAATAACTCAAAAAATTACAATATCTTCACAAATAAAACACTTTCAGTAAAAGGTCAGAGGGGGAAAATATAATTTATGCTTCATATTCTCCATACAGACTGCATTATCATTGGCATCATTGCCTTTTTGAACAGCGATAGACAAACTTTGAAGGAGATCGATGTAATCCAAACCGGGTTTTAAAAGTCGACTTAAGAATATATTTCTTAAGACTTAAGAGATAGAAATAATATCCTATCGTTTCTCCGAAGCATTACGTCCTTGCTTCACTCTTCAATAATTTCTGAGCTTTCTCAGTACTCTCTGCTAAGATAAAAAATCAAGACAAGAGAAAAATCGTGACAAATGACTACGAGACATTTTATGTAACTCAGATTTCCAATTACTTTTTTATACATTGAACTTTTTGTATCTACCTTTGTAAATTCTCTTTTTTTCCTCTTTCTTTCTCTCCCTCTCTTTTTCACCCTCTCCTCATCTCCTCCCCATCTCTTCAATTGTCTCAATTCGTTCTTGCCTCATCCATCTCTCTCATTCTTTATCGATCCCTTTCTCTCTCCCATTCTTCATTTTCTTCTCTCTCTTCTTCTCTTCTCTTATTTACATCATCAGTTTTTGTCTTACTACAGTTTTCATGTCCAAAAGGCACCCTTTTTTCTGTACGTACATATAACTCTTTCTTTTTACCGATGCTGAATCTTGTTCATAGAAATCTCATTTTTTTTGCTCCCCTCTACCCATCCATTACCATTTTTCTCTCTCTCCCTATCTCTTTCTTTCTCTCTCTCTCTCTCTCCCTCCTCTTTTTAGTACTCTTTTAGGTATAATAACTCTAAGAAAAAGGAATTACAAAAACTCGAATTTTATTTTGTTACAAAAAAAGACTCATTGGAGAAAACCTGTTTTTTTCTCTACCCATTCGAGAAGACATTCATAGATTTCACTTTTAAAAGTTACATTTTTAAATAGTTCCATCAGTTTGCCCACTATGAATGAACATATATTATCAGTTTCAATGTGTCCCTAGTCTCTATGAAATGTGGATCCAGTTTAAAAAATTCCTAGATTCAAAAAAAAAAAACATGTTCCACCACAGGGCACTGCTATCTGTCCATAATATAGTAAACGTATGTTACATTCGAGAAGTTTGAAATGAGGATAAGGCCAGTTGAATAAATGGGCTAGCCAGACTCAGCAAAAAACAATACTAAATTCACAATGCAAGATTTTTTATCAATGGTTTTAAACACCTCACTAGATACAAAAATGAGACTACTAAAAATGACATACAACAGATATTATTTCGTGACATTTTTTTTTTTGGTCATGATACTTTCATTTTCACGCTCAACTGACTAAACTGATCCTTCTGTATTAACATTACGCATGAAAAAAATATAAGTGTACGTATTTCTATATAATTATAATTTAGGTATATGTAATCTTGTTTAATGTACAACATGGGAATATACATACTAATAAAGAAGTTCCAAACATACCACCATACGAAATTACAAATCCTTACCAAAGTCAAGCAGAACACTTTTATTTCATTAGAAGTCCTCATAGAAGTTCTTTGTCTTTATCCCTCACTCTTTTGTTCCTTCTCTCTCTTTCTCTCTCATTATCTCTCTTACATTTTCTCTATCTCCCTTGATCTCCCCCATCTCTTTCTCTCTTACAGTCTCTCTTCCTCCTTCTATATCTCTCTCTCCCTCTCTCTTCCTTCTTTTTTCTCTCTCTTCCTTCTTTTCTCTCTCTCTCTCTCTTACACTTTCTCTATCTTCCTTTCTTGTTTTCCCTCCTTCTCTTTCTCTCTATCTCTTCTCTCCTTCTCTCTCTTCTCTTCTCTCCCTCTCCCCTCTACAATCTCAACTCTCAACTTTCACTCCAGTTAGAGGCTTCGAGAGCATTTCACCAGAAAGGCTTTTCTTCATTCCAGACATTCTCGTTTTTTCTTCTTTCTTAAGTAGGAACCTCTTATCAGTATAATTATTCTCTCTCTCTCTCTCTCTCTCTCTCTCTCTCTCTCTCTCTCTCTCTCTCCATCTCTCTCTTTCTCTCTCTCTCTCCGTCTCTCTCTCTCTCACTCCCTATATTTTTTCCTCTTCCTCTCTACGATTTTCCTCTTTCAAACGCCATCTATTTCTTTTTCTTACTGTATATTTTATATATATATCTCTCTCTCTTTCACTGTGTTTCTCTCTCCCTTCTCTCCTCCTCCTCTCTCTTTATTCTCTATCTCCTTCTTCTTTTCTCCTCCTCTCTCTCTCTTCTCTATCTGTCTTTCTCTCTTCCTCCTTGCAATCTTCCTCTTTCACACACTCTCTATTTCTTTCAATTTCTTCCTGTATTTTTATTCTCTTTCTATATTTTCTCTCTCGCAATATTCTTCCCTTTCCATCTTCCACACCTAAACAATATTCTCTCTTCTCTCTCTCTCTCTCACTCACAGGAAGTATCATGCTGTATTATGACTCTGTCTCTGTACGTCTTTCTTCTCTTGTAAGTTTTTCTCTTTTCATTCAGGACAACCGGAAAACAGAGAAGGAAAGTGAAACATCTGGATAGACCGGGAAAATGTATACGTATACACTATTCTACTGAAGTGTGAGGAAGTTTTTTATAAGTGAGACAGAGGAGAGAGAGAGAGAGAGAAAAAAAAAGAGAAAAAGAAAGACAGAAAAGAAAGAAATAGAGAAAAAAAAAATCTATTCATCTCAAAAAATTGAGATGAATAGATGGTAGGCATTAACTTCGCCCCGGATTATAAAAAAATTGTAATTAAAAATTAATAATATTCTTTATTATTTCTGTGTGTTTTTTTTTTAATAATTGTCGTTAATTTGTTGTTGTTAATTTCTTTGTAAAAAAAAGCGTAAATAAATAAATAGAGAGAGAGAGGATAAGGAAATAAGAGAGAGAGAGAAAAGAAGAAGAAGATGATAGATCAAGAGAGAGAAAAAAAACAAAAAATAGATAAATTACCTAGGTGTTAACACGTATGAGACGGGTCCTATTTTCTATAGTTTGTACGCTGGGACGGCTTCAAATTAGGTTTTTGTACCAAAAATGACAAAATGACAATTTTTGCTGCACTGATTTCTTTTTAGTGTAAAAACACGATATACATCGATATTTTTTCATTTGGTGCTTCAGAACGTTTATTGTTGGCAATGTTTTTTTGTGACCCATCGGTGGCCGCGCCGTCCCACGGACTAAAATAGCTCTCCAGGACGGCGTGTTCCACGGGTGGGTCACGATAAAATTTCTCTAAAATTAAAAATTTAGAGGAGTTTATGCTATATGTTAGTTCCTTTTATGTTACAGATATGACGGACAATAATAAAAGAATTCAAAAAGATCAAATTGAAGAGGTTTTTAGGAATCTAGATGATGATTTTAGTGCTGATAGTGTTGATGATTCTGACGCTGACAGCCAAATTTAGTACCTTTATAGGTTAAAATTACTCAAGACCTATTTGCGGAAAATCACAAAAAAGAGGTTACAGTAAAAAGGCCATATCTTTTGAGCTGAATCGATTTTCAAAATTTCACCCGGTAAAAACTATCCTCTGGGACGGGCAAGTACAAAAATATATTAATCATAGCATTATCTGTGCCCACCGGTAGGTCATGTTACAAGGGAAATTGAAAAAAAACGTGACCTACCGGTGGGAACGCAGTCTAATGAGGACATATAAAATGTGACCCACCGGTGGGCACGCCGTCTCATACGTGTTAATAGACTAAAGAGGGATATAGGGTCTTTATCTTAAAGAAAGTTAAATTCCACTGAGATCATATAACATAGAGGATACCTTAACTATCTCGAATTGAACAAATTTATGCGTCCAACTTTGAACAGCTGATGGATCAACTGTGGTTCCTCTTTCAACAAATCCTGGCATCTGATTGTTTCAGTTTATTTAATTTTTTTTTATTACCTCATGCAGTGGCAGATACCAATTAACTCTTATATTACTACATAATTACTACTCTAAGGAAACAAAGACAAAAATAACTAATAGGCAAGTATGAAAAAAGTAAAAATATTATTTTTGAAGAACTACACAGGTACTTTAGGTACCCACTCCTTCTCGAGAGAAAAATTACTACAACTCCGACACTGGTTTTGAAATCAGCTGATGGACCCTACTGGACACAAATCTTGATACATAGGGTTCCCTCTATGTTATATGATTTCAGTGTTAAAATTTCAATAACTCGACACCTTCATACCTAGCTCATTAGTCGTCTCTACCCAAGCATAAAACCAGCAAAGCTCTGCATTAATACCTAGATATTCGTGCTTGTCATAATAATAATAGTTCTAGATGTCTTGAACGAAATCCAGTGCGCTTGTTTTAATTAGAAAAAAAGCATGTCAAACCTCTTTTGTCTTTCCAGTGTTTTTCTATCATCGCGAAAAAAATATCCCCCCTCCCCCCCATTTTCATCTTTGAACCCCCCCCCCCCCCTCCCCCCCCCGTTACCCTCCGGGCCACTTTGATTCTAACAAGAAGAAAGCTTGCGGGGTTGCCATTGTCTTGGGCCTCCATTGTATACCCCCGCCCCTTGCCCCTCTCTCTCTCTCCCCCCGCCCCAACTCGCTCCCACCCTCCCCTCCCCTCTCATTCTCTCTCCCCCATCAATCTCTGCCTTCCTCAAATTCTCTCTCTCGTTTTTCTTCCCCTCAATATTTTTTCTGTCTCTCTTTCGCCCTTTGTGCTATCTTTCTCTCTCTCTCTCTCTCCTTTCTTTTCTAATTTTTCTCTCTTTACAGTACCATTTATACATCTCTCTCTCTCTCTCTTCACAGAACATTTCTCTCTCTCTTTCTAGCGTTCTCTAAGATGTTCTCTCGCTTCCATACCCCATTATCAACTCTCTCTCTCCCCCAAGTCAACTCTCTCTCCCCCAAGTCTTGTTCTAGGTTCTAATTAGTGTTGACTTTCATTTCTGGAGCGGACAAATTTCAATTCCCATCCATCCCCGGTGAAAATAAATTCGTCATCCGACAAATGCAATCATGCACTGGGGTCTCTGAGACTTTCGGTCACTGAGCGACGTCCATTTTAACAGTCATTTATTTCTACTTCAATGTCCAACCGACCTCAGTAGCTTGATCGATAAGGCGGAGGACTTGAAACCTGAAGGTCGGTGGTTCAAGTCCCGGTTTTAGCGTAGATTTAGTAAAGCGAGTGTGAGTGTGATATCACAATAGTGATTAACACATTCCGTGCCACGTCATGCGTTTTCGGCTGACAGTAGTACTTACGATAAAGTGCAGTGTGTCAAGCGAAAACGCCTGTCGAAATTATCCACTATGGCCACTTCAGGCGTTTTTGCCTGACGAAAATTATACACTTCAGGCAAAAACACCTGACATCGTGAGCCGATTGGGTATGTCATGGTTCTACCTCTGGGCACACAATGTGTGTTAACACAACTCAGGTAACTTTTCCTTTAACTTCAATATCTACAAGGAACCACCATCATGGACCATGGCCGAGTAATGTAGCGTACTCGGCTTGCACGCACTAGGCTGGGTTCGAATCCCAGCAGATACGGAATTTTTCAGTTCTCTATTGTCAATATTACGGGGTCCACTTATACCTCGTGAGGGAAAATGAGGACCTACTTTGATGTGAGCAGCGACCAGTGGCGGAATTATGGGCGAAATAAGATAGGAAACATATTATAATATCACCTTAATTATACTGCCTGATTTGAAACAATAAGTCAGATTATTCTAAAAGCCCAAGTTATAAAAATATATTGGTGAAAACTTTCCATTTTTTAGTTTGCTCCTATCAGACAAAACAATGTAAAAAGGCATTTTTTTTTATTAAATTTAAAGGTTTAAAATCATTTCAAGATACTCTATGTAAATTATTAAAACATAACAGTCAATATGAAAATACAAAACAAAAAAAACGCCGGGGTCCATTTCTCAAACTGTCCTTTTTTTCTCAGGCCTTGTTTTTTCAAAAAAAAGTAATTGAATGTATGAGAAAGAAAAAACACTGAGGCTTGAACCCAGGAACTCTTGTCTCAACCGCGAGCCTAGGCACTCTCCACGAGCATACAATTTCCCCACTCCAGTCATGATGATGTTAAGCCCTAGAGTGAATTCAAGCTGAGTGTGCACAACATACGAGCTTTAATTATTAGGAGAGACAATTATAAACCGTCTCTCCTCATCTCTTCTCACTCTCTGAGGAGTGGCAATTAGGAACTCATATTATCACAGCTATGTGAGAGAAAGACGAAGAGAGATTGAAAGAACGCAATACCTTAAGAAAAATAATAGGGAGGAAACAAGTAAGGGAACAGAAAAGGAAAAGTGACAAAAATCATAAGAGAGAAGTAAAACATAAAAATTAAAATAGAGGAAAGACTGAATGAAAAAAGTTTTAAAAAAAGGATAAAAGTAAGAAGAGACAAAAAGAAGTCATAGAAAACATGCGTAAGAGAGAGAGGACGGGGAGAGATAAAAAGAACGCAACATAGAGAAAGAAAAGAGAAAAAGTGTGCATGAGAGAGATAAAGAGAGAGGAAAAGATTGAGCTAGAGGAACAACTCAATGAAAGACAGAGAAATGAACCGGTGGACAAAATATAAAATGGAAACGAAGAAAGAGATGTGAATAAGTAAGGAATAAAGAAAGAGATGTGACATAAAACATGATAAAGAGAGAAAGAGTGATTTTTTTTTAGGAAATAGTAAAAGAAAGTGTTAGAAAACAGGAGAGCGAGAGAGAGAAAAACAGAGATATATAGAAATAACGCAATAGAGAGAGAGAGAGAGAGAGAGAAAAAAAAAACGGAGGGATATAGAAATAACCTAATAAAGAGGAGAGAGAGAAATAAGAAAAAGTTATGAAAAATATAAGAGAGAGGTCGGAAAGCTACATAGAAATAGGGAGAAAGATAGAGTGAGGAAGAGAGAGATAGAGAAAGCAAAAGTAATGGTATAATAGATTAAAAGAGGCAGTTAAAGTGGTAGGGGCAAGAGGGTGGGGGGAAATGAAGAGATATGAGAACTGTCAAAAGCCATGCAGTATTTCATTTAAGTATTCATACAGAATGTACTATCAAGTATGTACAATTGTACATATATGAATTGTATAGATATGTTGTGTGTATAAAGTGAGTACTTTTAGCATGCGCTAAGCGCGCCGTAGGAAAAAAGCAAGTAAAAACGGTATTTTGAGACTCAAAGCCACAAGGCAATAACCCCGCCCTTTAGTTTAGGACATATTTTTATTTATATATTTCTATTCTTTTTCCTTTTAATTGTATATTGTTTCCATTTTTACATTGTTGTTATAATTATTTGTATTGTACAAATTGTCTTCTTATATCTAAAAAAGTATTTAATAATAATAATAGTACGTATCAGAGATATTTTGAGTCTGGAAATCAAATAGCACTTGGTTTGAAGTTCAGAAACTTTAAGTTCGAAATATATATACTAGCTCGAAACCCACTAGAAAAAAGACTTTACATCAGAAGAAACAAAAATCTCATTTTTTTTGCCTTTTAGGTGCTTTAATACGACTGATGCGGGTCGTTCGCGCCAATACCCTGTTTTTAAATCATAATAATATATACATTTCTTGTTTTTTATTAGTCTGGTTGAATTCACACGTGAAATACAGACACAACTACTTATATTTCTGAATTCAAATCGACAGAGAAACAAAAAATAAATCTTTTAGAGCAAAATTCTCTGCGGTTGAATGCATCCCGTCGAATTGGGCAGTGGGATAAAATGGGAATATCGGGAGAGGAGAAACAGAAGATGTAATTAGTAAGTTTGAGAATGATGAGTTAGGGGTGGCATGTCTGTACGTTGTGGCTGGTGTGGTCGGAGAACGGCTTTTGACAGGATACATTCAGACTTATATGGATGATTAACAGTATGGGTGATTTATGTATAGCATGCATTTCTTCACACATTCTCGATGGTGGACGTCAAGCAGATGGGCGCTTATCAGCTTTGTTGGACAAAAAAAAAGACGCCAAATAACTAAATCTTTGGCGCTCTTAAAAGGGTTGGCGCTCTCACATTCTCACTCTTAATACAATCCCCTAATCTTCCTTATTTTATATTTTTTTTTAAAAAAAAAAGAGTAAAAAAGCTCAGTCAAACCTGAATAGAAAAGTACTCAAGGGACCGAAAGTTTTTCTTCTTACATCCAGGTTCGACTCTACGTAATTTCCCAGGAAATATAAACATTTCCTGGAAATTTCAATGAAAGGACCACAGTTTACATCATGTATCTTGCTCCGGTCTAAGTCAGTGCTACCTCTGAAAATCGGGTTATCTTTAATCTTATCTTGACCTGTGTTAACTTTGCCCCGCGCAAAATTTTTCCTGGTAAGATTAACTGAAGGAGGAAAATTGAAGTCTAACTTTTCAGAACTTTGAGTTTCGTTACATCTTTGTCAACTCACTCAGTGGCGAATTGAGGAAAAGTCTAAATAGTAGCTCAAAAGACATTTTATCTCTGTAAATGAGGTCTTTCTTGTAGATTTTGGTGTATTTGTTCAAAATTTTCCAGATTTTAAAAGTTATTCGTATAAGTAAATAAAAAATTAATAAAAAAAAAAAATTGAAATAAAAATCCAATTATAGAAAATCGTTCTTCTCTTGCGGTACTTTATTCAATGACACATTATCTACATGCCACATTTTATTCATGGAATAATATTAAAAAGAGATTGAGCAGGAAAAAAGAGATTGATTTGTCTGTCACTAAGAGAACTCATAATATCGCCTAGTTTGTACTGCTCGATTATAGGACTAAAGAGTACCATTATTCCAACAGTAAATTCGAGATTATTATCTCGTCGAAATCCCAAATGGGAGAATAATTTATAATGTCCCGGCTGGGTGTAGACCTACATCATAGCGTGTAGAATCAAGAAGTGAGGAAACGAACCCAAGTTGCATGGAAACGCCACATAGCGCGACACCATCGCAAAGGAGTAGACTATTTTTCGCGGTCTATTTATGTTTATGTTTATATTTGATATATTTACGTTTATGTTTACATTTGATACCGGGAAGAAATTTTGTGAGGGACGAGTATAGGACTCCTTTGCGATATTAGCGCTGACGGCGCCACGATTTAGGCCGGCAGGGGGTGGTTTCCACAGCCACACTTCTCTATCCTACACGCTATGCCTACATGGTGAGCACTGAGCTACGTGAACAGCTAGACAGATTCTATGCAATAATTTGGAGTCACTATGGCTCACGGATGTGCTGCATCATTTCTTAAAAGAGATAAACATGTATTGTATCTAGTATATTATTATTAACTAGGGTCTTACGTCCCATTCAACAGCTAGGTCATCTCGTGACGAGGGTGTAACCTCCATTCCCAGGAAACTCACAAACCTGCTACCCACATTGACCTCGACCAGCCTGGGTTGGGCAGGAATACCAGTATCACAAAGTCTTCACCTCACTGGACATTGCTTAGGTGATCCTACGAAATCCTGTGCATTCAACGCACCATCGACAATGGCTACCTAGTATATTGCAGACTCGAAAACTGTTAACGCGACCATGTCTCTCTCCTCCACTACCCTTATTATCAACTTAATGAAGTTTTCCTCCCCTCCCAGTTTCCCTCAGGACCTCCACTGCAGACTGTGTGGAGGACCAGAGACTAATCCCTGGCATCTATTCAGTTTCTAATTATAAACACTGCTCAGAGATAAGATACCTGCTGTTCACCGTTCTCTGTCTTCAGCTGTTACTCCATTATTGAAAAACTTTTGCAAACTTTTGGAAAGTTCTGCTGACATAGACAGCTAACTTGGCAACATTGCTTCTTTTGGAATTGAATGGAGAGCAACGTGTGGCAGTGTCGTTGACTTTTCAATTCCCAGTCACAGTCCGCTGTAAGTAATTAACTGGACAAGGGTCGTTGTCTTGTTCCAGAGAACTTGTTCACTCTCATAATCCTCGAATGTGGGTTATTTTAAATAAAAAAAATATCATAAAATAAAAAAAATTTCAACTGCACTGTGATTGGGTTATTTGCGTAATCAATACCTTTGATTTGGTTATTTGCGTAATCAATACCTTTGATTGGGTTACTTGCGTAATCAATACCTTTGATTTTATTATTTGCGTAAACAACACCTTTGATTGGTTTATTTGAGTATTTTTTTTGGGGAAAAGAGATTGCCATAGGCAATAACACCGTCCATTAGTTAAGACATGACTGTGTGTATAAATTTATCAATTTTTTTCTTCTTTTTGTGTATACTGTTTTCATTTTTATTTATTTTTTAATTATTATTACTATTGTACATATACTATGTCTTATTATCTCAAATAGAATTTCATAAGTTAAAAATAAGTTATCATATTTGTGCGAATCAGTTTCGTGAGATCACAACTACTCAAACTCGCTTTACTAATTCTACGCTGAAACCGGGACTTGAACCACCGACCTCCAGGTTACAAGTCCGTCGCCTTATCGATCAAGCTACTGAGGTCGGTTATAGAATTTAATAAATAATAATAGCATTATTTTACAAGTAGCTGAGGATTTCAGCCAACTGAATTTTGATTCCTCATAAGTTTACTATTGTATGTAGCACAAAGTAGAACTATGTGCATGACATCAGTACAGCAGCTGGAAGTAGAATTTTAAACAGTAATTCAATCTGTTTCCCCAAGTTTCCGAGCAACTTTCAGTATAATGCACGGAGCTTGCAGCTTCCATTATAACATTACATGGGAAAATAATTATGTGACAGGGAAAGTACAAGGAAATTTCACTATTATTTTTTAATTTACCTTTTTTAATAGTCTCTCGCATGGTCTAATAAGATACCTAGCCCCAGGACATATAGTACACTGTCTCATTCTTCATAAAAAAAAAGCACTTCCAGTTTTTGTGTCCCACCATATTTCACGCCTTTTTTCCGTGAATTTTATCTCGAACAATACGAGAACGTTGAAAGTGTGAACAAGTTTTAAGGTTAGGCACTTCAAACCCGTGAAATCCTACACTTTTTTCCCGGGAAAATGGCTGTGAAACAATAAACGGCTCTGAAAAATACTCCTCTCGTCGACTTCTCCTTACGTTTTGTACACATGAGTTCCACAGGGTTCTTTATTCCGGCCCACGCTATTATGTTCCCTGGCAAATATAGTTGAATAGGATGTGTAGACATGTACGAGTATAAAAATAATAATATATTATTTTCTTTTATAGGCAACTAGAGGGTTACACTTCGCCGCTTCACCAACCCATGAAACACACATACACACACACACAATTCACACACAAAACACATATACCTCACACACGCACACACTCTTTTTAAGTAGTACGTTTTTGGCTGATGTGTGTTAATGGGTGAGCTTCAAAGAAACACAGACAACACATTCATTTTTGTTATTGAATTTTACAAGTGTTTGTAGTGATGTTGAAAGTTCAGAACATGGTTGAATGACTATAATTTATTTTATTTATTTAGAAACTCTTTATTAGTAGAACATATGTATACCTATATAGACAAATAATGGTAAAAATTAAATATAAAATTGACAATATTAATAATATAAAAAAGAAAAAAATAAACAAAGTATATACATAATATATTATGTCTTAGTTAAAGGGCGAGGTTAATGAATATGACATTTCCACCCAACCCTATAACGTGGGAACGACCGACACAAAAAGAAAGTCGTTGCCTGTAGCCTATTCCAGAAACACTTTCCCCTCCCATAACCTCCTAATAATCTCCTTTTCAACCGACACACAACCGACTCTGGTTGATTAATTTGAACGCAATAACTAATTGGAGTGCGTTGTGTGATGGTTGAATTGGTTATTGGGGGTTTTGAGAATGGAGAACGATTTTCTAGAATAGGCAACTGGTCTCAGACTGACTTAATAAGAGATTGACATGAATTACTGCCTGAATAAATTCAAGGATTGACTTAAATCCATTACACGGTAACAAAGTGACTTATTTTTATTTTATTTTCATTTATTAACGAGCATTTATCAAAGCTCTCAGTACAATATAACAATATTTATATCAAAAATCAATCGAGATACACAAAAAAAAAACGTAACACATACAATACATACATACATGGTAAATGGTAATTGAAAGACAATAAAATATTCTACAATAGGTAGCTATATTATATGTATCACAATTGTTTTAAAAATCAAATCCACAGTTGGTGTTAGCAGATTTTACATCCTGTTGAGAGGAGCATAATATTTAAATATAAGTGTTTCGCGTATTTTATTTCCTAGCCATGAAACAGCAGCTAAACCCCTGGGATAACCAGAAGGAAGATTCTGAGTTCCTTCCGTGTCCAGAGTAATTCTAGTGGTTTGTGTTAAAATTATGCACCGAATTATGAAGCAGTTTTGACATTTTCATGTCTTTGCTCTGGCACATAACCAAAATTATGTAACAAAATTATGTAACGAAATTATGTGACGAAATTATGTAACGAAATTATGTAACGAAATTATGTAACGAAATATTAAATTATAAAAAGAGAGAAGAGAAAAAGTATGTGTCATGCGCACAATACGAAATTTGGTCAGTTTAGTTTTAGACCTTGAATAGTAAAGATGAAAATGTCCCAATAGTTGCAGACTCGTATGCAAGCGTTTTTTACTTGTTTGTTAATCTTAGTGGACACTATCCCCTTTCACCTTGACAACAACTGTAGAGGTCATATCAAAGCCGAGCTTTGTAGCTGTATACTGCTTCTGTGGCGTGACGGAGCTTTGAGAAGCCCTCGTGACGGAAAACCTTATTTTATTAGAAATGGATCCATGAATAATACGGCCCTTAAACTGACTAAACCTAAAATATATATTGTTAAATACACATCTAATATTGTATATTTGGTCCATACCACTGACATGTGGTACTGTTCAGAGTATAAATTAAGGCGATAATTTTCTAAAGATTTATTTAATTTTGGTTTTTTTTATCTTGTGTTTTGCAAGACGACAGTAAATAATCGGACCTCGGACGTTATTAGAGATGATAAAATATTATTTTCTCTCTGTAATATACCAATTAAAAAACTGTGTTCTACATAATATTTATGTGAGCATGGCTGATTGCTCACCGAGTATTTGCATATTGCAGGCAATAAAAAGCAGATCCTAATAGTTCTTTTATTTTTCTGGTGCAGCATGAAATTCTCTTTTATTGTTGTTTGGAGCTTTTTCTATTAAACATAACCAGTATACTTATAATATTGTTCTCCTGGTTCTGTTCTCTCCATAACTTTCACACAGAGAGCTTTGTGTTAAGGTTAAGTCAGAATACAAATCTACCACCACATAGACTAGCAGTACCGCTGTTTATACACTCTGATAACAATTTGTTCTAGCAATCTTATCCCACCACTTCCACAAAGCACTAAATAGAATAATGAGATTATTTCTAGTACAATTTCTCACTTTTCTGTTTATACTGATTAAAATAGAGAGGTTAGTTGGTGACATGGATATTCAGAACTATTACCTGCTGATGAGAGCAAATAAGCTCGAAACATCTGTCCAGGAATGTTCTGATATTCATGTACATCTAGTACAACTTCTCACTTTTCTGTTTATACTGATTATACTGATTTAATAAAGCTTCTAATTCCGATTCATCCGTACATCCCTTCTCTTGTTCATTCAATGAAATAAAAGAAAAATAAAGAAAGATATTGTATGCTTAATATTTGTTATAATGTAATCATAAGATAAAAATTTATTGTCTTTTTTCTATATGTATAATTGTATATCCTTACTATATATTTATGTTTCTTAACTATATTTCACTGCATCTTATCTCTATATTTATATCAAATTAATATGGATGTTCCCCGTTAGTTTATGAAAATTAAAATTATAAAAATCTCATCTTATCTTAATACAGTAATTGCATTAAAATCCATTTACATCAATTCATTCATGATCAATGCAGCTGCGCAATGCCTGAACCAAATGTCTCCAAATTTGGGGCACAGAAGTTCCTTTTAGTTTGTAAGGATTTTTAATTTCCGTAGTGCGTACTAATACAGGGTTTAATTTACAAATAGGACGAAAGCCACAGGAAAGCGGCCGGATTTCAGCTAAAAATAAACATATTAATTCAGTTATTATCAAAAGAACTCCGAAAAGACTGGACCAAATGATTCCCAATTCAGGACAGAGTCTCGATTTGGCATTAACGTGCGTACTAAGAAAGGATTTATAAAAAATCCAAATAGGACGCTAGCCACGGGCAAAGACCTCAACACAGCGGTGACAAATTGCCGCGTTTCGGCTACATTTAAACATTCGAAGTCAAATACTGAGTCAACATAGAGCTGAATTGACTTTTTTAAAGTCGATTTTTCTACATTCAATATTGCTGTCGATGAAAAATAACCCTCTTTATTGGAAGGTAACCACCAGGCGAGGTTAATGCTCAAAGCAAACCAAAAGGCGTGGTAACATAGGTAGATGTTACCACGAAATATGTATGTGTGCTTGTATTTGATTTATATTCATTATAAATATTCCAGTAGAGTCTTTAGCCCAGGCAAATTAGTGCTAAAATGGGGTCTAGCGGCAAAAAATTGCTCAATAGCTGGAAATCGTTTTAAACCCTCAAAGGGGTCCTGAATAATGGGTATATGAGTTTGCGACGGATTTTAGGTTGTGCTTCCGAGTTTAGGGCCTAAATAGTGGAAATTTTTTGCACTTTTTTTAAAATTGCGCTTATAACTCAAAATGTATTTATTCTACAGAAAATTTTACTCAGTTCTTATCTAAGGAGCATAAAATTATGCGTCTAATGACGTTTGAATCATTAAAATAAGTTGAGCCCTTCAGCCACAATCGCTCCTCAAAGATGGGTCATTTTTTCAAACATAGCTCAAATTTTGAAAATTCTCAACTTTTAACGCCTGTAAGTCAAAAAGGACTGCACCAATTGAAAAATTTAATAGAATCAAACTTGTAGAAAATGTAATTTTAAGTAAAATACTGTTTGAAATTTGAAATTTGCTTACTCCAGTGCTGAGATATGATTTTTCGTCCCTAGCCCCAAATTTCCGCTAAGGCAGTGCAACGCAAGAAACTTCACCTGAACTCTAAAATTATCATATTCTTACAACTTTTTAAGTAAAACTGAACGTAATCTATTGAATTCAGTCGAATAGGTAATTTAAAATTTTGAGAAACTTGCACTTAATTTTACTAAGATCTTTACTGAACATGTGATTTCAAGACAGCAGGCACACTATGGAGGATGTAACTTGTTTTATATGCGGGAACATTGTGCAAGAAGGAATATTAATAATATAATAATAAAAATGCATTTTCTTTGTGTTGTTATGTCACAATTTTAGTGGGTAGCGCAGAATCATAGAACTTTGCCAGTTTAATTTACAATATTTTGTATTATTTGTGTGCCTATGATTCAGCCACCGGTCGCTGCTTCATATCAAAGCAGCTACTCTTTTTTCCTCACGACTCACGAATTATGAGTGGACCCCGAACATCCAAGTACAGAGCAGAAAAAATCCCATCCCGCTGGGAATTGAACCCAGGTCACCATGCGTGCAATGCCTAGCGCGCTAAGTCACTCGGCTACAGTGACTACAACATATTAAAGGGAAAGATAGAGGAATATTAAAGGAAAAGTCACTTCGAATGTTCATTGAGGACAGCAGGAGGAGAAATGATGGGCATCACACGTGGTTACAGACTCAGAAATCTGTTATACTTCACGAGAAGTGTCGCAAAGGTGTCTACACGAAGGAGTCAAACACTGTAAAGGCCGAAAAAGAAGCAAGAAACGGAAGCCGTGTTACAAGAGGCCGTGAGGAAATACCAAAATTCAACTTCAAGGAGCGCTGATTCTACTGTGGAAAAGATATGGAGGTTCTGGGTACTAACGACTTCTTAGGAGTGAACCACTTTTTAGTCTCACCTCGGCAGTATAAACAAGGTAATTTCTATTCTATTCTATTCTACCCCCCCCATGACATAGAACGTATCATGGCCATCAATGGTATCCATGTTTATATCGGCGTTGTCATATACGAATTGAGTTAATGAATTTTTAGTGATGATACGTTATGTTATGGGTGGGGGGGGGGGGGGGGGTGTATTCAGTGCTTCACTCCTAAGAAGTCGTTAGTACCTAGAACCTCCATACTGAAGGTGAAATCAATCCCACTAGTGACCAGTTTGAGCGAGCTCTCCCTGTTCACGCCATGTGACTGCAGTTTGAATTGCCTCCAAACTTACCCCGCGCATATCACTCGATCTCTACGCACCTAACTGTTAGAGATAACACTTCGATATCAGATGATAGGCATATCATATGATCTTACAAAGAAAGGCAGAGATTCGGTACGATAGATTGGGAACGACGATGCCTCGTTCAGATTGTAACAACCAGTGGTCAGGGTTACGTCTTCTCTCCTTCCTCGATCTACCACCTTTGATCCCCTTCTAAAGGCGTAAGTACTTGGTACAAGTACTCAAGGTAAGACCATCCAATCTCATTTCATAGTACTAGTTTATTTTTTCCTTTTATCTTTCCGTGTAAATTTATTACTCTTTAATACCTACACCTTTCGTAGTAGCGTTATTGAAGCAGCGGCTTTTTCTTCGTTAAACCCCAGTAACTGGGAAACTTAGGTCTCCCGGCTTCAGAGCCCCAGTTACTACATTAATTCACTCCCCTCGTCCAGATATACCTTGAGCTGCATCAGGATCCATAGATGGGCGTGAATTAAAGAACATACCACGACAATAATCGTACTTGCTTTCAGCGGCTACGAGGTCTGATTCAGTTGCCATCCTACGCAATACCACCGCCCCCATTTCATCTCCTCTGGCAATTGCAGAACCTTTAATTTTTTGCATTATTTCTTGTGTCTGAATTTCACGCACTGTTTCACGTCTATGAAGAGGAAGCTTTTTCTGTTTAGCCTTGAAGCTTTCAGAGGCATCTTTTTCACAGTAGAAGCAGAGCTCCTTAAAGTTGAATTTTGTTATTTCCTCACGGCCTCTTGTCACACGGCTTCCGTTTCCTGCTTCTTTTTCGACCTTTACAATGTTTGACTCCTTCGTGAAGACACCTTTGCGACACTTCTCGTGAAGTATAACAGATTTCTGAGTCTGTAACCACGTGTGATGCCCATCATTCCTCCTCCTGCTGGCCTCAATGAACGTTCGAAGTGACTTTTCCTTTAATATTCCTCTATCCGCTCCTTCTTGTACAATGTTCCCGCATATAAAACAAGTTACATCCTCCATAGTGTGCCTGCTGTCTTGAAATCCCATGTTCAGTGAACAGATCTTAGTATAAAATTCAGTGCAAGTTTCTCAAAATTTTAAATTACCTATTCGACTGAATTCAATAGATTACGTTCAGTTTTGCTTGAAAAGTTGTAAGAATATGATAATTTTAGAGTTCAGATGAAGTTTCTTGCGTTGCACTGCCTTAGCGGAAATTTGGCGCTAGGGACGAAAAATCATATCTCAGCACTGGAGTAAGCAAATTTCAAATTTCAAACAGTATTTTACTTAAAATTACATTTTCTACAAGTTCAATTCTATTAAATTTTTCAATTGGTGCAGTCCTTTTTGACTTACAGGCGTTAAAAGTTGAGAATTTTCAAAATTTGAGCTATGTTTGAAAAAATGACCCATCTTTGAGGAGCGATTGTGGCTGAAGGGCTTAACTTATTTTAATGATTCAAACGTCATTAGACGCATAATTTTATGCTCCTTAGATAAGAACTGAGTAAAATTTTCTGTAGAATAAATATATTTTGAGTTATAAGCGCAATTTTAAAAAAAGTGCAAAAAATTTCCACTATTTAGGCCCTAAACTCGGAAGCACAACCTAAAATCCGTCGCAAACTCATATACCCATTATTCAGGACCCCTTTGAGGGTTTAAAACGATTTCCAGCTATTGAGCAATTTTTTGCCGCTAGAGCACTAATTTGCCTGGGCTACTTGTCACATAAAGTATATTTAATGCCAAGGATAAAGCAATTAAGGATAAATAAATTATACCCACTTGAAGGATAAGTTTGACCCCAGGGTCTAGTTCGAAGGCCTCAGACTATTTGAATATTATAGGTGGAACCGCCTGTACCTCTAGATAGAGGCCAATTTAGTGAAGTAGGGATAGACATAGGCAAGGAAATATTGAAAAGCTCATTACAACATATTACAACATTCATCCCCACCTTAAGCACAAGATTTTTTATCTTTTGAAGGTGAGTATACCCTCATTGTTTGTTGAGGATGCTATTGTGATAACTAAATACATGGAAACTTAAAAAAAAAAAAAAAAAATATATACTCGTACAACCTAAAACCATCAAATTCCACCCTCCTATAAAGTAAGACTACCAGCGTCAATGGCGCGTTGAGTGCACCGGTTAGGACCACCGAAGTTAAGCAACGTCCAGCGAGGTGAAGACTTCGTGTTGCTGGCATTCCGGCCCAACACAGGCTGGGTGAGGTTAATGTGTGTAGCAAGTTTGTGAGTTTCCTGCGAATGGAGGGTGGTAACACAGCCGTCGTGATATGATCATGTAGTTGAAAGCGTTAAATTAAAAAGAAATAGGACTTCAAGGAGTTTTGTAGAATGTTCTGGTGGTAGGTTTCAAATTTCCTCCAAAGTAAAGGTTTTTTTTGGTTTTTTTCCAGCTACAATATTGCTCCCCCTCATCTCCTTCCTCTTTCTACATACATCCGCGTGTTCTACTAAAACTTTTCACATCCTATCTTTTTTTGTTTTTCAGAATTGTTTTCAAACAATGTCTTTCCCGCGAGGATTTTGGAAGCAAAAAGTAGCTCGAAAAATACAAGATATAATTTTTTATCTCGTAGTTTTTTACTTAAAGACAAAACATTACGTGATCAGATTTATGATATTGAAAACTTTTTTGTGTAATGAGAATCACGCTCAATTGGCCCGAAAAACATTTATAGAGGAGGCAGGCACCGTACTAGAATTATAAGAAGTATTGACTGTGTCAATTCTTGCCCGTCAGAGGGGAGGCATAGTATGGGATGAGCAATTTAGCAAGCTGCAGTACAGACCACAACGTAGAGAAGCTGCTGTTTTATGCCTATGAACTAAAGAAACTTGTGAAACACTCAGCTTTCAGAAGAGAGAAATTTTTGCAATACCTCTTTTTTTTCAAGCAACTATCTACACTTTTTTTTTTTTTTTTTTTTTTTTTTACGAACTTGCGTGTCCATTTTATAAAACGCGAGAGTTACATTATAATACTTAAAACGAATACAAAACTAATGCTATGTTAACTTACAAGCTAAAAGCTAAATTTCCTGATTCTAATAATTATTGGAGTATTTTATTAGAATTATTGCAAAATTTATCCATTATTCTAGAAAGGTTTTCTGAATATATATTATGTGTAGACTAACATCTACATTTTGATTATTTGAAATAAATAAATGTAA